>JAUYWG010000061.1:15132575-15144172 GCA_034779775.1 Enteromius afrohamiltoni
AATTCTTTAAATTAATTATTTACATCTAGTTAACTTGTACTTGCACTGGACATCATTAACCATGTTGAAGTGATTTCTGTTTATTTTCTCTGCTGTGGTCCATTTATAATCAAGTTATTTAGTTTTTTTTTTTCTAGGCCGATTCACACCAATGACGTTATCTATACAATAACTACATTAGCATCCACACCAAAGGACAGTGGCTTATTGTTCTGCTTATTGTAAACATGCACTGCAGTAATGTCATCTGCCACTTTAAATTTTCAGAATTTTAAAGAATGATTCTAACATTCTGAAAGTGATTCCAACAATATAATTCCCTTGAGTCATTAAAATAGCTGTGGAATGGACTTCTTGGAATGGTTTTCTTATAGAATTAGTAAAAAAAATTTAAATATTAATGTTAGTTATTGATTTGGCCATCATCCTTGAACTGGTCCTATGGCTTCTGTTTTCAGATTAGCTTCCAGTGATGAGCTAGATACATTATTATTTGGTGAAAAAGCGTCTTTAATCATTTAAAATTAACTGGGATTAGCCTCTGTATGTTTGACAAAGTGGAGATTTTTAGAAGGTCTTAAAATTGTGAAATGGACTCTCCCTGTCTACTTCCTTTAATGTCATGGTTCATGTTGGACAGTCTTGAATAAAGTGTTCAGGACAGTGTGGGTTGTACTTCACTTTCCTAACTTTTTACCTAGAGCAATTAATTTGAAAAAGTAGTATCTACCCAATATAATTGCTATTACCTCAAACAGAACCTGATTTTGCATAGTGAGACATGTTCCTGAATCAACATCTTTGTTGACCCTGGAACAACATTGTGATTTAACCAGATTTGAAGAACCTGTTTATATCTTTTGTAAAGTTTAGGCTTACAGTCAGAGTATACAGTAGTGTTTGTACATCAGCATCATCTATCATTGAATTATTATTTCATTATTAGCATGAAAATGTTCAAATGTATTAGTTTACAAATCATGCATCATGGTAAAAGTATTGTAAGATGATAATTTAGTATTGTGAAAGGAGTCATGCAAAAATAAGTCTTTATTAAACACTCAGGATCTTGTAGTAGTGTGAAAAGGAATAAAAGTAGTTGGTATTTTACTGTATCTACTGTTCATTTCAGCCGGAAAATGCAGTGAATTGTATTGTTTAGGTAGAGACACATTTTTACAGTTAGTCTGTGCTGGATTCTTTAAATAGGAGTCATAACCCTTTTTAGATTTATTCAGTGATTAAGCTCATTGAGGTAGGACCGAGTTACCTTTTTGGGCTTTTTTGCTTGGGTTTAAATGTCTGTCCAGGTCAAGGGGCTTCTGTCTCCACAGTGAGACTGGTCTGAAGAGATCACCCTTGGGCACTGGATGGAGCTCTGACAGATGGTGTCAATACACTGCATATATAGAGAGAAAGAGAGAGAATGAAATAGGATAAAAGCAACAAAATGAGACAACAAGAGAGTGAGGAACACTTGGTTTGCTGAGTCACAAGTGATGGATACTGAGAACGTCTGTCCTTGGTGAGTGATGTGACTGCTGATTGGTCCTGACAGGCCTTTTAGGGTGGTCGTCAATCTCAGGACTGGAACTCTATTGGACTGTGCTGGATCAGAGGGGTGTGGCCTCAAGCTTGTGTATACTGTCATAACTTTAAAGCAGTAGTTAATATAACAATAGTTAATTTAATGTTTTACATGTTTTGAAAATTGTATGTTTTAATGTTTCAAGCAAAATCACGTTATGTGGAAAACAAAAGGAGATAAGGATGTCTTGACATTTTGTTTAGTAAAATGGAAAAGTGCAGCATAAACTCTAAATAGTTAACCGTTTAATAAAACATGTTCATTTAAATGAATCTGAAATAAAACAAAATACAATATAAAACTAAATGAAAGTTTGAATACTAACTGAACTAAAGTACTTGAACTGAACTAAAACTAAAATAGATGAAAATATAACCAAATAAAATCAAATAAAACAATACAAAAATGACACAGCTCTGTGTTCCACAGAAAGAAAGTAAGTCATGTGGTTTGGGAACTGCGTGAGGGTAAGTAAATGATGACAGAATTTTCATTTTTTGTTGAACTATTTCTTTAAAATTCTTTTTTTTCCTGCTTGTCCACATCCAGCAACATCAAAAGCAATCTAGATATGAAGTGCCAAACATATGCAGTAGTCTCTGTAGAGCGTGTTTGTCAGTAGGCCCGCCTGAGGAAACGTTCCCATTTAATGTGACCCGTAGTCTCAATCACTGAGAGAAAGCTGCAGCGCTGCCTCGTGACCTGCTGACTACACAGTTTGGATCACACACATTTAGAAACATGTCGGTCATTAATCAAAATGATTGACAGCTCACTTCACCCTGTTTAGACATATTTATTGCCACTTCTGTGATGTATGCATGATGTCTGCGAGATCCACGGCCGACATGAAAAGAATCTGGATATGAAAGAAACAGATACTTCATCAAATTACTCACCGTTAGATCTAAAATGCATGAATAATGTTTTTTAAAATGCATGAATAATGTTCCCCAGGAGAGCTGGGAGATTTTTGTCATGGTGTGAGTAGAAGTGTGCCTTTTTGAAACGCTATCATTTGGAAACTCTGGAGATTCGCAGACTAATTAGGCTTATTTGCATGCAGTGGAACCGAGCAGCTGACAGCGTCCACTGCCGGCCAAGAGAAAGATGCTTTTAATGAGAGCTCACTGCTGTTTTAAAGGAGTCCCCTGCCTCCTCAGGCCCACACACACACATTCATACACTAACACAAAGTTACATGCAACCCTACTCCGAGGCTCCACCCCCACATCCATGTTGCCCTGGCTACGTGGTTGTCACCTTTCCAATTCAAAATCAGGGTGCTAATTATGCCGTTATCGTTAACAGCTCTATTTCAGGTTGAACATGCTAAGCTGAAATATGTTTAAGATTAGCAAGTGAAGTTATAAACAGAGTTGTAGTAAAGGATTCTAATGATGTAATGTTGTAGTTAGACAAAAACACTGAAGAATTGCTCTTAAAGGAACAGTTCACCCCAAAATAAAGATTTGCTGTTGACTTTCCTTTTAGGCAATCTGAGATGGTGACTGACTTTCTTCAGTAGGATGTTAAAGATGATTTTAGCTACATCTATTGTCCTTGCTAATTCACAAAATGCAAGTCATTCCAAGAGTCAAAAAAGTGATTTCGGTATTGTAGGAGCTTTGCACCGCGGTCTGGGCCATGGAAGCGAAACCGAAACCAACGCCTCCCGTGGTTCAGTGGAGCGTGATGAGCGTGGAGGCGCCCTGCCGGATAGCGAGGCAAGAACCGACCCGCGGGTTAGATTTAGAGCTTGCGACATGGCGATTAGTTTGTCCCGAGCCGTGTGCGCGATCGTCCATCTCCACCTCCCCAACAGTGAAGGATGAACTGCAGATGGAAAGAACAATGTCTATAAGCTGTTCATGTGACCAGCTCGGATCCTCATAGTGCACTCGGTTGAGCACGTTGAAATCCAAGCCACACATAAAACAGTCTTTAACAAAATCCTCCTCTGCATTTAAAATTCCTCAACATCATCCTCAATGACTCGTCTGTGCTAGAACAGCGAGCACAAACGAAACGGAGAAACTGGCGTTAAATCCTGCCTGTGAGGCGATGAATAATCTCGGTGCGAGCCCGAGTAAACCCGCTGGTGAACTCTGTTTGACGGATCATTCTGTCACGAATGCGGACGTGAAGCATTCGAGTTCCAGTGCAAAAGGTTTATTAGAGGCTCAGGACATGCATAATCAAGTGCCGGCAAACTGAATCAATGGAGGCATAGACAGAGGCAGAAACGTAAATGAAGCAATGGTCAAATACCCGTAAATCAGTCCTTAGGGCGAGACAGAGGGTATATCCAGGTACAGGCAAAGATAGGGAAGGGGTAATCCAAATGGCAATGAAAACAAGAACACAAATGAATACAAACTACTAGGGTTGACGGCAATACATAGAAACAATAATCCGTGACAATAACAAACCCTGAGCGGATTTTATGCTAGAGGATATCCAGGTGGAAACGAGGAGGGCAGTGACAACAGTTTCAAAGTAAAAGTCCTGACTGAATACACAGAAATGAGAACACAGATTCAAAATAAGAGTCCGGGAATGAAAAGCAGAGACAAACACACAAACGGAGTCCTGGGCGCTGGAGTGCCTTTCAGTGGCCTGTGCTGGCACATCCAGCTGATCGTCACAGTATGTGTGTGTGTGTGTGTGTATATGCGTATATGTGTGTGTGACCCTGAACCACAAAACCTAAAATTGCTTAAATTGCTTGGTATCTTTAGCTATAGCCAAAAATACATTCTATGGGTCAAATTTTGTTTTGTGACAAAAATCAGGATATTAAGTATCCATAAATGTTTTTTTTTTCCTACCGTTAATATAAAACTTAATTTTTTATTAGTAATATGAATTGCTAAAAGAATGGCTAGCATTCTTAAGAACTTCATTTGGACAACTTTAAAGGTATGTTCTTAATATTTAGATTTTGTTACACCCTCAAATTTCAAACAGCTGTATCTCGACCAGATATTGTTCTATAACAAAACATCAATGTAATGCTTGTTTATTCTGCTTGCATTTATTTCTTTAAAGAATATGTGTGTGTGTCTTTTCATTTTCTTTAATTATGTATTGTAGATGTAACCCCATTTTTTTCTAAGAAAAAAAATCTATTTTTCTTATAGTAGGCAACATTTTTTTCTGCAAATACAGCTTGTATTGAACCTAGCATGAGATTATATGGAAATATAAGTGGAAAAAAAAAGGGTCTGTCACTTTTTTTTTTTGTTAGACTGAGACTTTAACCTCAGCTTTTTATTTTTATTTTTTTTATTTTAAGGGAAAAAGTTACCAGCAATACAGATTTCCCCCAGATCTATGCATATTTGCATTAAGTGCATGGTGTTAATGTTATGTTCTAGACATTATCTCACCTAAACACCACATAGAGAGCCACAACATTGCTTGAGATTAACCCTGAGCTCTACAGTCACCTTGAGTGGAGAAGGCTCATGGGAGGTAATTGTGCTCTGACAGAGCCTGTGGCGCTACAGGCAAGGATCCCCCTCCACACACTCCCATACGTGCACAAATATACAGACCACTCGCCTGTCATTAAAGCCTGAAGCAAGAACCCCCTCAGGGACAGAGATGGATGAGGTGTCAGTCTTGAACCTGTCCACAGAGACACAGGGACCTGTCAACCTGACCAAACCGCTCCATGGCCAACCATTAGAGCTTCACACATGCACCGCAGCCACCCTCATCTTCTCCGGCTGGGTTACAGAAAGCTTGCGGCTCACTGGAGCCTCTCATTCAGGAAGAGCGGAGCGGCTGATAGGCCCAGACAAAAGAATTGGTTCCACAAAAGTGAGCCATCAGGGAGGACAATAGGAAGCCAATTCATCAATTTCAAGAGCAGCTTCACCTTTAGTGCAGTTTAAGGTACTGTAAACTTACGAGAAACTGAGGAGTTCTGGGAGACATAGTCTAAGAGACATTTAAAGTCTTGGAGAGATTTATGGTGCTCGCTGGCACAATGCATTCAACAAAACCTCTTTGTTTGGCTGTACTGCTATATTTGTAACCCCATTACAAAATATGTATAGGTTTTTGCATTCTGGAAAATTGTTAAAACAAACCGAAAGTGAGTATGTAGTCATTTAGAACAGGGGTTTCTGGATGGTGGGATGCTATGAAGCCCTTGAGGGGACATAATAAAACAAAAAATGAGATGGGAGGAAAAATTACATTGCAATACTCAAATATTGCAGTACTTAAACCCTGAATACTTTTATCCAAAGATCACATCTACAGTCCTTTGGCACATCTGTAGCATCTAATAACATCACTTTAATTTACATCCAGAGTCTTGATGACATTGTTTGATGTTTTGTGGTCATAAATGTTTCTCAGAAATGATCTCAGAATCAGTTTATTTGTTGTTGGACATCAGCCCTTGTGTTGGTCCATCTGGAGTGCCGATATTATCAAAGAAATCTGCAGCATTTCACTCAAAAAGTTAATTTCCACACAAATTAGGTTTATCTCTTGGTTTACTCAAATAATGTTCGTAAAGCATTGGCGTGGCAGCTTGTAACTAAAGTAAACCTTTGTTAGCTTTGTCAATAAGAACACAAACTGCTATTGCTTCTGTGCATACAATGCAATTGTTATATAATATTTACAGCACCATGTCTTTGCAGAGATTGATGTGTGGGAGCGACCACTTGTGAGATGGTTCTTGAAGGTAACTGGGTTAAGTTTTATATTTTTAAAAGAATAGTTTTCCCTAAAATGAACATTTGTTGAAAATTTACTCACCCTCGGGCCATCTAAGATTTGGATGAGTCAGGGTTTTTTTTTTTTTTTTTTGTCCCTGGAAATAAATGTAAAGAAATTTAGCATTACATGACTTGCTCAAAAGTGGATGCTCTGCAGTAAAAGTGTCTCGTCAGACTGAGAGTCCAGTCATCACAAAAATCCACAGGTAATTCCATTCCAGTGGATGGACAATGAATGTTTTGGGAAAGGAAAACTGTATGTTTAACAAATCCATCTTTAATGCATTTTAACTTTAAATCATCACTTCTGCCCAAAATATGAGTCCATAATAACACTTAATTCTTCCATGCAGTGAAAAAGTATGTCCCTGGTTGTTCTCTCAAAATCCAAGTCCAAATTATCTTCTTAATTCAAACAAGACTGGGGAAAGAAATATTATGCTGTAGATAGAGGACTTGTATTCGGGCCAAAAGGGGCAGTTTGTAAACATGCAGCTTTTTACTTCACAAGATGTTAATGTGAATCTTCATCTAATTAAAATTTTTAGATGAACTACATTTTTAAGAACATTTTGGGAATTTCTTTTGCATGTTTTTGTTTCCATCCAGTATTTTATTTTTTATTTAAACAAAATCCCAAAAAGTTTTTGAAAAAAAAACCACACCTAATTCGCATAGTTCTAAAGATGTTTTATCATGTCAAAAGCTAAACCACAAGAAGAAACTGCTGCTGTAACTTTCCTCAGTACTTTTTCCTCACAATCCTGAGCTGTCTAACATTGCCTTACATTGACTCTTTTCAAGATTGGAGAACTTTCCAATTAAAATCTTTCTGTCTGAACCATTAAATGAACTATATTTTTGTAAAGTCAAGTTGACTCATGTTGAGTATGCATGGTTATATTCCTGCCATGGTCTTTCTTCTCAATCGAGCTCCTATCACTTTTTTGTTGTTGTTATTTTTTTTATTGCTTTGTGATAAGCAAGAAAATACAAATCAATGCTGTACTTTCTGCTGAAGTGGTTTTCAAAAAATAGCATTTTACTTTTAATTAGTATAGTCCAGAAATAAATAGTTCGGGGACGCAAAAACTCCTAACAATGACGTCTGGACTCAGCTGGAACCGCTTGTGTTATAGAGCTATTGATTTGCTAATTGTGCTCCGTCTCAGTTCTTTGTTCCTGTGGGTTGTGTTTAACCTACACGACTCTCTGAATTTCTCAGGACCACAGCTTGTTAAAAAGAAACTCCTACACTTAAAATCTGAGAATGCATTGACTCACTTTGCCCCCTGGAAAAGTGTTTCTATCTAACTTTGTAAAAAACTTGCTTTTCTTCTTTTATCTCTGTCCAAAGCATGTGACATTCTTGGCAACAATACAGTGACTGGCAGCCCACTTGATATTTCATTTAGATGACATTGATAGCTGAGAGTGCAGAGGATCTTCAGGGACTCAGGCGGGCTGAGACATATGAAGAGCTCGTTGTCTCATTTCTGGATCTGTAGGGTGCTGCAGTGGTCCAGGAGGTTGCTTTGACGTGTCTCTTATTTTCTCAACACCTGGGATTATGCAGTGTCTCTTTGAGTCTTAAAGGATTTGGGCAAATCAGAAAGGGCAAGTCCAGCAAGACTGAACTGAAGACCAGCTATGGATTCAGATAAGCTGACTTACTCCGTGGATGGCACTACTGTTCTCGGTGCAGTGAAACAGCTGCGTCTCTGAGCTCCGGCTTCATGTTGGCTGCTTTCGTGCTGATCTCAGCACAGCTCCTGTCTGATGGTTCCCTGGTGTGGGTGCTATGAATAGCTCTATACCCTTCTTCATTTCCTCCTGTGTCCTGGCAGCACTGATCCGCTGGCTGTCGGGTGCTGCAACACTGAAGCTGACAAAGCAAGGAGCGCAGAACTATCCGGAAAGCCAGATGTGAATGTGGGTCTGTGCATATTTGTGTCCAGCTCAGAATGAATGAGAGAGTGAAAGAGAGGAAGCAAAATATGTAGATTTAAATACATAATTAATATTGTATTTTAGGAAAATGCTCTGGTTAAGCTTGGAATGCATAACAGGATGGAAATTAAGAGCAAAAGTTTTCAATTGCTCAGATAAGGGAGTGACAGCTTATATGAGGTTGTTGAATTTAAGTTGATAACTTCTTTAAACAGACATAAATATGGATAATATTCAGAAATTGGTATGATATTGACCAACAATATTTTTTTTTCAGACAAAATGACATCACTTTACAGAGTATGATGTCATTATGAGACACAGATAAATTCTGGTATTGCCTGGTATGCATGGTATTAATATATGACATGTAGTAATATATGATAATACACACACCAAAGGATCAACTGCCTCCTCCATAATGCAATAGTATTATACTTTTAACTATACATTTGAGTACCATATAAACACCCTGATAATGAATACACACTTACAAAATAAAGGTGTTTCACAGCCTTTTTGTCTGAAAGGGTTTCAGAATGAACATTTGACATCTGAAGAACCTTATTTTTGGAACCTAAAATGGTTCTTCTATGGCATCGCTGTGAAGAACCTTCTAATCACTGTTAAGTTCCAGAATGTCAGTGATGGTGGGACGACCATGTTTTTGTCTCTACTTGTGTATATTCTTGCTTTTCCTTCACTCTCACTCATCAATACCATGTAGCTGCTGATATTCGATGCCCTCCGTGTGCATGGATTGGTGAATTCGTTGCAACTCACTGACCAATCCTGTACTTCTTTACTCCTGATTCGCTCCACGGTTTCCTTGCTGCAGCCAATTACAGCGCTTCATTTGGATTTAAAAGCCAGCTGGCAGCATGGCAATGGAGAATAGCGGCAAAGCAGATCAAAAGATGGTATCATATATGAGAGAGTTGTAGTTTAGAATTGTAAAGTAGATGTGCTTGGAGAGTTTTTATTGTGTTTTAGAGGCTACTTATTTTGTTACAGTTTTCCAGTTGCTGACACTTATGATGTTTAATGTAGCCTGTGTTTCCTGCGATTTTAGTCCTGATGGTGTGTTGCTCCCTCATTCCTGTTGCATGGTGTGAGCTACCAGGCAAAGGGCTGGCAAGTATGCCATTACATCTTAACGCGTAGGTAAAACAATGTTAGAGACATTAAGTTGTATGGTGCGTGCCAACCCATGTATTTTTTTTAAATAGTCTAGTTAGGTAAATCATCATGGATGGTTGAGTTTGTTTTGCTTATTACTTTCAAGTGTTTTGTTTTTCCTTTTTGTTAGGTCAGGGTTTTGGGTCATTTAGCTAGACTGGGGTTGTAACTTTGTTTTCAGCAGCACAGTCGGCCATCCCTTTTGATCTGTGTAGATGTGTCTCTTTTCTACCAAATTCATCACCTTGTTTGTCGCACATTCTAACATTCATTCACATGAGTTTATGGCACTGACTGTATATAGTGTATATAGTCAAAGTGCATGCTATTAGTATATGATAGTATCACTGTTCCATGGTATTGCCTCACTTCAGCTTTGCAAGAGAAAGCAGTAAACGCATGGCGAACTAATGCTGAAATCCCTCATATACCTTTCTTTTGCAGCTTTTAAAGTCATTCACACACAGTGAGGGCGAATTTCAGAAAGCCCTGTTGCCTCTTGCCACTATCATTAAAATTTGGGTCAGTATGTTATGTCTGAGATGAAAAACAAAAATGAAATGATGAATAAAAAGACCTTTGTCCTCACACTAAAAACAATTCCTGCCAATCGGATTAAAATGCCTGTCGTCTTTGCGCCGACAATAGCGTTGCTTCACAAGCACATTGAGGAGCAGGTGGAGGCAGCGTCCAAGCCAATTCATATGCACAATGCAGAGTCTCAGTTGCCTTGATGAGCCATTGTCTTGGTTACAAGGGAATATAAAAAAACAGGACGTAACTGGCAGAAATGGTCACCGTGATTTTTTAGTGCCTAAAGCCCCAGCTGGCCCACGACTCGCCAGTTGGGTGTGTTAAAAGGAGCAGATATCAGAGCGTGGGTCGCTGCCAGTCTTCTGGCCTTGAGTAATTAGCCCGTTCTTCACACCCTCTCTGAGCTCACCAGAGAAAGCAGCAGTGGGTCTGGAAGAATGCATCAGACACACACATACCCATACTGCTCTACCTCACTGTTTATCATTTCTGATCGTTTATGAGCTGAATGCAACACTATGCAGATAATTATTTAGGCAATTATACAAAAGTTATAACTGAGTGTGAATAGCGCTCCTAAAAGCTTTACCTGCTAACTGTTTGTCTTTATATTACAGAGCATTTTAAGGCTTAGTTATGCTGCCTACTAAGATTTGCATGTATCTTTTATGAAGGTGTCAATCACACAACGCATTGCAGAGAGGTCAGTAAAAAAAAGATGAATAAATAAGATGAATAAATGAAATAAGAAGAATGATGGTAGAAATAATCACACAATCAAGATTTCTAAAAAAAAAGTGTCCTGCTCAGCAAGGTTGTATTTATTTGATCAAAAATACAGTAAAAATAGTAATATTGACAAAATATGAAAGTGCATAATAGCTGTATTCTATTTTAATATATATTAAAATGTACTTAATTCCTGTGATGGAAATGCTGAAGTTTTAGAAGCCATTACTATACATGCAGTTGTGTGTAGTAACTTCGACTTCTGTCTCTCCTACTGCCATCAGCGGGAACCTTCACCTGAATATTAGTTTCCACCCAGACATGATTCCACGGAACACTCAATCACTTCCGCGACAGGTGTTCGTGGTTTTGGATGAGCAAAAGGTGAATGCAGTCTTGAACTGGCCCAAACCCAGCACCATAAAAGATCTACAACGCTTTTTAGGCTTTGCCAACTTTTATCGACGCTTCATTAGGGGCTTTAGTCAGATCGCGGGTCCCCTTACCTCCATGACCCGCAAAGGCCCCAATGTCCTCCGCTGGTTCGCAGCTGGTGAACAGGCTTTCCAGGTTCTGAAGGAGCGTTTCACAACCGCCCAAATTCTCCGCCATCCTGACCCGGAGCTTGAGTTTATCGTTGAAGTAGACGCCTCAAACTCAGGAATCGGGGCAGTTCTTTCTCAGCGTCACGGCAGTCCACCCAAGATGTACCCATGTGCGTTTTACTCATGCAAGCTAACCACTGCTGAATTAAACTACAACGTCGGAGATAAGGAATTGGTGGCTATGAAATGTGCCCTAGAAGAATGGAGGCACTGGCTTGAAGGATCCAAACTACACTTCCTGGTTTTAACGGACCACAGAAACCTGGAGTA
>JAUYWG010000061.1:15176194-15201583 GCA_034779775.1 Enteromius afrohamiltoni
AGAGAAGAGGAAAGGATGAGAATCAACTTCAGCTGAGGGTGGAACAGGTCTGTGAGATGTGGCATTTTGGGGGATAGGATTGTTTGATGGCACCTCCACCTGGTGATGGGAGGGTACTACAACCAAATATTTTTGTAAAGCTTGTACTGCCTGGGGCATTGTTGAATGGGTTTAATTTTAGTTAAGTGAGTGATTTTTGCCATGTTTGGTTCTGTTACTTGCATACAGTCTGAATACAAAAAAAAAGTCTCTCATAGTAATTCTGAACTACAAAACAATTGATGGTTTGTTGTGAGCTTGTAGTCTGAAGTCAATGTGATCAGAGAGAAAGAACTGAATGTGATGGATGCTGTGAAATAATACAATAAGACAATAAACAGGCTGCATGTTCTTGCTATGTTCGATTCAATTTTTTTTTATTCTATGTTCGTTTAAATTATTATTAAACAGCCAAAAAAAATGATAATCTCATGAGTTACTGTGATTGGCCTAAAGGGTTAGTTCACCCAAAAATGGCAATTATGTCATTAATCAATCACCCTCATGTTGTTCCAAACCCATAAACCATTGTTCACCCCTGACTTACGCCATTTTAGAGAGTATCACAACGCAGCGCATTCTAAAGCTTTAACATAATCAGCCTTGTTTACATCCGGTGATACTCTCTAAAATGCTGGAAGATGTAAGTCAGGGGTGAACAATGATTGAGTAAATTATGTATTTTTTTTTTCTTCACGCAAAAAAGTACTTTTCTAGCGTTGCAAAACTGCTATTGATAAACTGATGTCACATGAACTGATGTTTTACCGATGTTTTTATTACATTTCTGGACCTCAGATCATTTGAGTTATATTCCTGTCTATGGATGGCTCTCTGATTCCATCAGAAATATTTTAATTTGTGTTCTGAAGATAAACAAAGGTCTTATGGGTTTATTGACTTAATTAAGGAGTCACTTAGAATGGCTCTTATCTCACTCAAACTGCACTGATTTACTAGAGCAAGTAGTTATGTTGTTGGTTCTTGGAATTGTCGTAATGACTTGCTCTATTACTAAATCGATCAGAATAGTTTTTGACCTTACTGAAGCAAGTTATTTTGTTCCTTGTATGTATATTAATAAACTGATTAAAAGTAAACCATGATGCATGATTCATTTCAATACCCTCCTCCATTTGTTTTTTTTTTAATGGAAACACCTACAAATGCATATGTAATAAGCTCACACACAAAAAATAGTGCCATTTCAGTGCTAATTCTTCACTGTGCCTCTTAAGTGAATCCTGACAGTACTATTTTAATGCCAAAAGATGATTTGCACTGGTGCAAGCTGTTCGTAAATATGGCACATGCAGCTAAATAAGCCACTGAGTTCAAATACAGATTTAAATCTGTTATAGCAATACAAAGATTGTGGGGTTGATTAAGAAACATGTACTAAAGAAATATATACTTTGAATTCACTGTAAGTCACTTTTAATGAACCTATCCACCAGATTCATAAATGTAAAAATGGGTCCTTCAAATACACAAGCACATGAAGTCACCCCATCACACTGATTCCGTTTAATCACCACCAGAGAAACATAACCTTCAAAGCACACGCCAACAGTCTCTCAAACTGGGTTATGTCTTTATCGTTAATAAACAGACTTCAAAAGGCTGTAAATGATAGGCTGGGGGTTGGGGAGCGGGGCACATTAATTATTCTCTGTTACTGAGCAGGTCCGAAAGTGTAATGGTCTCCCTCCCTGACAAACTGACTAGGGGTCTATTTCAGCAGGGAGAAGCATTTACGTCTTGGGGTTAATGTGTGATATCTATGGGAAAGATCAGCCAGGAAGCCCAGCGGGGAGTCTTTTTCCTCTTTCTTTCCCCCATGTTCCCTTTTTCCAACTCCCACTATCTTCCTGAATTCTCTTTTCAGGCTCATGCTTCATTATCCACACTTATTATTAATCGGAGGTTTTTCTTGCTGCGTTGGTTTGAGGAAAAAGGCTCAGATCGATAATTTGCCTGAAAAAAAATCGTTTTAGTTCTAAATGTGTTGCTCAGATCAGTCATCGCCCCTTCGCTGCGAAATCGAGACGCAGATGCTAACTACTCACCTGCAGTGGCAATCGATGACCAAACGTGGTACGCAAGTGGAAGAAAATGGGATTGGTCTCGTTCTCTCTCTCATTTTCTCTCAGCCTGTCTCACTTTGTTTGAGGTTTCGATTCATTGGATTTCTGGGCTGTGAGATGCGGAATACTGGAGGACAAATACTGGGCGAAGCAGTTCATAATGGTGACAACTCCTGAGGAACCCATGGAGACACAGAATTTTTTTATTGATAAAGGATAAGTTTAGATAAAAAAGTAAAAGTAATTGTTTACGTACCCTCAATCTCCAAACCTGTTTCTATGCACCACAGAAGCTTCAAACCCCCAAAAAATTTGAGCAGCATTGTAGAAGTTTCCTAAAGTCCCAAATTTGAACAATATTCATTGACAATCACTCTCAAATCTCATTCTAGCTTCTTTTCGATTAAAGTGCATCTATTGTGCCATTTTTAAGGTTCCCATTATTGTTTTTTAAGACTCTCCTTTGTGGTTCACTTGCATGGAAAATCCAACAATATCATGTAATTTTCCAATAATTATCAAATGAATCATGTAAAGCAGTTCTAAGATTCACTCTTTTAGATTCAGTCTTGCTTTTGCTTTTTTTAATTAGAGTTGGAGTTAAACTTTGTGGGACACCAACCCTCCAGCTTTAATGCATCTTTAACCACCACCACTTTTTTTTTCTTCAGATGTGGAAAGTTTGAAAAATGCAGTAAATATTCCAAGAATGCTGACCACAAAAATACCGGGAATATAGTAGCTGTATGAACTACTTATTTTTAGCATGTGTTTTGTCCTTTTTTAACATTCTGCATGTTTGACAGAAGAAATAAATAATATGGGTAAATGATGACAACATCTTAATTTTTGGTTGAACTAGCAGTTACACCATATAAAATTCCTGCTGCAGGCTGTTTTAATTATAAATGATGGTATCGTTTCCATATTTTCATTTCAAATGCTTAAGAAAGTTAGATGTTTCTCCTAAGTCTCCTAAAGAGTCTGCTCTGCATTGCTATTATACTACATGAATCAGTAACGTATTAATATTGGCATTTTAATTTAAAACAGACTTTCAATATAATTACTGGCTTATTTCAGTTAAAACCAATTTGACAGAACATATCATACTGGTCATATCATTCACTGACATGTCAAATATGAAATTAACGCATTGTGTAAATGGATTTAAATATAAAAACTGTCACTGGAAAGAATTTAAAGTAATGAATTGGTTTTCCTGACTTTCTGGTTTATGTCAACAAGAAATACAGAATGTTCCTTAATTAAAATCATGACAGAATAGCTCCCGCAGCAATTAATTAAATTGTCAGAGCTCAATAACTGACTTGCAAACATTTTGAAATGGACAAAATGGACGCAGTTACAAATATAATCAGTGTTGCTGTCTTCTCATGCCATCTAACTTCAGTAAAATCTGAGATGTAAGATCCTAGAATTACTGATCCTCCATGATAAGCCTCATCTTCTCAACACTTGTAGTTTCAGGGCCACCGATCTGCCACGGCGCAGTCACTGTTTAACAGGCAAATGGCCATGCACGTCTAGTGGGCAGAAAGGTCAGGGTTATTGAATATCTCACTTCCTGCCCTTTCCCCACGCCACTGCACAGCCAACAAGATGGAAACATTAAAGAAGATTTCAGCGCTCTGACAGGCACGGGTCACATCACCCGAGAGCGGCTGCCAATTTTCCATTTCAAGAAATCCTCAATGCCTTCATTTGCCTTTGAGGGTGTGAAAGCAGCTCTGTGATGAAGCGCATCCCAAGATGAGGCTGAGGCTGTGGTGAGGTGTGTTGACATGTTTGGCCAGGTGCATGGAAATGAGTATTTGAATCTGGGATGAATTTGTTACTATTTACTGCAAAATAGGGTTTGAATTATGAGCGGTCAAAGGAGCTGGATACTGATGACTTCAAAAGAAACATTACAATCTTCAAATAAAGTCAAAAGGTTAATTTATCAAAAAATTTTAAATGTTGTCATTAATTAAAAGGTTTAAGGTTAGTGAAATTTTATTGACATTTAGCATATATACACACAGTATAGGATTTAAGATATGCCTATGGATGGGTTAATATTAGCTGACCACTTCCCCAAGTATGTCTACTCATAAATGCTTAAGTGTAACTTAAAAATGAAAGTTTAATCATTTTGTTTTACTAAGTCATACATGTTCTGTTCCTCTAATTATTAACATTTAACCTACATATCTTGGTTTAAACTCTGTAAATACCTCCATTTAGTTCAGGAAAACTGTCATCAAAAGACTAACTAGCATTCATTTGTTGCTTTTCTGCAGAAGAATGAGAATCTAATCATGTATTTTTCCTTTAAATCGAGCCAAGTGAGGTCTGTGGATTCCATAGATGTGTTTTATTCAAATTCAGATCAGATGAAGCGCAAGTTAGATACGAGGACAGTCTAAAAAAGAGCCTTTGCTAATGAGACTGGTCTCATTTAGGTGGCTCTCATAGTTTGCACTTCACTACTGTGTTTGTTTCACTCTTGAGTGTCAATTAGACGGTGCGAGGAGAACTTCTGAAAAGCAGTAATTTTCTCTCCTGGATTAGCTGATAAGGAACTTTTCACAATGGCTACACTTAGCCGTTTATAGTCTAATTCGGAAATATAGTCAAACAATTGCAGCGATAAGGGTTTTTCATGTTTTTCCATCAAAGCTTTTTCATTTAAACTAATCTTCAAAGCGTATTCTTGTTTATTTGTGTTATTTGAGTTGTGACACAGAGAGCTTTGGTTTGTTCGGCTTAAACAGCCAATCATAAGGTTGGTTGGGTTTCTGATAACGGTTTAGTTGTATTGCAGCTATTTTTTCACCTTTAGTTGTGTTATGCTTCTTCAGTTCTGCAATGCATAACTGGCTGTAATCAGTCACATTATGTGACATTTTCTTCATATGTGTCTTCAGAGATGTGATCTCAACCAGATCTTCTTGTGAGAATGCTTTGTTGTCTCTGTCTCCTCAATGGGTATTTTGACCCTGTGTGACTCCTATCCAGATCTCAGCAGCCTTCACACCCCAGACAATGTGGGTGAGCTGAGCACTGACCCAAGACCAATGGTACCTGCATGTATCTAATAAGGCCTATTGGGGGTTTGCTGCAAACCCTACAATGAACCTGAGATGTACAAATGGAAAAGTCTGAGCAGGTTTCCTTGCACAACCTTGTCAAAATTAAAAATGATGCAATGGTTTGAAATTTTTTATGTTTGGAGGAGTTTGGAACATTTAAATTTATACAAAACATGAATCACATGACCTAAAATTATAAATTATAATCCTAATCTAATTTTTCCATCCTAGTTTATATATATATATATATATATATATATATATATCTATGTAGGTTATGTACGTCTATCTGTCTGTCATTCTGTTGTCCAATCTATTATATACATTGTCCTTATTTGTATTTAATATTATTTGCTAATTGTATCAACATGATTTATTATTTATCTAGGATTTAAACTGAAATTTAACAGAAAAACAGCTTTTCTATATACGCCATGTCTCAATGCAAGGGCCCAATCTCTTAGGAAGACTGAAAGTAATTTAATTAATTAAACTGGTAATTTCAAACTAAGAATGATAATTGGTACAGCAAATGCTACTGGTATGTTCATTCTAGTATAGATTTATCTCTGACCTCAGTGGTAATGATGCAGAAACTCTGAATAATCCACTTGCTTTGTATCAAACGTTCCCTAAAGTCTTAGAAGGGTCATCGTTCTTCTGAAAACCTCCATCCATTTTCATCCCTTGCCATTTCAGGAGACACTTACTTTAACCACCTGTGTTGCTAACCACTGGCCCGTACTTGATAGAGGTGACAAAAGAGAGCGAGGTCAGGAAAAACGGAAGGAGAAAATGAGAGGGAAGAAAAGGTTTGCGGCAGAAAGTTATTTGGGCATTCACCTCCAAGCACTCTGGGCTCTTCTGTATCCTTCCCATTTCTGTGTTTCATATTCCACATCCACATGCCTCTCAAACACGCACAAGAGCCCCAGAATCATAAGTTAACAGTTGCCATGGCACTGAGCTCGAGTTTCGGGTCTTTTCCCACAGGCACAATGATAATTCTCACAGTGAAAATGGATGAATTGCTTGTCCGGCTGCTGTTTGGATGTACTGGATGCATGATAAATCCCTAGCACAGTGGTGTAAGCTGTACGGATTGCTGTGGCATTGAGGTGCCGCTCATCCTGGATTTGTGGCCACTACACAGGCAGTGGACGGCACCAGACCTCTCTGCCGCGAGAAGTGGATTTGCAACACCTCACAACCACACTGTCAGATTCACAGGCTTTTGTCATCGGAAAAATGTTTTTCACTTAATATGTGTGAGCTCCTCAGGTGTTGTAAAAGCTCTCCACTCCGTTTTTGATGTGTGTCCACTATATGTAAATGAGGAACATGGAGGACCACAATGTTTTTTCTGACTTGTTGTCACTTATTTGACATTTCCAGTAGAGAGTAGACAGAGAAGTGGAGATAAAGTAGAGTCAAAGTCCTTTTGAGGCAAGTTCATTCCCTATTTTTGTAATTATGCAAGTACCGCTCTTGGGGAAAGGCCAAAACTTTGAGTAAGCTTACATACAGTCTTAAAAGGCTATTTATAGCAATATAGTTCAATAAAAAATGGAATCGATCCATTGAACAAAATGGTTTTCATAGTGGACATAAATGTTTCTTTTAAGAACTGTTCATGGAAAAAGTTCTTTGAGGAACCCAAAATGTTTGTGTATTACTGCAAAACCCATTTGGAACCTTTGTTGATCAAATCTGGGAACATAGGTATTGAACACTGAGCTTCTGCTGCTTTTGCTTCTGTTTTTCAATAAAAATAAAAAGCTTGTTTTACCATAGAATATCAGTGTAGTTAAACATCTGGTGTTGGTACTTTGCTCCTAGAGGTAAACAGCTCGAAGAGATTCAGTTTGAGGAGACAGGACTCTGTGGTGCAGGTGTCTGATCACTAAAAAACAAACAACAAAACATCTGTGATAATGTTAAAATCAGTATATGTAGGGTATATAATTTATACAGAATGATTTTGAAGACCAATGCACGCTTTGTATTATTGTACAAAGAGCATTTTATATCAGTCAAACTAATTATTATTGTTTAGGACGTTACACATCTATAGATAAATAATTATAAAATAGATTACTATTTTACAACAGAGTATTAATAAAATGGTCTTAACATTCTAATACTTTAACTAAATTTGTTATAGTTTATGCAACAATTACAAGCAAACTAATACAAAAATAAACATTACTTACTCATAAGAATGAGTAATTGCATGTTACAATTTCTCATATTTATTGTTCTATAAAGAATCAGTTCCCTTTCAGTCGGTCATTCTGACCTCACGTCGGTGACCAACGAATAGGAATCTCATTTGGAGATGGCAAAACAACTCTGCGTGTATGCAAACACGCCAATGATTTTTATTGGCATACACTGATTAGGATCAGCTGAACCCAGTCACCTTGCGAGTATAAGTAGGTCAGACGATCTAGCGTTCATTAGCTTTTCGCTTCGGAGCCGAGCAGTTCATGCGAACGTTCCAGAAGCCATTTCTACTCTGCGAGCGATGGAGAAAGGCTGGTGTTACTGCGTTGCAGCGATGGTGGTTCCAGTCGAGTGTCGGTGACATTTGTAGTGTACTATATGCATTAGTTTACCGAGTGGCCATCTTCTCTGTTTGCTTCAGCCTTTCACAAAAGAGCAAAGCTAAAAGAGTACTCACAGGTGGTGCGTCTTCCTTTAACGAGGAATGTCATACCATCTGTGCGTTGTTGGATGTGGCTGTTATCTGGCGTCAGCGGAAAGTCACAAACTCTGTTTTACATGCCTGGGCATTGAGATGACTATCTCAGAGTTGCGGATAAGGCTTACTTACATTACGGTGGAAAGGGAGTCCCTATTCCTCTTTCGTGTTCTGGGGCTTGCGCTGACAGCGTCCGGGGAGCTTCCGGTTCTGGAGGAGAGAGGGCTAGCCTTATAGTGACAGTCTGGAAGTCTCCTCGGAGAACGCCTCCTGTCGCCCACATTCCGACACTGTTGGAGTCTCCATTTGGACAGCCTGATTAACTGAAAATGGTGTCAGATGTCACTTTTGGAGCGCCCCCTGATGATCACATGTCGGTTACTGCATCGGAAAGAGAGTACGATTCTGGAAATGAGGCATTCGGTTTTGGAGCGGTGTCCGATGGACACTCAACCATGCTTGATACTAATCCAGAACTGGTCACTATGCTTTCCCGGGCCGCCAGGGGGATCGGGATTAAGTGGAACTCTCCGAGGCTGGATGATTGGTACTGAGGTGTGCCCCGTACTGAGGTGTAGAGGCCCACTTCGGTGCCTTTCTTCCTGGAGGTGCATGATGAGCCTACTTGGTCGTGGAAGGCCCTTTTTACTGCCAGGAAAGCGTTTGAGTGGTTCATCCTCGACGGTGGCGTAGCGAGGGGCTACACGGGGTTCCCCCAGATGGAGAGCTCTGTTGTGATGCAACTGTGTCCGCAGGTTTCTACCTCCTGGGAGGGTAACCCATCGCTCCCCTTCTGGGCCTGTAGGCATTCGTTGATGATGATGTCTATAAAACCTGAGGAGAGGCTGCGTCTTCCGTACCCGCTATGGCGTTGTTGCACTTCGGTGCCTTTCTTCCTGGAGGTGCATGATGAGCCTACTTGATCGTGGAAGGCACTTTTTACTGCCAGGAAAGCGATCGAGTGGTTCATCCTCCTTCACCACCCTTGACGGTGGCGTAGCGAGGGGCTACACGGGGTTCCCCCAGATGAAGAGCTCTTTTGCGAAGCAACTGTGTCCGCAGACTTCTACCTCCTGGCAGGGTAACCCGTCGCTCCCCTTCCGGGCCTGTAGGCATTCGTCGATGATGATGTCTATAAAACCTGAGGAGAGGCTGCGTCTTCCGTACCAGCTATGGCGTTGTTGCAGGTGCATCAGGCCAAGGCACTGAGAGTTCTGCACGAGGGTGGCCACGATCCAGAGGTTCTTCCGATCTTCGTGTCGCGACGGACCTCACGCTTCATGCGACGAAGGTTACGCCGCCTTCCCTGGGTTGTGCAATGTCCACGATGGTGGTCCAGCAGCGCCATCTTGCCTGTGTTTGGCTGACTTGAGAGATGCAGACAAGATTAGGTTCTTGAATGCTCTTGGTCGCAGACCGGCCTCTTTGGCAACATGCAGGAGATGTTGCCCAGCTGTCCCCACCACCAAAGAAGCAGACTGAGGCCTCCGTCACATCTGTCGCAGGTGGCCAGCTGCACCCGGGCCCTGCCGGCCCCCGCTGTCACCCTCTGCTCCTCCGCCGCCAGTGCAGCAGCCACGTCAAGGAGCTGACAGCCGGGCTCCCGCCCAGCCCATCCAGGCCCCTGCAGGAAAGCACAAGGGCTTAGGTCCCACCCTCCCTGCCCCACCACCGGCACCCGGGGGGTCCCGATGACGCCTCTTGCTTGGTTATTAGATGACTGGATAGGGCTCAGACCATCTCTATGGCTCATCCGCACCATTCGGCTCGGTCAGAAAGCAATAGAGCCGGTTCCTCCAACTGATATGAGGACAGGGTTTTACAGCCTGTACTTCATAGTGCCAAGAAGGGTGGTAGGTTACAACCGATCCTGGATCTGCGAGGCTTGAATAGAGCTCTTCACAGGCTTCCGTTCAATATGTTGAATCGATTTTCGAATGCATCCGTCCCCAGGATTGGTTTGCAGCAATCGACCTGAAGGACGCATACTTCCATGTCTCAATCCTTCCGCGGCACAGGCCATTCCTGAGGTTTGTGTTCGAAGGTCAGATCTAAAGTTTCTTCGGGCATTAATTCCCCTAGAACAGATCTCCAGGCATGCTGTGGTATCTCTATCAAGAGGGTAGGGGACCTGCAGGCATTTTCGGTCAACGATTCGTGCCTCGAGTTCGGGCCCAAGGATTTCCAGGTAACACTGAGGCCACGGGCCGGCTAAGTGCCCAAGAGATCAGACACAGAGCTTCAGGACCTCAGACCAGCTCTTCGTTGTCATGGAGGTTGGCAGAAGGGGTATGCTGTTTCTAAGTAAGGATGGCCAACTGGATAGTGGATGCCATCACCCTGGCTTATCAGGCTCAGGGTGTGCCATGTCCCCTCAGTGTACGCGCTCACTAAACTAAAGAAGTGCAGCGCCATCCTGGGCGTTGGCTCGTGGCACCTCACTTTTGACAATTGTAGAGCTGCGGGTTGGCCGATGCAGAGTTGTCCTATTCGTCGGTCACCGACGTGACGTCTCCGTTCTCTTCTTCAGGCAATGAGGGTTACAATACGTAACCGAGACGTTTTTCTTTCTAATAGTGTCTTAGTTATAAGAAAAGAATGAGGTATGTTTTAACCACAAGATCTGATAAATCACTTGCTCCGGTTTGATTAGAATTGTATTTATATATTTAGAACAAACAAGTTCAAAAAAGATTAAGCTATGTAGCAATAAACACATTTGATTGTTTGAGCAGCCCAAAACAGCATCTTTGGCTTAACTGGCCTAAGTTTGATGCAGAACTGCCCTTTTGTTCGGAATAAATCTCTTGAACAAACTACTATAACATCCCTGTTATAGCCATATGAATCAGAATATATTTTGTTCTGTGCTCACCTACACTCTTTTTAATCTTTAGTTTTAAAGAACAGAATGTAGACTAAACTGAGTGACAGAACTCTGTTGCAAAATCATGTCACAAAAAAAGCATAAACATTTACAATGCAAGCAATTAGGACGTGCACTGAGCCTTTAATGTGAAGCAGACAGCTAATGTCTCCCTGTCCTGAGCTTCTCACATTAAACCATCTCCACAGATCAGCCATAACTAGCGACTCATTCTCATGCTAAACGAAGCTCTGTAACGATGTTTTTCTGTTTAAAAAATGTCGTTATCACAGCAGGTAGACGTATTTTACAGGCCAATTATTTTGGAGAAGACAGAAAGGATACAATCTTACGGCTGAGCAGACATCAATTTGAACTATGAAAATGCAGTAAATCAAAATAAAAAGAAAATGTTTGTATTTCTGCATGGAAAGGAATGTTGTGGAGGAGAGAGAGAGACAGACAGAACATTTTCTCAAAGCTAAGAAAGTTCAATATTTTAATGCAAAGTCAAAAATCAATACAAGAAAGCTTTAGATATAATATTCTTGTAATTTTGCAAGTACAAATGGGAACGATTGTGACCTTGACAATGTTTCTATGAATAATTTGTTTCTCAAACTTTTGTGGGAATTGGAAAACCTCAAAGGTATAGCAATATTGAAGTGGTAGACCCTGAAACTCCTTCAAAAATGTCTACTTGTTAGAAATATTCTTTTTGAAATGGGTGAACATTTTCACAAAGCTTACAATAAAAGTAATCACAGACCTTGAATACAGTATAAATGAATAGTTAAGCTCTTTACCAAGAACGTAGGTGGGAAGTTCATGACAGACATGATGTGTAAACACTTCTTTCAGTGAACATTCTTGCGAACTTACCTTTTTGTAATTGTTGTTTTATTTTAATAGCCAAGATATGTTCAGTCTTGGTTGCACGGTTTGCTTTTGTGTGAAACACCTTTCAAACTTAGTCAAACTTAATTTTCTAAAGTAAAAAAAATGAAAGGAAATCTTAGTCAGAAAATGGGCATATGACTTCTTTTCAGCAGCACTAAGAGCTGATTGGGAGAACTTTTTGCATATTTATGAATAAAAAGGCAACCAACTTGAAATTGTAAGTATAAGAAAAACTCTGGTTTCAGTTTTTACAATTCTAGAACAATTCTAAGGAAGGTCGTGGCTCTCTCCACCAACACATTTTGACTGTATGCAATAAAAAATCCCTATTGAAAAGCAAAGAATGAAATAAACTCTACAATTCTGTAAAATACTGTAAGACATGCTTTAAATCCACCTCTTGTTTGGTGATCTAACATAGCGAGGCCTTGACTGCCTGATTCACATAAGCTATTCACCCAGCGCAAAAGTTTTTTGCAAATTTTTAAGCTGTCATAGCGACCATGACTGTTACGTTTCAAAAAGCACACCAAAGAAAATGGAAGAAGAAATAAAAGCACATTTTATTTTAAGCATTTAGGCTAATAAATGTCATTTGATATTTTACATAAATTATACAGTCTTTGGCATTAATCACCGTCATGTTTTTTCGTTCTTTTTCTTTCCTTCTTTGAAATCAATAAATATATATATATATATATTCTTTTTTTTTTTTTTTACAGTAACTTTTAGGGGTTATTTTAGGTTTCCATTTTGTCTTTCATTTTTGTAGCTTTGTCAGGTCACTGTGAACTGTTGTATAGAAATGAGCTGATAGAAAGAGCTGAAGCTTTGTACATTAAAAAAAGAACTACTGCAGAAAGGACTAGAATAAAATCAGGGCAAGTATTTCTATGTATTTCTATATGGCATTTATTCAACTATTAGACACTTATTTGCCAAGAGTTTATTTTAATTATAATTTTATTTTAATTACTATTATTATTATAATTGTTTGGTTTCATTAATTCTAAAACATTCCAGATATAAAAATCACATCTTAAAATATTAAATTAAATATTAAAAATATAATGTGTCACGGCTGTGTGTGGCGAAGCACGGAGACAGACTCAGGAGTGCGAGGACTGGAGTCTCCCAGTCTATAAGGTCCTTCTCCAGTAGCCCCAGATTTATTAGCTCTCCCTCAGCTGTGGTGCAATGGGCGGAGCTCCTCTCTGCGCTCTTGCTGTTCATGGCCATCTCCACCACGGTGAGCTCATTTGCCGGCTCTCGCACCTGGTCTGACGTCATTGGCTCAAGCTTCAAGGAGATCCTCAGCTCTGTCGCTCCTGTAAACGATGGCTCGTCGGTTGTGCTGAGCTCTGCCTCTCCGTCAGTGGTGGGCTTGGTTTGTGGCTCTGCACAGTGGGGAGATGGTGGGCTAAGCTCTGGGTCAGGAGTGGCACTGGCGAGATCATTCCTGGGACAGAATGGCGGTCCGTTCCTCAGCAGTGTCCACTCCATGAAGGCGGCGAAGTCCAAAGTACTTGAAATGAAGTATACGATATATCACTGTATAAATTAAATATCATATCACTTATACAGTATATTACTGTACAAGGAAACCAACAGTCTTTAGAATATGTTTTATATATATTTTCATTTCATCATGCCTGTAATGCCTAATAAAGCAGTTTGTGAGCTCAGTTTTTTCTGAGTGCTTCTACCAAGGAAACATCTAGCTAGTTCTCCCAGCTCCAAAAGCACCTCCTGCTGGAAGAGAATGAATTTACATTTTCAACCAGCCTGTCTGATTTAAACAGAAAACATATTTTGTATATTATCAGAAAAAAATTACTCTGCTATTGTTATTGATTCTTTTCAGAAGTCTACCGGAGGTTACGTTTTGGCCACAGAAGCATGTATGCACAGTACGTTTGTTTATTGTTGTTGCGGTTAAACCCATACATATTTTGCATTTCCAATCAAGCTGATGTCTAATTTTGTTTAATGATGGAAACATGTGAAAATAATATGCAATGTACTGTAAAAATAAAGAGTTTAATTTTCTAAAAGTTCACAGGATCAAAAGCGCACACATATATCTTTATTTTTTCATATCTTTATGTTCTTGGTGTGAACAGGTCTTTGGAATAGAAGTATAGAAGTTCAGTGAAACTTTTCTTAACTGTTGAGCTATTTTACCTCCACCTGACATCCCAATTATGAGTCTTCCAGATAGGTCAGACTTGTCAGAGCAACATGACACATTTAGCAAAACTCTAATTGCCTTCATCAGCTAGTGTGACCGGTCGTTCACACCTCAGAACCCCACATGCGACCCGATCTCAGTGACTCCACGCATCCATTTCAACTTCTGACAGCATACACACTCCTCCAGCTGAACCACTGCATGTGTAAGCCACATAAAACAGCAGATCTGTTGTGTCAAATTTGTTTGATGTGTCACAGATGTCAGTTTTCAATGGGCCTTTCAGATGGTTGCATCATTCTGCCATTACAAGAACGGCAACGGAAAATGAATGAGGTGTTTACCTTTTTGGCAGCGTCGTCATAGCCGTTGTTGTTTACATTCTGAGGCAGTTGGATTGACACATGTCTATGCGATTCCAATGGCAAAAATAACTCTTTTCATGTTTTTAGTGAGGAATTAAATGGGAAAAGTGTCTTTGATTGGCTTGTTGAGGACGGAGGGGTCGGGAACTGTGCACGGAATATACAATAAACTGCCTCGGCCTGGTTGCTGTGGTAACTAGAGCACACCGCCTCGTGAATGTGCGCTCGCGACTTTTCACGGAAGAGCGTGAGACCTTTGGGGATGTGGGAGGGCTGATGTCAGTGAATACTGACAGTGCACATCCTAAATTATACCTGGATCTGTCTGCGCAGCATACCAATATGTGATATTTTTATAACTCTGATTCCCAGGACTCTTGCGCTTCACTGCACATCTTCGTTTGATTTGCTGTCTAATGAATTGCGACGCGATTTGATTTAAAGCAAAACACACGCACAACGTTTAGCCGATAAATCTCTTTTTAAGCTTTGAACGCTGACAGATGTTTTCTCTGGAATCATCTTCGGATTAGATGAACATTTCACTCATGTTTTGTTTGTCTCTCACACGCATAGACTATAAAAACAAAAGGGCCGTTGACAATGTGAATTCAACATGTTTCTCTCTCTGTAACAGGCTGTGAATAATTAAAAGCTCAATTCAGACACATAAAGCTTACTAATCCCTGCCCTGTTCACTTCAGACTAATTCACTATGCCTTTTATCTGCTATGCAATGCAACATAGACATCATAGAATTAGAAAGTGGACACTACAGGGAATGATTTTCTCACAGGCTTAATAGGAAAATTTTCAAAGAGAATCGCAGATAAACTTCTTTATAAGAGTTGCTCAAACAATCAGACTCTCTTTGGCTCAGTGCTTATGTATTATCAAAATCAGTGCAGCAACTTCTTCTTTCTTTACAGACTTTTCTATAAATATTTGACAACAATGGCTTTCTTTTGTAGCTGATCAATAACATTCAGTAAACAAGTTTAAATGAAATTGGTCCATTTTTTTGGGAAAACTAACAACGGCAACATTCAACTTTAGATTTTAGAAGAACGGACTTGATGCAGTGAAATTTGAGGTCAGTAAATTAGAAATGATTTTATTTGTTTTCTATGAGCTCAGGAACAAAAGTGGATGCTAGAAATGAGTGAGGAAGGATTGTCTGAATGTTTATGAATATGTTAGAAGTGATCTCATTTTCGTTCTTCATATCCTGCTTTTTTGTTCAACAGAATAGTATAATACACTTGATTGTTACTGCCTATGACCTCCCTCTAGTTCAGACAGTTATGGGATTGACAAGGGCCCTTTATAGCTACAGTATTTGTGTATGCTGAAATTCTCAAATTTCTTTTTTATTGCCAAGGAATAGTTTGTCTAAAAATAAAAATTTGCTGAAAATGAACTCACCACCAGTTGATCCTCTGGAGTCCAAACTTATATAAGATAAAATCTGTTTTGATGATGAATCGAACTCATCTGATTTCTAGATGGCCAGAGGGTGAGTCACTTTTCATGACATTTTTGGATGAACTGTTCTATTTTAAATCACTTTTGAAGAAAACATTACTTTTGAAGCAACATTTGTAATTTACCCAATTCTTTTTATTTATTGTTTTCTTTCTTGACAAATTACAATGGAATAGAAATTAGGACAACCAGTGTAGACTACTGTTGTGTGTTATTTTTAACTATAATATTTCCCGTCAGTGTGGCAGGATTGATCCATGCAATTCAGTCCATCCAGCCATCCACACTGTTCCAGCATCTCTGCCTGCAGCCGTCACCCCACATGCTGATCTGGAGTGAGTTCTGACTCCAGACTAACAAGTCTAGCAAGCTGATAAGCTGCTAAAGCTGATTTTAGATCATCAACACACAAAGTGTTGTAAGTAGGGGTCTAATCCTTGATGTGTGCTGGTGTGATACTGTTCCAAAACTACCTTCATGTATAGCTCAGCCAAAACATGAATATACATCATTTATTCACTCTCATGTCATTCCAAACATGTATGAATTGCTTTTTTTCTGCAAAACTTAAAAGATGAGACTTTTAGGAACTGTTATTATAGAATTGAATGGACAAAAAACACTAATACACTTCTTACAATAAATGTTGCTGTATGTAAGGAAGTCATAAAGTGTTGAAATGTCATGAGGGTAAGTAAACAATTATAGGATTTTCCTGTTTTGGGTGCACTGTCCCTTTGTTAGTCACACTATATCCAAATATAGAAAGGTGTGCATTTAGTAATCATTTAGGTATTTTTTGCACAAAGAATACGTTTCAGCATAAAAAAAAAGATATATCAACAGGTTCCTTCCAAGTCTAAAAATATCATATTGCAGAAAATGAGACTCACTAAATATGATAACAGAAGTGTTTACTAAACTAACATTTAAAATACAGTATACATACTGTCAAGTACACACAGATAGGGATCGGCTTTACATCAAGGAGGATCAAAGAATTAACAGCTGTCAGTAAATGTCATATAAATGATCTCAATGATCATCAAAAGCCACATTTCTGACAATATTTGGATCCACTTTATATTAAGTGTCTTAGCTACTACATACAGTACTTGCATTTAAAGATAATTTGATAGAGTGATTTACTAACTATAATTTGATACTTTTTATTTTTTAAAATGATCAGTTGTAAAATAATTCATGTATCCAAATATTTTCCAGAGATCGTTGAGAATTCATATTCTGTCTGAATACTTTAGGTACAAAAAAATATTATTTTATACTTTTTGCATTTTTTACCACTGACTTGATGCATTATTTACTTATGTTTTCAAAAATGTTTTACATAGACTTTTACTTGGCAAACACAGACTGTTTTCCTCTATTTCCCACTGAAAGTCTTTGATCTGCAGGCATGAGCGAGTCAAAGCATAAGTTTTCCACTGAAATCTCTAGTCACGTCCACTATATGAATATGGAAGTTCAAACCAAGACAGCAAAGAAAAACATAATTTTTTGATCTTCCACCAGCGAAGGAACTATCTGAAAAATGGAGGATTCAGAGATTTCAGCATTCACAAATGACCATCCAGCCATAAAGAGCCCCTGTCTATCCAACCGCTGCCATCACTAGATGAAGGTAGTGGCCAATAACAATCAAGTGTATTTCATTATTTTGTCCAACAAAAAAAGGAGAAGATGAAGAAGTAAAGTGAGAGAGAGAAAGAGTGAGATGCATGTATAAAGGGCCCCACCTCCTCCTTTCTCCCAACCTCTCAGACCAGCGGCCTCCCCCACCACCTTTTCTGCACTCTCATTTATTTCAATTTGTCATGCTTTGCTCCCCCCTCTGTGGGAGAAGCGGTCGGCAGCAGGGAGAGATGGGGAGAGAAATTGGTATCTCCGCTCGTGCCGTAATGAAACATTTAGATGCGAGCAGAGCTATGCCTCCGCATTAGCAGCGGCGATGAAGGGAGATGGCTCGCGGCACACAGCCCACTCCACCTAATACCTCTCTAATCCAGGTCAAAGTGGGACACTTCTTCTTCTTAATCAGTATTGGCACCTTCTTTTGGAGGATGTATTTATGGTATGAAAGGTCCAGCTGTGGAGCCACTGCAGCTGATGCCACGAGCAGCTCTTTTTCTGACAGGGAATGGAAAAATAAATCATGGCTTTGCATTTGTATAGGGCTGGAGATCAAGGACATGTGCTGAGATTGAAAATCCTATTGGTATTTCAGAGCTAGAGCGTTTCATTCAAGACTAAAGATATAAAATGTTTGTGTGGAAATGCAGGGTTAAATAGCCATCGGATGTTAATAACGCCATCCATTATGATTGTTTTTTTCTGGCTGGGAACTGTCTTATACCTGTCATAATAAGTTGTTAGTGTTGCCCTTACCTGGAAATGTTATTGGGTGTTTTGCTGGCTGTTGTTGTCTGATGTAAGTCTTTCAAATTACTACCTACTAGTAGGCTAGGGGGCGTCTCTAAATACCACACGCAGGGGTCAAATTTCAGGATTTCTCTGAATAATTGGGCAAAATTCTAAATGGCAGTGGAAGCTGCAAATAGAACTGATGCATTTACAATTGCTCCAATAGCAAAGCATTATCGCATTTCTGTGACATTGCAAGAAAAATTTAAGAAGATTATGTTGGTCATTACGTTGGTCATTTCTCACCACTCCCTCAGTGTTGTATCAAAAATTATCAAGCAACAGCGCAAACTGTTTTTTGTAATTTATTTTCAGGGTAATTTAACACAAAGTATAGAGTTATAATGTACTGTACATTCATTTAAAATAATAATAATAACCTTGACTAACATGTTGATGTCTGTTGCATCATCACAGTCTGTAAAAAGTGTCCATACTCTGTTCCAAATCTTTATTCACTACTTAGTTCAATTATTAATACAAACCTAAATGAATGTCAAGATTTTTATTTGACTTATGCATTTGTCATTTAGCAGGTGTTTTTTTATCCAAAGTTGACACAAAAACAAGTTTCTTTATGGATTTTGTCATGATAAAGTCACATGGGTGTGGTTGACTGAAAAATAAAGCCTTACGTTAGGTTTGATTTATAATCCAGATATGTAATAAACTTCAGTTCCACAATAGATCCACTGAAATAAATGGTCAAACGTGGTAGAAAGAACATTATAGTTTTGACTAAGTTCAATTAGATTTGGGGTGAAATCAAACAATGGTCCGGTCTCTTGTAAAACAGCGTTTGAGTAGATTGTTTTTTAATGAATGCCTTTTTAACAGCTTGAATCTTTTATTCTGTCATCACTGGACACACTTTGTCTGTAGTCTAATAGCCATGAGTGCAAAGTGCTCAATATAATTCCTCTGAAGCTGCCACGGCTCTGTCAACACTGACTGGACCTTCATTAATTCCACTCTGAAATCGATGGCTTCTCTTGTCACGGCTTTGCAATCAGTGCCATTTTTCTCTTTTTCTCCCCTCTCAGTGGTCTATATGGTCTGCAAGTTGGTGAGAAGAAGGGCAGAGAAGTGACAGAGAGGTCGGTCAGCCATAAGCAACACGGTTGTGAGTGAAGTGTGTGTCCAAAATGGAAATCCACCTCATGTTACCTTCAGCTAACATCTGACCCCCACCATTTCTCATTACTGTCACAGTTGTCACCGCAAAGGCCGGACAAAACAACTTTGAATGTACACTATACTGTGCAAAAGTTTGATGTCAGTATGATTTTCAGCAGTGATGCAAGAAATTTATCAATGGTGACAATAAAGATTTCTATTTCAATTAAATGTTTTTCTTTTGAACGTCCTTTTTTTTTGTAATGTTGTAAATTAACATATTAGAATATTTTTTTTTTTTCATGTATTTATTTCATTTATTTGTTAATATTATTATTTAGGGCACATAATGTGACACAGAAGATTGCCTGCTGAAAATTCAGCTTTGCCATGACAAAAAAATAAATTCCATTTTTAAAATATAGTGCATGCAGAACTATTAGGCAGGTTAAGATTCTGGCCCTTTAAGAACATTTTACCAGTTCTAAAATTGATCAATTTTAATGACTTGTATTGAATTTGTGTGCTTAATCATTTATAAGGGTTATGCTGTATCATTGTCCATAATGGCTGGTGTAATCTGGCAGTATGTTTGGGGGGCTCGTTTTTCACCTCAACAGGATATTATTATTAAGTGATCGCCATTTTTTAAGGATTTTCTACCCAAGTAAACCAAAGGATTTTCCAGCCGTTATGGACATTAATATATATTACTTATAAATGTTTAAATACAAAATCAATAGTAGTTACTAAGATTGATGTGGTTTGGAATTGGCGAACTGTTCTTGGAAATAAATATATGACCAGAATATCAGCCTGCCTAATAATTCTGCACAAACTGTAATTGTAACTGTAAAAAATTTTAAATTGTAAAACTATTTCATTTTACTATTTTCAGTGATTTTCTTATTTAATAAATGCAGAATTGATGATTAAGAAACTGTTGCAGAAACATTGAAAAGAGAATTTTACAAACAATGTGAAAAAAACATTTAATTTTGCATAGTTACAGTATTTAGGCTAGCAAAATAAAATAAACTTTTAAAATAGTTTGCAGTTACACTGTGTATATGTATGCATGTATATACTGTGTATGTGTGTGTGTGTGTATATATATATATATATATATATAATTTGGTGCTGTGTTTGAATCGACACCTGATGCTCAATTTTTAGCTGAACCTCTGATTTAGAAGATAACAAACAAAATGTGAAGCTGTAATGTGCAATTAATGAGATGAAGAGGGTAAGAGAGAAAAAGAAGAAAGTTAAAAAGAGAGAAAGCCTAAAGTATAATTTATCAGCTGTCCCGCTCTCATTCCAGTTTGATGTCACCCCATTACAGTATTTGTCAGTGGTATTGTCCGCTCATGACAGATCCATAATTTCAAAAGAACGATCACACAGAATGTCTAATCATTCTCTCTCCTCGGCTGTTTCTCTGTGCTGAACAGACACGCTTAGCCAAACTTCTGCGGCATTAGCATCTCTGTGTGTCACTGATCATTCATTAGGACGGTATTATTCCAATGCAGGGTCAATCTAACTCTCACCACAGGCTGTCAGGAGACTCGATCAATGTGTAATTATATCTGACCACCGTCATAAATAAACCAGCTTGCAAGTTCAAGGTTGTGCTTAATTGTGTTATTCACATTGCTCATGCACTATTATGCTCCGGTTGTATTGAGCTTCAAAACCGCATAGTGAGTGTGATGTTTATCCCGCGAGGAATGGATAGATGTATGGATGACATTTGTAGCCTGAGGACTAAAAAATAATCTTAGAGGTAGTTTGATCAGTCACATATATTACGGATAACTATAAGCGGCTTAGAGACAGAATGAAAAAGTTGTCTGTCTGTCATGCATATATATATATATTTATAAACAAACAAGGCAACAAAACAACATTGGGTCAACCAATAGTGTGAGTCGGAGGCGGGCCCATCAGAAGTATGTGACCATACCATACCTGTTTGTAACTGCTGTTTACCTGAACAGAGCTGGCACACTTCATCTTTAACTTCAACATTGCATTAACTAATAAATCGAGCATAATAGTATAAAAATGATTCAAAATGACATTTTACGCACTGTAACAGTGTTGCCATGGAGTCTTATGCCGACCAAGGACATGGGATCAAGTACTTTCAAAAGCCCCTGCCACTGTAGTGCACTTCTCCACAGCCCTGAATCCTGAAATTTGTTTAGCGAAAAATGAGCCATTTAAAAGATATTCACTCCAATTGTGTGGTTTATGAGGTGTTTTTCTCCGGGTTTATGACCCACAATACCTTATGCACAGGCAAGCAGCCTAATGCTTTTATATAAACATGTACAAACTGTCTACAGCCTATGTTTCATTAATTGACATAATGTTAATATACCAACTTTGGAGGTACTAAAATCTATTTTGCACAATTATAATAACAGCCACCATTAAAAACACAAGTGGTAAAAGCTTGTCATAAGTCACTATTTCACAATTTTAGGGTAAATACTAATGAAAGCCCGTTTCCACCAATGAATAAGTCACTTCTCTTAATTCAGAACTGCAAAATAAAGATGCAATTATTTTTTTGCAATTATACAATTTAAATTTTATTCATTGGAGGAAACAGGTTTCCATAAATTAATTTATGGAAGCTGCACACAAATACAAAACACCATCATCGTAACAAACATCATGTTTAAATAATGCAATAAATATCAATATTAATTCATAGGTTGTAACACAAAAAACATATTGTACTTACTGTACTTTCCAGAAACTGCAAATTTACCAGTACTTTAAGATTACATGAAATGTTTGGAAGTTAATAATCTTTCTTTTACTATGGAAGTCAATAGCCAACATCAACTGATCATCACTTTTTTATGCTCAACAGATACAAACTCATACAGCTCTACAACTTGAGGGTGATGACATATTTTTTTATTTTTGAGTGAACTATCCCAAACATGTTTTTTTTTTTTATTGTATTATTCATGATCATCTTTTACAATGCTTTTTATGTTTACAGTCTGTGACCTGTACTATGAGTTCAAAGTGCTGTTATGGTGTCAACATGTCAGCTGGGATTACTGGGGTCCACTAGAAGGTTCACTTTATAATCGCCAGTATTCCCGCTTATAGTCTTCCTTTCTTAATGAGACAATTGTGTAATTGCCTAGTGATTTCAGAGGGTAATAGATTAAACTAATCCTCTCAACAAAATATCTGTGTTTCCTTCTTGCCCAAGAAACTTTCCAGCTATTACCAGCTAAAGCCCATTAAATTGCACTGTTGGATTTACAAATGTAATCAATAGATAATTGTCTGGGGCTTCTTTCAACTTCATACTGATGGCAGACCACCCGCTGCTTTTGTATTTTCTAATCTAAACTCATTTTTTCTCCTATATTACCGCTTATGCATCTCCTATCAAACACAGACAGGTGTGTGTTTTTGCATGCGTGCTATACAGTCCAAATTAATGAAGAAAATTTCAGTGTTGGTCCATTGCGAGCACTGATTTTTCCTGTCCATTTACTGTGCTCATTTACGGCTCGGTGAAATACATTATCCACACCAGTGCTGCTGGACTGAACTGGGGCAATTTGATTTTTATTTGGCCAGTTGAAACAATGAACCAAAATTCTATTGCTTCTCTAAAATGAGGTTATTTAATTCATCTCTCGAGTTTTGCTGAAAACGCAGACCTCCTCATCAGCTAGAGCTATCGATGGACGTCCCACCCCATAGATTTATAATGACTGTGAAATGTGTCAGTTGTGCCGTGACCTGATCTGATACTCCAGCACAAGGGGGTCAGGCAGCAGCGTGGAACTGGCTGCTCTGCGTGATCGTGGCTAAAATGAAATCAGAGAAAGTGGCAGTTACACGGTTAGCCCAGCCTAACTGACTGTGATTACCTCTTTCTAACCTCAGACCTCCAGCTCTTGGACTTGACCATTGACCTCCTGGGGCTGTAGGAGGAAAGAAAATCTTACAAAAAAGTTGATCACAAATAGACATATCTTAAAGAGCAGGTCAAATATATTTTGTAATTGTATTTCTGTATATGTCTCTTGGTAACACATTTATCATCTATCTATCTATTTAATTTTCATATGTTATAATTTTACATTTATATATACATACATATATATATATATATATATATATATATGTAAACATTTTTATACTACGGGGCAGTTGAATGCTTGAATCTGACTGGCTGATGAACGTTCTATCATGAGCAATTATTTTTAAGAAATTGCACGTAGTTCCAGGTAGCTCTTTGACTGCTTTACAGTTCCATATCACTTTGCCAAATGGTTTCTATTATTTAAAGGGTCTTACACAAGCAAAATAACCAAAACCGACAATGACGCTGGCCAAACTAATAAATATAATAATCAATATGATACAAAAACAACAGCTCATTTATATGATTTGCCACAAAACTTTGTTTTACTATGTACGGCAAGCACATACTCTCTCGCTCTCTCTCCCCAAAGACGTGCACACATTAACATACGCCGCACTATTATTTTTAGGGATGACTTTATCCTTAGCATTACCTAAAAAAAAAAACCTTGACTTCTCACAAGCAAGATAGCAACAGTTAATGAAGAAAATAAACTTGATTTCACTGTTTTTGCCGAACACTTTAGAGAGGTGCACAGACTCTGAGGTAATTCACATGCTATCTCTCTCTCTCTCTCTCTCTCTTTCTCTCTCTCTCTCTCTCTCTCTCTCACACACACACACACACACACACACTCATGACTAAGCTATTAACTGCTTTAGTCTGCTATCAGCAGTTTAAGCCTTCATTGATGGATGAGATGTGGAAGAAATAATCCTACTCACAGAACAAAAACTGGCCTAACATCTTGAAATATAGAATCTGATTGATGTCTTAAGTTGTGGCAACCATAGTAAAAGCAGAATAATTGACGGTAGGCCGTTTAATTACTAGAAAAATAATGCAAACCCGAGGTGTAACAGCCACCCTGCTTCGTGTAGTGACCACATCACCACCTTGAGTGTGCATAAATTTTTCTAATGAATGCATTTTGAAAGTATCTTTTTTTATTTCTCCTTTTAAGGCCTTTTAAAATAAACATCCAAGTCAAAATAATACTTATAAGAAACATAAGAATATACAAATATTTGAGCAATATAACATTGTCTCCTGGGTACCATTGTTAGAATCTGTGTTTTATTTGGGTTTTAATGGAACTCTTTTTTTCTTGTTTGTGAATTTTAAGGAGGCTGCAAAAACATGAATATGAAAAAAGGATCAGGGGCTGTTGTTTTCAAAACTTCTGACATTATGTTTCACTCTTTTGACATCTCTCCAGTGTTCATCTGCTGCTTTCTTGTGCTTTTAAAGGACAGCTGAAACCCATTTTCAATTCGCTCTCGACACAATCCTTCAGCACTGTGATTTGGTAGCATCTTTGAAGTGCACCGCTGTGTCCTTCAGACTGTAAATGGAAAATAATGCATCAATAACATTGTGCCTATTGTGAGCAGACTGGTGTGGTGCAAATTAGTAAAGATGTTCTATACGAGCACTTCATGCACAATACTTGCACACAATTTCTCCTAAACACACAGAGACACTGTTTTACTGTGGTTCTGGTTGCCATGGTGATGCATCAGTTTAGAGGTCTGCATGGACACTTGCAGTTTTCAATACATTAAGACATAATGGCAGAGCCCGTGCTGGATACAGCAATTTGTGCCTGTGCAGCTCGGGCTTATTGTTGCACTCTTTGCTTGTTATTTTCTCTTGCTCTCTCATTTCTTTTCTCCCTTGATTCATCCTCCTTATTTACACACACACGCAACACTATTATCCTTCCAAGTACCTTGAAAACAGTACTGGGAACGTTTTCGTATAGCGTAGGCATGTTTTCATTTTCATTTTTTTCAGGGAATTGCATGGTAATGTCACTCTCCCCCAATAACAATATGGTGTGCAAAGCCAAATAATATGGTCTGAAAAAGCACACCAACACAGGTGAGTGTTTTTGAAGCATTTCTAGTAAATGGTTTTGAATGGTTTCTAGCTGGTCCACCCTGGTCATTTGTTTATCA
>JAUYWG010000061.1:15217810-15238401 GCA_034779775.1 Enteromius afrohamiltoni
AATTCCCTTCCACCTGTGTTTCCCCAGCTGTGTCGTGTCTTGTGATTAGTCTTCTGTGTATAAATACCATGTCTTTTTTCAGTTCAGTCTTGTCGGTCAATGTGTTACGTTTAGTTGTGTGTATCTTCCTTGAACATTATTATTAAAAGACATTTATTTTCATTTGGACTTTGCAATCTCCTTCCCGACACACCACCTTGACAGATTGACCTACCATAAAACAGTCCAACGGTGAAGCAAGAGATTATGGCTGAAGGTAAGCTAATGCGTCTGCGGCAGAGTGGCCGGACGTTGGAAGAGTATGTGGAGGAGTTCTTAGAACTCGCTCACGATTTGAAGTTGCCCGATGAGTTTCTCTGTTTGGGTTTTCGGTTTGGTTAGGACAAGAACATTATTTATTATGACGTTCCTACGAGTGCCTTTTCTTTGATCAAGTTAATTAATCATGTTCTAGATATACGCCAATCGAAATTCTAAGTGGAGGCGTGTACTCCCAAGAGCTGTTGTCCAGACCAAGCCGAAAACATTAGAGACGGGCCAGTTCATTCCTCACCGGAATCCTCCACATACTTATTCAAGAGTTCCGACCACTCATCTCCACCCAGCGCTACATCTGCCCTCAGCCTAGATTCTCACAAGCCAATGCTTATACCGCTCACAACTCCCGAGCGCCTGCCTGAACTCGCGCTTCCCGAGCGCCCTCCAGAGCCCGCTGTGCTACACGATCGTCCTCCTGAGTTTCCAGTTCCTGTCCCTTGTCTATGGCCGGGAGAGCCGTTTCCAGTTCCTGTCCCACTGGTCTACGGCCGGGAGAGCTGTTTCCAGTTCCTGTCCCTTGACTATGGCCGGGAGAGCCGTTTTCCAATTCCTGTCCCTGGACTACGGCCGGAAGAGCCGTTTCCAGTTCCTGTCCCTGGACTACGGCCGGAAGAGCCGTTTCCAGTTCCTGTCCCTCGACTACGGCTGGAAGAGCTGTTTCCAGTTCCAGCCCCACAAGCATGGCCTGTTCCAGCCCCTCGATCACTGCTGGTAGTAAAGTCAGCTAAACTGCCTGAGCCACAGCAAGAGTCTACTAAACTGCCTGAGCCACAGCAAGAGTCAGCCACACTGCCAGTACCACAACCAATAAGAGAGGTGAGCTTCCCCAAGAATTTTTTTTTATGTATATATATATATATTTTTTTTTACGTTTTATGTCTGTTTAGTTCTGTTTTAAGTCTGTGTTTTTGTATTCTTAGTTTAGTTTCGTTTTCACTGTGTTAGTTTCAGTTTATGTCTTCCTGTCTCCCTTCCTGTGTGCCCATATATGGTCTTTTCTGTGTTCTGTGATTATTAGTTAATTCCCTTCCACCTGTGTTTCCCCAGCTGTGTCGTGTCTTGTGATTAGTCTTCTGTGTATAAATACCATGTCTTTTGAGTTCAGTCTTGTCGGTCAATGAATGTGTTACGTTTAGTTGTGTGAAGCGGGCAGGAAAAGGATAGTAGTGCAGGAACTTCAGTGGGCAATGCAGACAGAACACAGGATCCTGGGTGATTTTAACCGGAGAAAGTGGAAAAGTCGGCCAGAGGTTTTAGGAATCTGGAACAGTACAATCAGGAGCGGACCTCCGTACACCACACAGCAAAGCAGAGGAACTGACGAGGACAAGACAGGTTAGCACACATTAAATAGTGTGTGATAATGAACTACAGCTGGAACTAGTTAGCTTGTTACCCACACTCAACCACAACTACTCATTCATACACACAACAGGCAAAAATGAGATTGTGAACCCATGAATCGTGACACTAAGTGTTCATATTCATACACATGAAAATATTAGATGTCCTCAAAGTGCAGTTAAATGAAAAGAATATACCCACACCTACTTGAGATTTTTATCAGTTTATCGGTCACAAATAGGCCAAAAAAAGGAGATGAATATGTAATTAGCATTCAGTATTTTGAGGCTATTTTTGTCAGTCTGTACACTTCCACAGTGCTGTTTTATTATTATTATTATTATTGTGGACCTCCATCACTGGTTTTGAGAGCTCTTTCAGAGGGACTACCCAAGCCATCTGTGCCTTTGTGTGTGTGTGTCTGCCACACAGACTTAGCTTATTTACCATTCTGTCCATGCACTACCAACACACACTCTATCTTTCTCTCTCACACCTCTTTTCACTCTTACATTTGAGCATCACCATGCTGCTAGCATCTGAGTGATGGCTTCATTCTTCCAGATCTTCTCTCTATTTCTCTTTCTCTCTCCCTCTCTGCACACAAATTATACTGTGAAAAAAGTGCCAGAGTGATGTGTTGGGAGACTAAATATCATTTTCACTACAACCTTAATGCTTGATAAAAGAGCATGGATTATAATGTTGACAGTGCTTTGTGAAGTGTACTCAGACAACATCAGTTAAGACTTATAACAGCAGTATATAGTGACTGAGCAAAATCACTTAAAACAGAAACTGAACGCGACAAGAAGCCTAATCGTAAAAATACGAATTTCTTTTATTTGCTCCTCCAAAACACCAAATGGCTATGAAAAGCATTTTGATCACCCGTTAGACACTATACAATCCAGAATGGGCTTGATTAGGTCAGGGTGTGCTCACAAGAGGTTGATTTTAAGACAAAGGCCTTATTTGATGAAGTGGTAATATCTAAATATTTAATTTTTGTATGATCAACCAAAGACAACAAAATATAAACAGAATTTTACATATAACTACATTATATACATATATGTTTATCAGTACATTTCAGAAAAAAATTAACTTTATCACAATATGCTATTTTTTATAAAAGGACCTGTAAAAAAATAGCATATTGTGATAAAGTTAATTTTTTTCTGAAATGTACTGATAAACATTAGACTTTCATATATTTTAGATTCATTACACACAACTGAAGCCTTTTATTGTTTTAATATTGATGAGTTTGGCATACAGCTCATGAAAACCCAAAATTCCTATCTCAAAAAATTAGCATATTTCATCCGACCAATAAAAGAAAAGTGTTTTTAATACAAAAAAAGTCAACCTTCTATTAATAAGGTTTAGTTATGCACTCAATACTTGGTCGGGAATCCTTTTGCAGAAATGACTCCTTCAGTGCGGCATGGCATGGAGGCAATCAGCCACAGAAGCACGGTTTGTGACAGAGCCCTCCCCCTGCGAGCGGCTCCTGAAACGAGTACAGCGCCGAGGTCTTCCTCGAGGTATGGGAGCTGGTCTATCCGGATGGGTACGATGATAAGCCTCGATGAGGGCAGGATCGAGTGTGTCCTGAGAGTTCACCCAAGATCTCTTCTCCGGGCCATAGCCTTCCCAGTCAATCAAGTATTGTAGAACACGACCGCGGTGCCGAGAGTCCAGGATCTCTCGAATTTGGTAAATCTCCTCTCTGTCGATGATCAGAGGAGGGATGTCGGGCGCCGCGACCTCATCCTGGTCCCTCTCTCCGTCCGGAGCAGCAGTGGGCTTAAGCAGGGAAACATGAAAAGTTGATGAGATACGATAGGCAGGAGGTATCTAATCTGAATGATACTGGAGTTATTTGACGTAATATTTGGAAAGGACCCACGTACCTTGGACTGAGCTTTCTGCAGGGTTGAAGGAGCCTCAGATCTCGGGATGATAGCCAGACCCAGTCTCTGGGTTGGTAGTGAGGGTTGGGATGTCGATGACGATCCGCTTGTTCGGTTACTCTTCGGATGGCCCGTTGTAGGTGGACGTGGGCAGCATCCCATGTTTCCTCGCTTCTGGTCAGCCAGTGATCAATTGAGGGTAAGTCGGTGGGTTCTCCTGACCAGGGAAATAAGGGTGGCTGATAGCCCAGCACACATTGACAGGGGGTTAGATTGGTGGATGGTTTTCTAAGAGAATTCTGTGCGTATTCTGCCCAGAGAATGAACTGGCTCCAATTCTCCTGATGGTCGTGGCAATAGGATCTGAGAAACCTGATAAGTTCTTGGTTCTGGCGCTCTGCTTGATCATTTGACTCTGGATGGTATCCTGAGGTGAGACTCACGTTTATATTTATCTGAGCGCAGAACTCCTTCCATACCCGGGACGTGAATAGGGGACTCCGGTCCGAAACAAGGTCTTCAGGGAGTCCATAGAATCTAAACACCTGATCCAACATTACTTGAGCTGTGTCCCAAGCTGTAGGTAGTTTGGGTAGGGAATTAAGCGGCAGGCCTTGGACAATGTATCTACTAATGTCAATACTATAGTGTGTTGGTTAGATGGGGGTAGGTCTGTGACAAATTCGATGGCTAGGGCCTTTGAGGAACCCCGCAGGTTCTTGACGTGAGCTCTTGGTCATGTTACAGGTTCAGCAGGACATAAGCAGAGACGTCTGAATTCAGAGTGGGCCACCAAAATTTGTTTGTAGTTAGTTCAGTGGTAGCGAGGATGCCGAGATGGCCTGAGCTAGGGTTGTCATGAATCAATTGAAGGATTCTTTTCCTTAGTGGTTCGGGTACATATGTGCGTTCCTGTGGGCATTCAGGTGGAGGTGGGTCTTGAGGTTGAGCCTCAGTAATTTCATGAACAATGTCCCACCGAACAGGGGCCAGGATCAAGGAGAGTGACAGGATGTTTTCTGGCAGTGTCGTCTGATTGGGCTGGTCATACTGTCGGGATAGGGCGTCTGCCTTGCCATTCTTGGTGCCCGGCCGATAAGTGATTCGAAACTCAAATCGAGAAAAGAACAAAGACCATCTGGCTTGCCTGGCATTTAGTCTTTTAGCCGCACGTAAATACTCCAGGTTTCGATGGTCTGTGAGCACAAGAAAGGGTTCTCTAGCTCCCACTAGCCAATGCCGCCACTCCTCAAGTGTGGCTTTTATAGCGGGTAGCTCTCTGTCTCCCACATCGTAATTCCGTTCGGCGGAATTCTCAGTTTGTGGGAGTAGTAGGCGCATGGATACAATTTCACTGGATCTCCCTGCCGTTGGGACAACATGGCTCCAATATCAGTGTTAGGAGCATCTACTTCCACTATGAACTGCAACTCAGGATTGCGATGGCGTAAAATGGGCGCAGACGTGAATTCTTCCTTCAGAAGTCAGAAGGCGGTTTCACCTTCGGGGTTCCATGGTAGAAACTTGGTCCCCTTACGGGTCATGGCCGTCAGAGGTGCTGCTGTTTGGCTGAAGTTTCTTATAAAGTGCCTGTAAAAGTTTGCAAAACCCAAGAACCATTGAAGTTCTTTCAACGTGGTTGGTTTGGGCCAGTTGAGCACGGAATCCACCTTCTCGTCCATGGCTACACCCTCGAGACTGATGATATATCCCAGAAAGGTGATGGATGTTTGGTGGAATTCGCATTTACTCAATTTAGCATAAAGCTGATGTTCAATGAGTTTCTCCAGAACAGCCCGGACATGTTGGACATAGTTTTCATAGGTCTCTGAGTATATCAAGATATCGTCGATATAAACTATGACGAAACGATTCAGCATTTCCCTGAAGATCTCATTACCAGCAACTGGAAAATGGAGGGGCTGTTAGATAACCCAAAGGGCATAACCAGATATTCGTAATGCCCGCTAGTGGTTGAGAAGGCCATCTTCCACTCGTCCCCCTCACGAATGCGGATCAGGTTGTAGGCACTTCGTAAGTCCAATTTAGTGAAAATCTTGGCTTAACGGAGTTGTTTCAGAGCTGCGGGGACAAGGGGTAGTGGTTAACAGAACTTAACTGTGATTTCGTTGAGTGACCGGTAAACTATGCAGGGACGTAGGCTCCCATCCTTTTTCTTTACAAAGTAGAAACCCGCCGAGGCGGGTGCTGTGGAAGGCCGAATGAAGCATTTACCCAACTCCTCTTGAATATACTGTTCCATACTGGCCGTCTCTGGTTGAGAGAGAGGGAAGACCCAGCCTCGAGTGGGCATAGTTCCTGGAATGAGGTCTATAGCACAGTCAGTGGGGTGATGAGGTGGTAGTTGTGTTGCCTTACTTTTGCTGAAGGCCGTCTTGAGGTCTTTGTATGGTGCTGGTAGGTGAATAAGTTCGGGGTCCTCCTCAGTGGTAAGCTTAATTTGGTGGATAGCACGGGTGGCTTTAGTGAGGCATTTGGACTGGCATGAAGACGACCATTGGGTGATCTGATGTTATGCGTCCGGTCCCTATGGGTCGGCCATCGAGGGCTGCCACCACCACTGTCGAAGTACATGAAATTAGAGGGAGATGATATCAAAAATCCAGATCTATGAGGTTTCCTGCAGCCCCTGAATTAATAAATGCCTTGGTTCTTATACACTCCTCTCCATTGTATAAACATGCATCAATAGTCACGAAACTGCACTCACCCGGAAGGTTCTGGTTCGAGGTGGTTTGACGGGGCAGTTGACTCTAATATGACTGGGTTTGCCACAGTACAAGAAGAGATTGTTGTCGAGCCTCCGCTCTCTCTCCTCAGGTGAGATGTGTGCGGCCCCAATCTGCATAGGCTCTGCAGTGTGACTGGCCAATCCACTGGTGTTAAATACTGAAGTGGTGCGACGGCCCTTCCTGGAGCGCATAAGATGGTCCGTACGGATAGCCAGGTCCATATACTGCTCGAGTGTGCGGTCCTCATCTTTACATGCCAGCACTGCTTGAAGCTCCTCGCGTAGACCATGCTGATACAAGGATTTAAGAGTGTCAGCATCCCAACCAGTTTGAGCCGCCAGAGTACGGAAATTCATAGTATAATCCGCAGCAGAGGAAGTGCCTTGTCTGAGAGCCAGCAGTTCATCTTTTGCATTTTTCCCATCCACAGAATGATCAAAAACTTCCTGGAACTGTCTCAGAAAGCTCTGATATGAGGAAAATGCCATTCTTCTGCCCTCCCATAGAGCAGTGACCCAGTCTAGCGCCTTCCCGGTGAGTAACGAACAAATAAGAGAGACTTTGCTGTCATGCATCGGAAACCCTCCAGGTTGGGAGTTCATAAAGATATCACATTGAAGCAAAAAACCTTTGCACTTGCCTGGACTCCCATTGTATTTCTCAGGTAATGATAGGTGGGCTGGGTTTGACTGGATCGGCGCTGGTGTGGGAGTGGGTGAAGCAGGCATTGCAGCTGTTCTGCTCAGTTCAGCTGTAGCGGTGGTTAGAGCTTGCACCGAACGAAGCAGTTCCTGTGTCATGGTGCGGAGCTGTTCCAACTGACTCTGATGTGAATCCCGAACACTGGAATGATGGCTCACCTCAGTTATAACTTGATACACAGCTGCTGGATCCGAAGGCGGCGAAGTCTTCTGTAATGAATTAGCAGACCTATGGGGATCCATTTTCAACGTGATTTATTGTCAGACAGGCAGGGGTCAGTAACGAGCAAACAGCATCAGCAGGGACAAGGCAAAATCGTAGGTGAAGAAACAGGCAGAAAGTTCGGGGCAGGATTTTGATACAAAATCCAAGAGACAGTCCAAGAAAACACAAGAAGATAAACGCTCAGAATGTATGCCAGGGCAAAACAAGACTTCGCGTCCATCTCGTGCAAAGTCAGCGCTTAAATAGTGGAGATAAACGCTAACACCTGTGAGTGCATCAGCCAAAGTGCGTGGGTGTAAAAGGTCCGGTTGGGAACGCTAATAGTCCGGCGATGGTTCCCGCTGCTGGCAGCCGGAGAGAGCCACAGAGGCACGGCAAGCTGAGCGATCTTTTAAGCAGCTTGGTATGATGATGGGCAGGTGTCAGTTATCAGGTGATTGTGATCGGGTTGCAGGTGTTTGTGTGTCTTCTGTGAGTGCTGATCCAGGGACAGGTGAATGTGACGTTGTGACAGTATTGTATAAGCAATAATATATGATGTTTATTATTACTATTATAAAATATCAATATTAATTAAATATCAACATTTTACATTTAATAATTTATAATATAATGCTTTGCATAATTAATTTCATAGTTCCATATTCTTAATTTATTTTATTTATTCTGTCATTTCCATTCCAATCTGAGGCGAAGTTGATCTTTGAAATCAAACATTTGAATATTCTATGAAGTCTCTAAAGTGTAAAAAAGGTAGCCTCTGAGCAACAATTTCTTCCTTAAAATGAGAAACTAATATGATTTCAGCTTTTAAAAATGTGTCCATTCAAGCAGAAAATTCTTCTCCACCCTGCATACACTCAATCCAATGTTGCAGTCGTCTTAATAATTGATGAACATGATAAGAGTCTGTCATCAGTTTACATTAAACACTGTTCCATGTATTGAAATATGGCATAGGGAGGAATTCCTGAAAATCATCCAAGCTCAAAAGCCTGGATCAGCTCCAGAAAGTTCCCCCTCAGTGTGTGTTCGACAAGCAGCGTGTCTCTGAGGTACTCTGATTTATCCTGTCTAATCCACACACCCCTGCTTTATGGGCTCACCAGGCCACCATACATTCACAGGAAGTGGGCTCTTCTGCCCAGGTTGCTTCCCTGCATATTAAGTGGCTATAATAGCAAATGCTCTTTAAATAATTTTAAATCAGTTCTTTGGTTTGAACTGAATAGATTAGAATGATAATTAGCAGCCCTTTTCTTTGGGTAATGGGTAAATCTGTCTTTAAAGAGATTCTGAAGAAAATGTAAGGATGCTTAGCAATGCAAAACTGACTGCTGTATTGCTAAATTGGTGTGATGCTTCTCAGTGTGACAATGAGGTACGTGAAGCGTGCAAGTTCAATTGCAAAGGGAATTTATTCCAGCTCAGGGTCATACAATCAACGTCAGGACCGGCAAACAGCGTTGTAAGAGGCAGAAGAGTAACCGATAAACAGAGCAAAGGGTCGAAATACCAGGGTAAACAGAGTCAGTGGGGCGAGGCTAAGGCAGTAATCCAGGAACAGGTAGAAGTCAGCAACAGGTAATCCAAACAGCAAGAAACACGGAGAATGAAACACAGGAAAAAACACAGGGTTGACGGAAAACACTGACACCATAACAGAAAGACAATGATCCGTGACTAGACAAACAAACAGACTGGTATTTATACAGGTAAGACTGATTGAATGATGAGCAAATTAGAAACAGCTGTGGGGAGAGATGCATACTGGGAAATGAAGTCCGGGCATGAAGACAGACACAAAACACAGAGTACATAGAAAGTTGGAGTATCACACATAGTCTCTAGTTAGCTTCAGCTGGGCGTGACACTCAGGACATTGATATGCAGTTGCTAGAGAGTTTTTGGTCATTCATAGCTGATTTCTAGGCTGTTGTGGTTGGTTGCTTTTTTGTCCATGTTGGTTTTACACCATATTATTATGGTGATTGATTGATTATTTATTTATTTACATAAAGCATATTATATAATATAATATAATATATTAATGCTGTCAAATGAATTAATCACAATTAATCGCATCCAACATAAAAGTTTTTGTTTGCATAATATATATGCATGTTCTGTGTATATTTATTTATATACAGACACTGTCACATCTACACCAGGTTCCACCGGCACGCCCACTCTCCGATCACATTCCCCTGAGTATTGACCTGCCACACCTGTGCACACACCTGATTGCAATCATCCACACAACATATAAGCACCACTCACTCCCTCAGTCAATGTCCTAGCTCGGTTAATGTTAGTGGGCACTTTCCCTGTCTTCCTGCTATATGAAACTTACCTCTGTGCTTGCCTGTTCTCCTCCAGTGTTCATCGCGATTCCTTCGTGTTCCCTCCAAGCTTCTGTGATTTTTCTCTTTCCAGTCCCGTTCGTAGTCTTGTGTGGTCTTCATTGTGTGTGCTCCCACGAATCCTTGGACTCCTCTGTTTGAATTGGACTGCCAACCTTTTGTTTACCTCTTTGAATTCCACCTGTTGCAGCCAATTCCACCAAGAACTTTTGTTAATAAACCCTTTTGTTGAAAGCATCATCTGTGTCCGTCCGCTTCTATAACAGAAGCTCGGACCATAATGGTAAAAATGAACACGCACAATCCCTTCCAGGAGCTCGTGAATGCTCTCAAGAGAGCCCTGCAATCTACCACACCACCACCGGCACCCACGCCATCACCCGCACCGCGGATGTAAACAGTTCTTCTTCTCCTACTATGGTGGTATGTACCATGGTGTGTTCGACACCCTTCTCTGGCGCGGCGGGGGACTGCAAGGGGTTTTTACTTCAATGCGCAGTCATCTTCGCTACATACACTCAGGTATATTATACGGATGGGGCAAAAATTGGTTATGTCATCTCATGTTTGTCTGGCAGTGCATTACGTTGGGCGGAGAGTATTTGGAGTCAGGCGGGACCAGCTGTCAGTTCTTACACTGCCTTCGCCGCTCACTTTCAAGAAGTCTTCGGAAAGAAAGACCATGACACCTCAGTGGGTGAGGAATTGTATCACTTTCAACAAAATAACTTACCTATTCACATCGGGTTCCGAAGCCTAGCAGCCTCTAGCGTATGGAATGAGCACACTCTTGTCACCACCTTTCGTCAGGGTCTGGAACCCAGTCTCCGGTTAATGTTAGTGCCGTATGATGATACAATTGGACTGGAAAAATTTATTCAACTCACCCTACGTTGTTCTGCATGAGTATAATCATACAACCAACGTCCGTTCTATGCCCCATCAGTCAAACCCTGTCCGCCAGAGTTTGTCAGCCCTTGAGAACCTCTTAGCGAACCCATGCAGGTGGATCGATGACGGCTCTCTCCACAAGAAAGACAATGCCAGTTAGCGCTGAGTCTCTGCCTGTATTATGGCCAGAACAATCACATCCTCAATTGCCCCTCACGTCCTCCCCGTGTCCCATTTTAACCATTATCGACCATATGCAGCCATGTACATACCCAATCACTCTTACTGCTAAAGGAGTGTCTATTTCCATCTCAACACTGATTGACTTAGGATCGGCAAGCAATTTCATCGCCGGACACCTGGCACGACGTCTGCGACTACAAACCGAGCCCACGGATAAGAGATATCAAGTTCAGTCAATAACTGAATAATAACCCTCTCTGACCAAGACGTGCAGCATTGTGCCAGGCCGGAACAATTACGGCTGGGTATGTGTCATGAGGAGGAACTGTGGCTATTGGTGCTGGATGGCTCCACAATGGATGTGGTTCTGGGGCGTCTGTGGCTGGCGCGGCACGAGCCCATCCTCTCCTGGGGCACAGGCGAAAACACGAGGTGGGGTCCTCATTGTTGGCCTACCTGCTTTCCCAACCTACCACTTCAGAGAAAGAAACCACTCCGGGTTTGTACCATGTCTATTGAAAGTCCCCTTGAAAAACAGTCTGTCGATATACCTGCTGAATACTGTGCCTACCAAGATGTTTTTCGCCCCAGGAGAGCTGCCTGCTTGCCACCTCATCGCCCATGGGACTGTGCGATTAACCTGCTCCCAGATGCCCAGTTGCCCAAAGGGAGAATTTATCCACTATCCATCCCCGAAACCAAGGCCATGGAAGAATACATCCAGGAAGCACTCGCACACGGCTACTTCCACCCTTCTACGTCCCCTGCTGCTTCCAGCTTCTTCTTTGTCGCTAAGAAGGATGGTGGACCATGTATAGATTACCAAGCCCTTAATAAAGAAACCGACCCCTTGAAATATCCCTTACCTCTTGTTCCAGCCACCCTTGAGAAGTTAAGAGAGGCGAAAATATTCACCAAGTTAGATCTCTGAAGCGCATATAATTTAATCAGAATAAAACAGGGGGACGAGTGGAATACAGCATTTGTGACCACAACTGGCCACTACGAATATTGCCGTATGCCATATGGACTTGCTAATGTGCCCTCTATCTTTCAGGATTGCATGCACAACATATTAAGAGAGTTCCTAGACAGGTTCGTCCTGATATATATAGATGACATCCTCAGCTTCTCTACAAACCTCCAGGAGCATCATCAACATGTCAAACAGGTACTTGCCAAGCAACGTGAACATCACCTGTACTTAAAAGCCGTAAAATGCTCCTTTTACCAGGTCTCCACTCAGTTCCTGGGATACAACATAGACCCTGCCGGCGTCAGCATGGACCAAGGCAAGGTGGATGCAATCACCAACTGGCCCATACCCAAAACGGTGAAGGTACTGCAACGATTCCTGGGCTTCTCTGATTTTTATCGTAAATTCATTGAAGGTTACAGTATGCTGGCCAGCCCTCTCACCTCACTCCTAAAGGACAAACCCAAGACACTCCCCTGGACCCCTGTGGCGAACAAAGCTTTCCAAGACCTGAAACTTGCCTTCACTACAGCACCCATCCTTGTTCACCCCAATCCTGAGCACCCGTTTATCGGGGAGGTGGACGCCTCCACCACTGGAGTTGGAGCGATTCTGTCACAGACCTGACCAGGAAGGGGCAGCCCGAGAAAGTTATCTGGACCCCAGCAGCGGAGGAAGCATTCCAGGGACTGGGCAGCTTTTGCAGGTCTGTCAGAGGTCACTCCCCACCCACCCCCTATGTCTACCCTTCTGTCTTGTTCTACACACAGGACCAGGACAACACTTAGCAGGGGGGAGAGTGTGACGGGCGTCCCGAGGGATCATCAGCATCGCCCAGGAAACAGACAAGAAACACTTGCCGTCTCTCATCACAGGTTGATCGGCCCCAGCTGAAACCTGTAGCCGCCGGCTACATAAACGGCAGCCACCCTGACACTTAAGAGAAACCTCTCCAAGAGAAACAGCACATGCTAACTTCCCTTTCTCTCTCTAACAGAAAGCAGCCTCTAGCCAGTCAGCCTTCACCCACCGAGCACTTACTTACACCTCTGCACGCAGCCTGTTGATCACACCGAGCATCGGACAAACGCAACTGGACCCTCAGTTTGTTTCTCTTTTCACTGTAAATAAAATTCCACCCTCCGGGAGTTCACTGTATTCAGTCTGTCGAGTGATTCTTCTGCCTGCGACAATATATTCAATGTTTTTGTCTTATCGATATAGTATATTCCTTGAAAATTCACATGTAAAAACTGTGTATAGGCTTCATTTCTCCGCCCTCAACCCATGCTTCAGTAGGAACAAAAATGATAGAACTACTGGCATCCCTGCGGGGTCCCCATTTGGCCCCCAGGGCGTTGAGAAGGTTACGTGCAGACTCTCCTGCACACATGCTTGCCTGTAGGCACCGGGGTCTCTGCGTAGTGCAGCCAGATGGTCGTGGCTTTTTCCATGGGTCTGTTCCCATATGTAATGTCGGAGTGACTCAACTGAAGGGGAACGTCTAAGGATATGAAGGTAACCCACATTCCCTGAAGGAGGGAACGGAGACGTTACATCCCCTTGCCACGACCCTGGGTCGCGCTGATGCCAATTTGGCTCCGATGCGAAAACCAGTGCATTCCAGCCAAGCCCTCTTATACTCACGCTGTGATAAGGTGCACCTGGCTGTGATTAATGCACGGCAATATTCATTGGCTTTTTCTTAAAGACGATTGGTCTCTCATGCGAGTTCCCATATGTAACGTCTCCGTTTCCTTAGGCTCCTATGTGTAGGTTCAATAACATCTGAGAAAACTTTTGAAAAAAAAAATAAAATGGCACTTAGAGTCTTTTGCATCTGAAGTCTATATGCTGTTTAAAAGTCTTAGAATTGTCATCAGCTAAAATGTATTTTAAGTCAGTTGTTTCTATCTTTTAGTGTACTGTGTCTATAAGAAATATCATTTTACATTTCTAAACATTCATTTGCCATAAATCAGTTTAAAACCACCAAGCAACCACACTCAAAACTCAGTATCCACATAGCAACCCCTTGGCAACCTTTCACAACACCTCATGCCTTCACATCACACTGGCAATTTGCAAATGGTACAGAATGCATTTTTCTTCAGTATATATAGTATTTATTTAGTATTTATAGTACGGATATATGCTATAGCCATGAAAAACAAACTATGACCTGCCTTTTTTTTTCTTTCACATTTTTAAACTGTTTAACATTTTTGGAATAGGAACTAACAAAATTGAATAAACAGAGTTTATTTATCTCTGAGAAAAGCAACATCAATTTTCTAGCTCAGAGAAGCAGGGCTCTTGTCATGCACACATACATAATCAAAGTAAAGAAACGAAGCAGCGGCAGTGAAAGAAAGATAATTACTTAAAACAAAGAGCGATCACGCAGCCTGTGTGGAGGCATGGCATCCTGCGCACGTTCTGCCAGCGTGGGCGTTGACAAAAGATGCATCATGCATGTGAGTTACTCTGCCTGTATTTTGGGTTGAACGAGGGACCGCAAACATAGACTAATGCACGTATTACCATATCAGTCTGTGTGTGTGTGTGGGTATTCATCATCCTTGCTTTCCTTGCCATCTGTAACTCCTTCTTGCCATGCCAAATCCACTCAAAGGGACCAGGAGATGACAAGAAAGACAAGCCCACACACATTGCACTTGCACATGGTCACTGCGGCGGCCATCTTGAGTTTTTGTGGGCTCCAGGCGCTCTATCAGAGACGTGCTATTTTCAGGGTTTATCTGCCCGTTTGGCATTTAGGTCGCTACTGTTCCTCCAATATTGAAGTCTGTCTTTGCATGGCCGTAACCTTGGAAAATTCTACCCTGGATGAGTCACGGCAGAGTTTTGTAATGCTACTTATAATTCTGATCTGGTTTTGCATGTGCTGTACTCCCTCTCTATCTCTCTCTCTATTAGAATGAAGCTGTTCTTATTTGGGTGATGCTGCAGGGATGTCCAGAATATTAACACAAACCTTAAAAGCTGTCAGCCAATAATATGCCAAGCACAGACCTCCCAATTAGTGGAAAACATGGCTTTCTTGTGCTAAGGAGTAGACAGGTTGGCTCAACACCAATGCAGCTCTGAGTGGAGCTAGACAGGGGTGAGCTTCTCGTGTGGAAAAATGATGTTTAGGGAGCTTCAAAGCAGCGGCGTATGAAGCTATCAAATACACACAAAAAATACACCACAACTTTATTGGAGCGTCTGGTGTTGAAGATGAAAGGCAGGATAAATAGAATTCTTTATCATGGGAGATGAAACGTCCAGGCAGATCTGTTCAGTGCTGAGACGCCCCGCTTGACATAATGTGCAGAAATTACTTGATTAAAAGGCACAATTAATACGCAACCACCTTGAGGTCTGTGTTCAAGTTGCTTTATTGGCTTGAATATTTGTTACAGTATTGCCAAAGCATTTGGATACAGAATATGATTACACCATCAAAGTAAAAAAGAGACAATAATAATATGTATAATAATTATGAGAAATTAAATAGATACATATAATACAATTTAAAATAACAACAGCAGACAGTATTTATAATAGTAATTACAATTGATGTCAAAATAAAGCAAATAATTTAGCTGTTTTGTACGGAGTGTATGGTGTATACTGTATACATTTTGCAGCTAGTTTGACTGCAGCATCATCCTCTCAGAGTATATCTATATTTCTCAGAGTCATTTAGAGACAAAGATGAACAATTCAGTGGTTTGTTTTGAAGGTCAAATTCATTTTTCAGGTTTTCATCATAATTACACTAAATTTTGGTTAATTTATTTTATGAATGTTGGTGTTGTGATTCAGTTTCATTCATTAGTCGAAGGACCTCCAGTATTTAGAGGATGAGATGCTGTCAGGGATTCATTGGCAAGAAGGGCTTTATATTGAATAGATTGAGTGTCAGATTGAGTTAGGTGATGATAGAATTTCAATGTGAAAGGGGTATAAGCCCAGTTCAGCTCTGCTGGCAATGTTAGAATTGCCTCTATTTATCTTTTGAATGTTTTTGGTAAATTCCAATTGGTTTTTTTTTTTCTATTTAATTTTTATTCCAATTTTAAAATTTTAATATTGGTCCCCAAATTTCACACCTGTATAGAAGAATTGGTTTAATGATTGCATGTTATAATTTAATCCATGTTCTAACTGGTAGTTTTAATTGGCCAAATCCTGATTTGATCCTCACTTTCAGAGCCAGACTGAAGCAGAGTTCTGAATGCGCAGGTTAGTGTAGCTGCTGCTGTGCTCCTAGACTTCTCTTGCGTAACTGAACTGATATCTGCTTCCCTGAGACCTGGCCTTCTTCTGAAACACCATGATCCTGGTTTTTGTCCAGGCTGAACGATAGTGCCCATTCCTCACAGCACTGTTCCAGCAGGGCCAGGCTGTGCTGAAGGCGGTGGACAACAGAACCATTTCATCTGCATACAGCAGGCATTTTAGTCTTATAGAGTGAGACCCGGGATGCTGCCGGAGCGATTCAAAGCTTCTGCCAGCTCATTGATGTAGATGTTAAACAGGGTTGGGCTCAGACTGCATCCCTTCCACATTCCATGACCCTGCTAGAAGAACGCAGTCCTGGCATTCTCAATTTTAGCTGCACATATACTGTTTTTATACATGGATTGTATAACATTGAATGTTTTTCCACTAATACCAATTGGTAATAATTTGTATAGTAAACCATCATGCCAAATAGAATCGAAAGCTTTTTTAAAATCAACAAAACATTTTGCCCTTTAGATTTTTGTTTATTATAGTGTGGAGAGAATAAATGTGATCAAATGGATGTTGTTTTGGTAAAAAAGCCATTTTTATTTAGAATGTTGTGTTCTGTAAGGAATGTCACCATGCAGTTCAGTATATTGCAGACTGGTTTTGCTAGATTACAAATAATATACAAATTTATCTCTTTTTTTTATATGATGTTTTTCATAACAAATTTCAGGACGAGCACGTACAAATGATTAACCAGCTGCTGCCTATCTGCCTATCACCTAATTACCCTATCAGAGCTAAAAACTTCCCCTAAATACTGCCAACTTCCTCTCCCTTGTATCTTTGTTATTTGCATTCCTTCACCACCCTTTACAGCACTAAACTGGGAACCTTAACTGGCCCACTGACCCACTAAGCCAGGTTCCTCCCAATGTTTTTTGGTTCCTTGCCACCACCACTTTTTGCTTGCTTAGTCAGGGACACCTGGTTTCCAGCTTCCTTAGTTTTCAGATCATTCCTCCTTTGCGCGATTTGCCATTCCACCCTTCTCCCTGGGGGCATGTGGTGACTCTGAGCTCTAACCAGCCCTCGCCTCCCAGGGGTTACTCCCATAGAGCCGCCGTCTCCATCACCCAGGATGCATCACTGCATCTTGCTCCCCCTTGGAGGGCATCACCTCCCGTTCCACCCGGGAGGGTGTCACTGCCACCTGTTCCACCCTGGTGGGCATCCCTGTCACCGGTTCAACCCTGGAGTTTGCCTCTGCTGGCTGTTCCACCCTGGAGGGTGCTCCTGTCACCTGCTCCTCCCTGGAGAGCTTCTCATCCACCTTCTCCACCCTGGTTTTCCAATGAACTGGCTGGGTCGTAGAGGCCAAAACTTATCTCTCTTTGCTCTACGTTCCAATCCGGCCTGTTCCGCCCTGAAGGGCGTCTCTGTCACCTATTCCACCCTGGAGGATGTCCCTGTGGCCAGTTCCACCCTCGCAGACGTTCCTGTCACCTGTTCCACCCTGGACTGGTGTGATGGAAGCATCTGGAAGCCGCTCTTTAAGGGAGGGGCTATGTCACCAGCTGAAGTGCCCTCAAACTCCACCAGAGGGCACCCCATGCAACAAAGATTCACCACAGACTCTCTAACTGTCATCTGGACTCCATCTCCCATAGACCTTTGCACCATTCACACAGTACTGGACTCATACGCACATGGACTCCATTTCCCAAAGTACATCACTCACTCACACCTGTGTGGAATCTGCAATCACACACCAACAGCTGTCCTTCATCACCACACCCCTTCCCTCCTGCATATAATCCACATTCACAAACACTTCAGTATGAAGTCATTATTTGCTCTTTCCCTTGTTTTGTTTTCCTTGCTGTCTGACTGTTTGTTGATTTTCTTGGATTTTGATAATTCGCCTCTGTACCTCGACCTTGCCTGTCTGAGTTTACACTTATCTGGCATTTTTGAAAACAGATTCATTTGAAAATGCTGGCAACCCTGTTTTAATTTGAAAAACTCTGGGGGTGCTTTTCAGTGTAAACAGAGCAAAACAGAAACTTTTGAAAATGACGGCATAGCTCCCCTTGTATGCTCCCCTTGTTGTCTCTGTTCTCGTTTGCCATTGCCTTGACCCATCCTGTATGACCATACTTATCTTAATAAAATCTTGCATTTGGATCCGACCTCGTCAGACCCGTTCATAACAGATGGAATGACATGAGTTTACTTAATTACAAACTCTTACTTTTTAGAAGAACTGTCCTTCAAGGTGCAAAAACATCATGATTAAAAGGCACAATTAATAGACACATCCACCTCCAGGTCCGTATGTCAAGTGAACTTTTCACTAGTGGTCGAGGTCGTTGTAAATAAAATTTAGAACCTGGCAGAAAGGCTGTCTGGCAGTCAGTGAACCTCAGATTTAATGTTATTCGGCTGGTTCCCTTTTTATTTTGCCAACAGAGAGGATTTTAGAGGATTACTGCAGTGGCAACCACTCACTGTTTCTTAGTGAGAAGCAAAGAGTCTCCTGTGGAAACATTTCTCCTCACCTGCTTCCGAGAGTCATTATGTGCCCCCCACTGATGTACTGTAGACCGCGTCTCAGTCCTTGCAGAAACTCGAGTGCTTGTTTGAAATTGATCAATTTGGCTGAAGTGCTGCCTCAGATTAATTCCTGGCCTCTTTAGGTGCACAATATCACAGTGTTATGATACTCTGTGGTATAGCGACTTAAACAGAAAGGGGGTCATTATGTGGCTGGAAGGTTTGTGCCTTTGTCATTTTGACCATGCTTTTTTTTCAGTTTCCACAAATACTTTGTGAGATTCTTAGTACTTAGTTTAAATAATGGTTTATATCATAATTATTACTAATACTATATTATAAAAAAATAAATGTTCACTCAACATTGTATTCTCTGATCCGCATGTTCTCTCAGTGGAACAAAAAATGGTGCAGGTTGTATTTAGGATGAAGCTTGAGGTATTTTATACGTGACTTTATAAGTGACTCAAAAGCAGTTTGCATTACTTCTGTACTATATTTTAAATCTTCTAAAGCAATATGGTAGGTTTGTCTGATGGAAAAACCAAACCTGAACTCATAAATAACAGCAGTAAACTGCTAATGTTCGTCTCCGCTCAGCTAAATACTGTAACCGAATTTGACATTAAATCAGTTAAACACTGAGTCAGTAAGGCATCAGTAAATCAACTAAAGAATCAGATCAGTCAGAGAAGTGAACAGTAAATCAGAGCAATCTACCTAAATAAAAAAACTTATGAATGTTAAAAAAAAACTTTTCAAGGGTGTTCATTTTGTCACACAAAGCTATTTTATTTCTTTAATTTCGTTATATATTAAGCATGTAAGTCACATTAACTACTATACTGTTTTTAAAGCTTTGAAAGTTCTATTATTTGTAGTTGCAAAGAAAAATCCTTTTTGTGTTTGACCCAAGAAAGAGAATTGTATGGGTTTGGAACAATGCAACCTGACATTTTTGAGTGAAATATATTACTTTAAGAAACCTGTATAGCGGCTGAGCTCAAGGGCTTACTAAATGTGCAAAAAGTTGTACTTGCCAATTTTTCCAGCATTTTAAAATGCTTGTTTTTAACACAGAAGGTAGCTGAATTGTGGCTATTCACTTGGTGGCTAATGGCAACAGCAGCATTTGTTTTATAGAGACACTTGATAACTCTGGACCTCAGGTCTTATTTTCATCATACCTCTGAAAACCTTACTTGCGTTTCTATGGTTACCAAGGCTAAACCATTCATTGTTATTGTATTCTTGCGTGTTGTTGTAGTTTTCAAATATGCAAGTTTTTTTTTTCACTGATCATAATAATAATCCAGAAACTCTAGAATGCTGCAAGAAGTCAGTAAGATTCGTAAAAGAGCATTATTCATGCAGACATTTGGTTAATATTTTTCAGGCAGACATTTTTAATTTTGAAAAATAATTATACAGAGGTCTCTTAGAAAATATATTGCAGTATCTGGGGGTAAATGACAAGTGTCAGGTGGTATTACCATGTGTGTTTGTTTCAATATATATGTTTAAGACATATTAGTCTCCTCTTGTCTTAATGTGTGATTATGCAAAATTAAATGAAATGTTTGTTGTACTGTATATAAAAAACAAAAACAAAAACATTGATCATAAGCTTTGTTATTCAAGTAATTTTTGTTTTAACAATTAGTTCATATTTAATATTATGCAATGTTACATTATATATTTAATATTGTACAATATTACATTAATGTATTAATTACATATTTAATGTACAATAATTGTTAATATTTGATTTTTTTTAATGAGACACGGGAAGGCTTACGGATCCATATGCAAAAAATGTTTATTGAAGACACACACAGAGTGGAACAGGCAGCAAGGTCGATAACGGCAGACGGGGATATCAGAGGCAACAGCAAGAGAATAAACAGAGTTTGTGGCAAATGGTCAGGCGATGAGGCGAACAGAGTCCAGAGGGGCGAGGCAAGAGCAGGCTTAGGTCCAGATCCAGGGAGGCAGAGAAACACAGGAAAACACTGGGAACACGGGAACACATGGATGGCTTGACAACGGGGAAAACAGACGTACATCCAACATTGACGAGCGACTAACAAAAGGATATCTGAGGTATTTATACATG
>JAUYWG010000061.1:15239370-15250130 GCA_034779775.1 Enteromius afrohamiltoni
TAAAGCTCAAAGGCATTTGGTCTCTCTGGCGAGTTCCCATATGTAACGTCGAAGTGATTCGACTGAAAGGGTAACTTTCATTCTTGCTTTTCAGGGGATGTAATTTCAACGTCTGACAAAGACGATTGTTCAGTGGGTGGTGGAAGAAGCCCCGTTGCCTTCTTTGCAGGGGGGCCTCAGAGATGTGTGGTACGCCTCAGGACATAAGGCGGAGAAACAATGAAACACCTTGACAACAAACAAGAGGGGCGGAGACATGAGTTCATTGATAATTAGTCTAACGGGTGAAAACAGACATAAAACAGTTTGCTGAAGCTGGAGTGCCATCTGCAGACTGGCATCTACAGCTGAACATGACAATAATTTAAACATACAAAAATATATAAAAATAATACACATTTTATTTATACTGTACTTATGTATACTGTAATTTATACATTTTATAATACTGTAAATCCTTTTGTCCAGGAATGAATGAATGAATGAAAGAAAGAATGTATGAAAAAACAAATAAAAGGTAAGTTGCAAAGGACAAGAGAACAGATTTTAAACGCTGTTTAAAAGATCACATTGTTTAAGTAAATGTAATGATATACTATTAATAATTATAATACTATTAATTATAATTATATATTTTAATATTTAATATAAATGATAGTGTAAGTTATTTCTTCCAGGGCATTCAACTGTGCATATATGGGTAATCATTTCAAGGCTTAAAAAAAACACTTGGCTGTAAAAACTAAAACGGGCATACCACCTCAAGGCATAAGCCTTTACATATTTAGATGAAGGCAATCAAAAAGTATCTATGCTTCTTGTATCCCAAGGAGAATGAGAGCAAACAAGTGTATTAACTATAAAGTATTTATTGCTGCTTGTGTAGATGGCTCTCCACCCTTCATCAGCAGTGTAACTCTTAGTAAAGTTGACTTTTTGGGGTTAGTGCTGCAGGAATCCCTCTGTGACTCCCTGTAAAGGCAAGCCGACGAAGATAAACATCACATAGCTCTATAGCAGATAAAAGATCCTGCTCCAGCACTGCACAGTCCAGCACTCATGTTTTCAAGATGTTGTCTGGCTTGTGTTCTTATTTTCAAAGTCAACACAAAATAAAAGGCAAAGTTTCATGTGCTATAACTGCGGTGTCAACTTACTTTTAGAGAGTTAAAGTTTAAAGTCAACAAATTAACCTTGTTTGTTGGGATAATGTGTGTTACATAGCGTACTGTAGTTCCGTTTTTATCTGAATTGTGTATATGTTATCTTAAAGCTTCCATTATTCAAGCAGTTGTTTGTATTGAAACATTAATATTTTTCTATTATGCTTTCATATTATTTTGTAAATTAGAGCATGTATGTAATGTAAGGTGTATTTAAACTTTAAAATTGTAATTGTTAATTGTATATTTGTCAAAAATTTAAAAAACAAGCAAAAAAAAAGATGATCCTTCATGCTCATCAAGGCTACATATCTTTAATGAAACATACAGTAAAAGAGTTTTACGTAGTATATATACACTGAACAAAATTCAAAGCACAACACTTCTGTTACCATTTCAGTCTAATCACTTCGACGTTACATATGGGAACTTGCATGAGAGACCAATTGCCTTTGAGCTTCAAACAAAAAGCCAACAAACATTGGCATGCACAGATTGCATTCAGGTGTCATTCAGGTGTACCTCATCACTACGTGAGTTTAAGAAGGCAGTGCACCAGCAGACTTTCGTTTTAGAGCCTTTGCCGCTTCCTGAGCTGGAGACCCCCTCTGCTTTTGTTTGGAGAGTGGAAGGAGATCAGTGGAACATGATAACCTCCCTCTCCCCGAGGATGCGTCCTCGCACCACAAGACATAGAATACTAAGAGGGGGGTGGGTGGGTTTTCTGGAGTCCGTACAATGCACCATCATAGGATGCCTCCAGGATGGCATAGAAGATCCTCGTGGGTTAGCAGCCTTTGCAGGCAATGGTGAATCTGGTGCATTAGCAGACCATGGTGGATCTGGAGCCTTGGGTGGCCATGGTGACTCGATGGCTGTGGAGCAGGAATCGAGTTCAGTACTCCCGGATGAAATCTAGGGGCCGGAATCGGGATCGGGATCTGGAGACTGGAATCGGCTCTTCCAGCCGAGACTCTAAATTTGTAAACTATGAACTGGATTTGGGATTGGCTCTCCTACCCGGGAAACAGGAACTGGACATGGGATCAGGATCAGTGTCATGCAGAGACACCTGTTTGGCTAGCCCCAGCCTTGTCTAGCCCCAGCCAGAACAGAATCTGTATGGTTTGTTTACTCCAGGACACCTGATAATACATTAATGAGCATAAATGAGCATAACAACAATGCAAGGTGAGGCTTTATTCAACATAAAAGTAAGTAGCTTTCCATAGTGTCTCACTTTTAGTTGTCGATCGGGCGATCGCTTTTCCCTTGACGATGTCTGTGCACTGATACAGAAATGGTAGGCATAAACTTAAGTCCTCAAGTTGTCAGCTCACACTGATAGTGGCACTTAAAATCCAGGTGCTCGTACATGTAGGTGCTGTGGGATTTAAAAGTCTTTGCAAGGCATAACATTAATGATATGTGAAGTCAGAAGTAACCATCAATAATGGCGCTGGGTAAAAGGAAGGTTGTTACCTCACGCTCTGTCGTCTATTCTCTGGTGAGCGCTGCTTAAATGCAGTGTGCTTGATTCACTTCAGGTGGTGCTCGTTAAAACTCTGGTGGCTGTGAGTGTGAGTAGACGGCACAGCTGGGATCAGTGGAAAATGACAGCGTGACAATAATATAATATAATATATCATATTTGTTGTGGATTTTGTCCCGTTTTTGCTAAAAACCTGTAATTAATTAGGCCAATAGTATACAATTGTGATGTGTCGATTGGTCTGCAAGTTTAACTAGACGACGACAAACAGAGATATTTTACAGTGGTGTACAGTTTTCCAGACCCCCTACGGTTCATCACTTTGACACAAGAAGACAAGCGTGGCAGTCGGGTTGAAAAAAGCGCTCCTTCTCTCTGAATACGTCTAGAGGATGTATAAACACACTTTGCTGAAAATATATTAAGGAGACGCTCACCCTATCTTCTCCCTACCCTCGAGGAGGGCTGTAGGTAACAAATCAAACAGGAATCCGAGCCCCAAAACATTCCCTCCTGGAAGCATCGTCTTTCCTCACAATGGTTCCTGCTTATCTCTGCCCAAACACCTGCCATGTTGGTTCCTACTTATCTAGTGATTACAGCTGTAGCCATTTTGCAATGATTCACCGCAAAATTATTTAGAAAATAAATAAACATCCCCAACGTTCAGAGACTAGAGCCCCGTTGACTGAACTGCTCTTTGAAGGTTTAGTGAGGGGTGCGGGGGGGGGGGGGACGTGCTTCATATTAATAGCTCTTTCTCCTTTACACGCATGTTCTCTAAGTAATTACCCTGGCATTGGTAAGAGCTCCTCAAGGTGACACAGGTCCTACAGAGGGATAGACACACATCTCTCTGATCTCTTTAATGGGGTGCCTGGCTGATTTGGGACAGAGATGCTTTTCTGCCCTGTGAACTTTTAACTATTGACATTTCTTATATTTCTGAACTGCTGGAGTTATTGATCCAGTGGAAAGTTCTGCTCTAGAGGACACGATGCTGAAACATACAGTAATTACTGCAACTATAGTAGCTCATTCAACAAATCAAACTATAAAGCATTCAAACTTTCGCTCTCACTCAATTCCGTTCAGTTTCAAAGCATTCAGTTTTTCTTTGAAACATAACAGAGTGTATTACAACAAAATAATATTCTTGGTAATCAGTGCAGCACAAATATTTTTAAGTAATATAACATAATACAGTATCATAATAATAATAATAATAATACAAATGTTATTTTATATTTATAAATGTTTTTAATTACTTATTATCAATTATTTTATTACTGTTATAATAATAACAATAATAATAAAATATTGTTATTAATATAACCCACAATTTAAAATACTTTTTTATTTTTGTATATTATTAATGTTATTGCTATTGTTGTTGTACAAAAATATTTTTATGGTTGTTGTTGTCATTATTTTTTGTTATTATAGACTGTCACTACAGAATTATAATAATAATTATTATTATTATTATACACATAAATATTATTTTATTATTATATTAAGAACAAGCAATAATATGTTTATGATAATAAAATGTATTATTAATAATCATTAATTATTGTTGTTGATAGACACATAAAATATTACAATTATTTATCTATATTAGTTATGTTGTTGATTTTGTATTATTAGCAATTATTTATTGTTGTAATCAATAATTATAATTTAATGTTCTAAATATAAGCCAAAATTATTATATATATATATATATTATACATACATATTATTATTATAGCTATTATATTACAGAGTCATTTGTATGTTAGAATAATAATAATTATTACTGTTATTTAGCAGTAGCAGTTGTAGTAGTATAAACATTGTGTTGTATTAAGTACAATCATCTTTATTTCTAGAACAGTCATTTATCACTCACATAAAAATATATAAATAATGTTTTATTAGTTATGATAAATATGCATATCTCTATTACTACTATGTCTGCTACAACTACTATTTATTGAACTCTTTTACTGTAGCTGCCTTACTGCAGTTAGCAACCTTCCATGTGTTTGAGTGATTTTTTCACTTAAATTTCCCTTACCAGTGGTAAAATCACTCTACATGTGACGTGAAAGGAGAGAAGTTAATATTTATAGGCTTTTAGTACCAATTATGGCAAGTTTTGACTTTATACAGGTGATATTATAAAACCATGAACATCCTGAATAAGGATATGTTTAGCTGAAGAACCAGAACAGAGACATCATTCAAGAATCTTGTCCATAATAAGTAACCTATTAAATTCCAATGGCTGTGTCAGCTGTTACGTTCCTCATGTAATATTTATCTAAGTGTCGACTGAGCTGACTGGAGAAGTGCTGGTATTGTGCTGCATTAAAATATGAAGCGCTGCCTCCGATTTAGTAAGAGAGACAGGTGAAAAAGGAAGTAGTCGTGATTGCGTTTACATGGGATGACTCCAGGGCTGTTTTTATAACACATTCACCGCAGTGCAATGAAGATCTCCGTGTTCTTGGCATATTTCCACATTGGTGGAGAAGATCGACCTCAGTTCTGTCCAATTCCCAGCTCAGTTTTTTCTGAAGTTAACACTGCCCCCTGGTGTTCATACAGCATTACACCTCTACCCCCACACTATGAATGAAAACCTCTACAAATAAATCTGATGCTCTGGGGAAAAAAAAACACCCAGAGAGCACAGACACACATTTTAGCCAGAGATAAGATTGCATTTCGGTGTAGCATGCAATGAATCAGCAGTTCTTCTTAGGATTTCGCTGGATCAGCTGCGCTCAGATTTGTGCCGCGGGTGCCTTTGGTTATCAATTACTTAACAGTGGCAGGAAAGTTTTCCCCAAAAATTCCCTCTTGATCGCGACATCATAATCAAACCTGCCGCTTCCACAAAGGGACCAATTAAAACCCTCTTCCTTGATGCATTAAGCCAGCCGACGATTAACGAATCAACATGTAATCTCAGAAATTTTCGCTCGAGCGATTCGCGATGGTCAGCGAAGTGCCTTCGACTGAGGAAATCTTTTGAAACTCTAATCTTGTCAGGGCTGAGAGCGGGAAAGGTGTTAAGTGTTTACAGTTAGAGAGACCAATCCGTTTTTCTATGGAGCCAGATAAGCATGATGAGGAATGCAACATGTCGTTTAAAAGTACATAGAGGGCTTAAACTGACATATTGATGCATTACATGAGGATAAGACAGCAGCTGCTAGCTCTTTGCAAGCTACCGCTACAATTCATTTAATGCTAAACACTTTAATTGATGAGTAGGAGTTTCTATTCCAAAGCCTGCCAGAAAATCTTCACTCGTTAGGAGAATTAAAACGCGTTCAGAGTCGATTCAACAGGTGTCTGAGGGGAAATATTCAAGGTCTACTTTAACGTACATTGGAAGCGCTGCAGTAGTTTTGTATTTTACCGTGGCGCTTTGCTTGAGTTTGTGCGGATGGCTCTAATGAGAGTAAAACCATAGCCAACATCTGTTTCAAATGTGCAAAACTTCTCATCCGCTGGAAATCTCCATGGCTCCCTAGTTAAAACATCACAGGGTAACAGTTAAGGATGTCACATTTGTTCTGGAGAAATGTTTGTGATTTTCACCCTGAGCCAAAGCTTTTAGAGACCACCACTGTGAGAAAGCACTTGCATATCTCTTCGTTTGACACATCTAATTTGGGCTCAATTATCTCGCTCAAGCAAAATGAAACCTAGACCTCTTTTTTTTTCATTTTTAGGCATCATGGGTAACAAGTAGAACCAAGGGTGCAGGCGAGGACCACATCCAAATATGAGACTCATAAACCAACAACAGCAATTACTGTTTGCATCTTTTAATGGTCTTATCAGTTTCTATCTCCCCTCTGTGTGTGCATGTAATTATTAATTTCTATATTTTTCTCAAGTGTTTGTCATAGTTGATTGTGTGTCATTGTCAGAGCTCAAATTAGATTCATGCGTCTGCCTTCAAAATCAATTAATGTTGTCCTGAAACTTTGGAAATTAAGGAAGAACAGAGATCAAAGTCAAATGTTAGATGAATTTTCATTCAAGTTAAATTGATGCCCAGCATGAAAGCTCGAACAATTAACACTTTGATTTAATTATATCTTCATTTTCTGTATTCAGTCTTCTGTATTAATGTTTCATTTGGAGAAGATCAATTATAACTTGTTTTTGCTTTGATTTTGCTTTAGACATGAATGACTGTCAATCATAGAAGATATCTATGTACATATATATATATATATATATATATATGCTGTATATTTAAATATCATATTTTTATTCCTGCTGTCAAACGATTAATGGCGATTATACTACAGGGATGTTGAATGCTTGAATCTGATTGGCTTAAGAACGTTCTAAGGCATGCAATTATTTTCAAGGAACTGCACGGAGAAAGTTGATCCAGGCAGTTCTTTGACCACATCACAGTTACATATCACTTCGCCTAATGGTTTCTTTTATTTTAAAGGTCTTACAACAGTGAAAAAAACAAAGCCCACAATGACACAAATAAATATAATAATCAATATGAGAACTTTCATGTTGATTTCCATGCTTTAATTGCTACAAAATTATCATATACAAGCATATACTCTATCTCTCCCACTTCCTCTCCCTCAGAGACGCACACACAGTCATTCTTGAGAAGTGGGACAAAACAGGGTGGAAAATTGAAAAAATAAAACCTTGTACTCAGACAAGGTTGACACAATATGATGGAGTTGACACATCTGACGGTCGTGATGAAAACCTGTAGTCATTTAGCTCTCAAATAAATCAATCAATTACTGAATTAAAACAAACACAACACACAGTGAGTATGTTACTGTTTAGAAAGTTTTTATTTAAGTGGTATATTTTAGTATTTTTGTATACCATTGCAACACAAAATCGTATGTTGGTGAAAAATTTGCCATTTCTTTCACAAAACAAATAGAGTTTGTGTAGTAGTCATTTTTTTCTGTTGATTCTAGATGCTAATGAAACCTTCTTCAGGAGAATAAAATTATCTAAATAAATTTAAAATCATTTTCTCATAAATTGGATGGTCATATCATTGTTGTGACACAGGAAATATTAAAATTAGGATTTTAAGTATTCAAAAACTATAAAACTTAGCAAAATCTGTTGGAAAGTCATGTTCTCTGTAGAGGAGAAATGTGATGAGGGGGTCCTTTAGAGTGACAGCTGCCCCTAATATTCCCTGATCGTATTACATTTTAATGATTGACTGACTGAAGTGTTGACAAAAAGTGAGGACGCAACTTTGAAACCATATGAAACATGCATGTTTAATATTTTATATCTCATATTTAATACCTTTAATATGATATACTGTGCTGGCATGCTTGCCTGTTGAGTGTTTAAACTGAAAGGGTAATGTCTAGGTTACAAAGGTAATGTCTTGTAACCCTCATTCCCTGAAGATGGGAACGGAGACGTCACATCGGTGACCGACGAATAGGAACCTTGCTTCAAGATGTCCAATCTAGTCTGCGTGTATCTAAACATGCCAATGAAATTGGCATACGCTGATTAGTATCCAGCTGCACCTAATCGCAGCGCGAGTATAAGTAGGTCAGCAGATTAAGTGTTCATTAGGTTTTTGCTTCGGAGCCGAGCCGGTGTCACGGCCCCCTAGCGGCGGTACAGATCCATGGCGACGGGATGTGACGTCTCCGTTCCCTTCTTCAGGGAACGAGGGTTACAATACGTAACTGAGACATTCCCTTTCAGTCGGTCACTCCGAGTCACGTCGGTGACCGACGAATAGGGATCCCTACCAAAACGCCATGGAAGCTGCCCCTTCCAGCGTTGTGTGGGAGTCTCCCAAACCCCTTGTGTTTGGTCTGTAGGTTGGTACTCGGACCACAGTAAACCAGTACTGGCGGTAACTGGAGCACTGGGACGCCTGAAAAGATGTACGGAAGAAGCCTTCCCTCAGGAGATTAAGAGAGATCTGACATATATCACTTGAATTTTTCAATGCATAAAAAAGCACACTGCTGGGGAACATGGTCCTTTTTTTACCATGAATACACCCTGGGATCCTCTAAGGGAATCACTCAGGGGGTCCCAGCCCTCTAGCGGCTCTTGAAGAATTCAGCGCATCAAGGGCCTGGCGCCAGATGCTCCACAACATCCGGCTGCCGATGGGGAACGGAGGAACTCAACAGGGTCTGCAAGATCTGGACTGGAGAATGTAACCAAGCCGACCGAACTGGGCAACTCCATGTCATCCACCTGTTTGAGGTGAGAACATGGAAGGAAAGCGATTTGATGCGTAAGCTACAAAACCTAGCGAATGTGTTTGGAGTCACCCAACCCGCAGCTCTACAAATATTTGTAAGCGAGGTGCCACGTGCCAATGCCCAGGATGAAGCTACACTTCTAGTTGAGTGAGCCCGTACACTGAGGGGGAAGGGCACACCCTGTGCTTGATATGCCAGGCTGATAGCATCCACTATCCAGTGGGCCATCCTCTGCTTAGAGACGGCATTCCCCTTCTGCCGTCCCCCATGACAGACAAAGAGCTGGTCTGAGGTCCTGAAGCTCCGTGTCTGGTCTTTGTAGCATCTGAGTGGACGGGTCCCAAGAGGGTACAGTAGGGGGCCGTGGAGGATTTAACCTTCTGGCCCCATTAAGGAACCTGATGACCAGGTCATGCTTACCAACAGACCTTCCCAAGAAAAGAAATTCTCTGCACCGGACAGAGTTTGCTCACACCGAGACGGTCTGAGCCTTATCTAGGCATCTAAGAACCGAGCTAGGGTTAGGAGCGGAGATTGAGTGAGATGCCTGCCGGAGACGCCCCTCAGGGCAATCTCCTGAGGGCGCCGGGTTTGAGCCACCACCACACCCTCGGGTGAAGTGTGCTGTTCCTCGGCAGGGGCTGCCCTCTGAAGCCCTGAAACATTTTTCTAAGGGCTTCTTCTTCTTCTGCGGGGCCTGCTTCCTCTTTTCTTTGAGGAGGATTCTCAAATCTTTATGTTGTTTGGTAGGCCCCAAAACAGAGAGCTGCCATCCACCCTGATGTTAAGGCGGGGCTCTCGTTCTGCTTTTGTGTCTCCCTGTATGAGGAGCTGGTACTCGCACGGCAGACCCGTGAGTTGGAAAATGGCGAGGGAGGAACGCCGCCACTTGACGCCGTGCCTCCTGGTGCCTGTTGATGACAGTATTAACTGATTCGCCGAACAGGCCCTGAGTCACAAGCGGGGCGTCCATCAGGCATACTCTGTTCTTTTTCTTTTACGTTGGACGCGGGCTGTCTCCTTGGTGGCGCGTAGTGTAGTGTCTTCAGAGCTCACACGCTCCCCTTCATCCAACTCACGCAGCAGGTCGGTTTGGTATGCCTGTAACACCCCCCATGGTGTGCAGACACGCACCAGCTTGACCTGCTGCCGAGTACCCCCTGCCCACCAGTGAAGATGAGTGGCTTGGAGGGCAGGGCAGGAGCCTTCTAAGTCGATGCTGTTTCAGGAGACAGATAGCCCGCAAGCGTCTGTTCAACCCGTGGCACCAACCTATAGCCGTTCTCATTCATCCCAGAAATATTGCTGTAGCAACCAGACGCTGGGATGAATAACCGGGAAGAGAACGGCTTTTTCCATTATCTACACACCTTGGTGTGAAGATCAGGAAAGAAGGGAAGGCTCTTTCTTGAAGTTGGTTGCCGAGCACGCAAAAATCTTTCATCTAACTTGCTTTTCTGTGGCTCGGCTTTTACCTCGGTTGGCCAATGGATATTTAATTTGGCTACAGCACGAGTAACCACTTCCAAGAGCTCCTCATATTGGGGTGAAGAGGAGACCGGGGAGTAGCGCTGCGCCGCCCTGACGAGGGGAAGTAGCGGATCGCGCTTCCCTTCTCGTCTGGCTAGCAGCCGATCCCGACGCGGAGGAGCGAGATGAGGATTCGTCCGTCTCTGACTCCTCGCAACTGAGATCGGCTTGCGTTCCCCACGAACGCCGCCTCCGCTCTGCCTCGGCACAAGTGGGACCAGCGCCGCGAGGAACGCTTATGAAAGCTCCCTCATTGTTAAAGAGAGCCCTCCGGGAGCGAAGCACACGCAGTGGCATGGTCTCACAATGCCTGCAGCTCTC
>JAUYWG010000061.1:15278539-15313131 GCA_034779775.1 Enteromius afrohamiltoni
GAGTGGTGTAATATGCCCCAATTATATATATATATATATATATATATATATATATATATAATAATATAACCCAATTGAATGAGAAAATTTAACTATGTGAGAAGGCAGCGATTATGTATGGGATTAGTGCAAGAACATGCAAATAGATGATAGTCACTAAACTTATTGGTGTACAGCTAAGCTAATTCTTTTAATCGGTGGAAAAGGGAAGTTAGATAACCTGTTGCACCGACCAAATGTAGGTTACACATCAGACATCTTGCAACAGGTCATGACTACATCCTAAATTTGTTCTAAATTCGTTCTTGGATTGATATTCACGTTTTTAAACATTAACTGTGGGCAACAATGATGCAAGTGCTCCTCCCAGGTCTGAACATCCTAAATGTCTAGGGTTATGGTGTGATGGTTAAAAAAAAAAAAAATGATAGCCAAAAGTTTGTTGGTTTTAATCCCAAATGGCCCAGTCCATTAACCATTCAATAACATTTTCCCATTTTTCAATGGTTAAAAATTAGTGTTCTAATGTGTTGAAAGATTTAAAACTTGCCTGTGACCTTATTTGCACCTGGTTTTAAGATGCATTTTCAGTGGTCTGATATTATTTTAGTGGTCTCATTATTTGCTGGGATGCATTAATGATTACACCTGGTCTAAACTTGCATTTTAAATTAATTTCCTATGAACACTTATGTTCAAATTTTCTGATCTTATTTTGGTACAATTGCCATGAATGCATGAATATGATTAAATGACTGAAGCCATTATGAGCGAACAGGAAGTGAAGCAAATGGAAAGGATATTAATGTTAACAGCAATTTCAAACATTATCTGTGTGTGGCACGACATAGCTTGGAATCGATTGTTTTGGTGTGCTTGTCCTATAATGCTCACATTTTAGGTCTACACTTCGAAAGATCAAATGCATTTTCGAATACCTCTGGAAGTGGTTGAAAGTGTACAAATTCAAAACATGTCTATGACTATATTTTTTGTCTTTTTTTACTTGTGGTCAGCAAAAAGTATTGTGATACTGGGTGTTTATAAGACCTTAAGCAATGACCGTCTGATTGAAATCCCCTGAAAAACCCTTCATGTCAAATATTAGTCAAGACTTCACGATCAAGATGCTGTAACATCATTTTAAATTCAGTTAGGACGGCAATATCTTTCTGGGAATGATTTAGTCCATTGTCATCACTTCCAAACGACAAGCTTAGGTAGTTAAAGTTTAGATAACACAGACCTGCATGTTGCATTAAAGCAGTTCCTTTAAAAAACTAAAAAGGACATCACACTGTCTGTAGCGCGCACACGTGTAGGCTTCAGTCAGTTTAGAACAGCGAACAAAAAACGGCTGTTGAAACCCACTGGAAACAAAGCAGACTGAGAGGAAAACTGCCCCAGGAATGTTTGGAAAGCCCCCACTGGGAGCCTCTGGGGCATTCCAAAACCTTTTAAACCTTGCCCCTGATGCCTCGGAGAGGAACGGATCACCTTGAAGAGGGATAGCGTGAGATTAGAGAAGAAGGGGGAACTAAAGGTCAACGGCTTTGACTTTCCCCAGAGTTTTGGAAAGGCGTCGTATGACCATGACAGATTTTTCAACCAGAGATTACTTAGATTCATGACAGTTTATGGAGTTAAACATGTGCTGTGAACGTAATATATGAGTATGTAAACCACTTGGACAAGAACAGAAGCAGCATGGGGTATAATAACCACAAAAGATATGTATGGTTAGTTTCCTGTGAATTATAGATAAGAGACTTGGAAACAAATAGAGATAACCTGCTTCTAATAGCTAATGTCTGTTCTTGTTTTTTTGAATGTTGTAAACAAAACCTTAGTTCTTTCACTTCGCCCAGGAGACCTCGACTAAAGCCAAGTTCAGAGTAGTTTGGTTACAAATTTTATAATACAGCCAAGATTGCAAAGCTGGCATCAATGCATGAGGGATTTTTTTTTTTTGCCAAATTAAATTAATAATCCACTTCCCCTGACTAGATTTGGCCCCATTGAACTGTTCTTGCCTAGGCTTGTTAGTAAGGAGTAGAACAGCTTTATGGTACATGCTGCTCAATAATAGTTCAGGATCTGACCCTAGAAAGTCCTCCTGCCAGAGGCAAATAGCTAAGACATGGCAAAAGCACGTCATGTGATCCTTCAGTTGTCTTTCCTTACAGGTGTTTGTAGACCACACCTACAAGTCAGTGGGACTCATTCACTAATAACTGGATACAAATTAGGGATCAGGGATACAAATTTCACTGGATTCATGTTTATGCACATGCATTTGTTCTTAAGGGGACTGTCCACACAAAATATTATACATTAGTCATTATTCCCAGTGTTTTGTTATTAAAAACCCAATCATTGGGATGTTTTCAAAAAACAGTTGTGTTATATGTTTTGCCCAACCTTCTGGGCAGTAACACAACCGCTGGGTCAAAACGTTGCAATCACTGGCTTTGTCCATATTTTACCCAGTGCTGGGTTGTATTTAACCCAGCATTTTTTACATTGGTATAGAACTAGAACTAGATTATGAATAAATGATGACGATTTTCATTTTCGGGTGAACTATTCCTTTCATCGCATTCTAATGAGTCATTCTAAACTGGAAATCCTTTAAATAGATGTGAACACGATTAAACTAATTTTAGGCTCACATTTGCATACTGTGCATTATTTGCTTGCAGCTTTTCTTTTTTGGCTCATTGTCGGTTATTTGCTAAGCCACACCCATTCAATGATCACACGGTCACACTTCACAGGAAGTTGGCCTCTGCTGTATACCACTGTGTCCTCTTAACTTCTAAAAAGTGGTTTCAGTAAAAAGAGCTGATACAAGTGATCTTAAAACTAGTGCTCTCTTGGTGTCTTGGCCTAATACTTGCAGCAGCTATTAGTAATTACTTTAAAATGGCTTTTGTGTTTATGTATGTTTCTTCACAAAACCACTTGATAACCATCCTCATGTTTTGGCACATTTATCCTGTGATCAAGTTCGCAATAGGAAAGTTTTTAAATGATTAAATATCGAATTTCCCCTCATTCTTCTACTGATATGTTTCTTTTTACCTGGAGCCAACATCAAGAAAAGTTTTTCATCCAGAAGGCAACAAGTGAGGTACAACTAATGAAAGTTTAGTGATTTGTCCATGAGAAACACATGGAGCTGATTCCCTTTCTGTGCAGTAAGTGACACTGAGTCAGAGAACAGATTGAATACTCAGCTGGACTGTGGGTGAGCCTTTGTTAAAAGACCTTTGAACATTTATAGTAAGTGAGGGTCATACCTTTGACCTTGGCTCCATCACACCCGCAATTTGGAAAAAAGATGGCATCTCAGTCCTTTTAAAGTCCCAGAGTGGACTTCTTGTTCTACTTTGATAATACTAACACTGTGTCTTCTAAATGTGCAGCAGTTTCATTGCTTATCTGACCACCATCAGTTTCTGCTGTTCGTGTTTACAGAGGCAGTGTTGCTGACTTTGCCACACGTCATGTTCTTTTCGCTTGTTTAGTTTGACATAGACAGTCTGATTAATTTCAGTCAAGCATTTGCTCAGCTTACTCAGCTCCCTCACAGTTCTTGTAAAACTGCATATTTATGGGTAACTATAGAAGATTTTAAGGTATTCTTGATGTTGATTTTCACAATTGCAATGAGATGGGAAATAGTTAACTAGTTGTCCAACTAGTCAATTAATCATGGGGGATACAGTGTTCATTTCTTCACGGATAATTTGTTCCGAAGCATTTACACCGCATGGCTGTAAAACATGAGCTTTTTCTTTACCATCATGTGCTCATATGTGAGCCTGTTGGAAAAGTTTATGAAGTTCATTACTTTAGAGGCCTTGAAGCAGAACTCTTTTATCCTTGAAAATTGAGGCATGTTATAAAGTGGATTTTTACTTTTTCCAGTAATGCAGCCTAAATTGTTTCCTAAATTGATTGTGCCTTTTACACATTAAAGTTGTAGTAAATTGAAGTAATTATGCTCGCACATGTTGCCATCGACTTTTGGAATAAACCACTTGGGATGCTACAATCTTATAATTTGGATTTAAAGAGACACTCTACCCTAAAATGAAAGTTTTTCCATTATTAACATGTCATTCTAAACCGGTAGAAACGTTGTTCGTCCTCAGTTTAAGATATATTGAATGAAAACCAGGAGGCTTGTGACTGTCCCATTGACTGCCAAGTATTGAACACTGTCAAGGTCAAATGAAAGACAGTGGTAACCGTAACATTATGAAGCGACAAGAATACATTTTGTGCGCAGAGAAAATAAACATAACTGTATTTATTCAACAATTTATTTACGAAAAAAAATATTCTTGTCTCTTCATAAAATACAGATAACACCACTGATTGAAGATGAACTATTTTGACAATGTCTGTCATACTTTTCTGGACCTTGACAGTGTTCATTACTTGGCACTCAAAGGGAAAGTCAAAAGGTTTTCATCCATCATTTCTTAAATTGTATTCCGAAGATGAACAAAGACATTTTGGGTTTGGAACATCATGGGAATAAGTAATTAATTACAACATTTTCATTTTGGGATAGAATAACCCTTTTGAAGACCGTTCAGCCAAAATTGATCCCAAAAAGTCTGACATCTTTTACTCCTCCTCTGTTTTTTTCCAAACCTTTACTACTGCAAAATTGTGATAAATTGTTTGTTTTGAGCTCCACTGGCTAAGGATGAAAAGATATTTTTAAAAACATATATTTTGTGTTCTGCAGAAGAAAGAAAGTCACACTTGTTTGGAATGACGTAAGGGTGAGAAGTTTAATTGATGTGTGATTTGAAAAGCATTGTTTTGATGCTCTCTTGCACATTTAAAAACCACTTTCTGACAGGATCCTTCAGGCACATGCGTTTAGTATCACGTCATCAGCCATCGCTGGTTTGTCTAAGCATTACATTAGCAATAAAATGACATAACTCTGGGAGTCTTTCTGCTCCACAAGGCCAAGTTTCCCAATAGACCTGTTTTATATTTTATGAGGAACTGCGCACAAGATGCTTTTGATTTAACATGCTGCTGGGGCATTGGTCAGCTCCTTATCCTTGGCTTTTCCTTTCAGACAGCTGAGACTGAAGAAGGATTTCAAGCTGTCCGAGATTTGGATAGAATAAACAAATCACGCAAAAGAACATGAAGTGATCGTTTGATGGACAAACACTGGCACTCGTTTGGAGAGAAGGCGGTTTCTTGATGTAGAACAGCTTGAGGGAGGCTTGTTGTATCTTTTTTTTTTTTCTTAATTTGTTCATGCTTCAGGTCTGGAAAAGAGAAAAGGGCAGTGTCTTTTTAATAAATAAGGGGAAATTTCCAGCCTAAAATGGAATTTTGAGATTTGGGATGAACAGTCACGGCTCTTTGTCAGTCAGGGATAGAGTGACACCCCCACATTGAGGCTCTGAAGAGACAAAAATAAGCACAGTCTTTCTTCACCCTTTCATATCATATGCAATTTTTTCTATAGTTATGAGAGAAAAGCTCATGCTATCAATGGAATACTGTACAGCAGGATGCGCTGGGCCACTTTGAGTGGACGTAACTTTACCCAAATCTCTGATTAAAACACATTCCTCACTTGGTAATGGGTTTTGCTTGATGGCATATTAAGGCACCCATTGGAGATCTACTTCCTAGTGTGCTTGGGGCAGAAAGGAAAATGATTGCTTTTAGTTAGAAAACTATTCCCCTCTGCCCTAAGAACAAGTAAGTAAGTAAAACTCCTTTACAGAAACCGGTATTCATTAGAATTTCAGCCTAAGCATTGTAATAATTTTGCACTGTAATTTGATCAAATCAGTAATTCTCAGTAATGTTCCTTCTTGTTTCATAGCTTAACATTTCATTACTGCCTCAATTTTGCAGCTCCTAGAATTATGGGGTGCTGAACACTCACCATGATTTAACATTCAAGGTTTCACAGAAATAGAATGGTCTACATTATATAGAAATCTTCATAATATAAAGGTTTGGTGTTTATGAAAACTTTTATTTCACACGGATGCATTAAATTGATCTGAACTTTTAAATTGTTGCATTTATTCTTTTCAAACAAGCATTTTTAATCATTTTAATAAGAAGTAATCTTTCTTGAACAGCAAATCTGAATATTCTCAAGAATTATGTGACACTGCACTGTGACTGGAGTAATGGCTGCTGAAAATAATTTTTTACAGGTTCATTACAGATTTTTCATTACATTTCAGATTATTCATTACAGATTTTTTTTTTTAATGTATAAAAATAAATCGGTGAAAAAAACTTTAGTCCTTGAGCCCTAGAAGGTACAAATGAGGACGCTGACAAACAAAAAAAGTTACCGTAAGACAGTTTGTACGTATCTTACATCTTATTACACAACTGAAAATTGTGTTTTTGATGCAAGATGAGTCATGAGTCAAAACTTGTGGCAAATAGCTTTTTATGCACATTTTGCATGATCAAGAACAGCTTGTGAAACAGTCCAATTTCATCATCAGACTAGTTTCACACTTGATTCTAATGAGTTTCATGACACACATGATGCTTCCTGATGCCACAGCGTCCAGGAATCTTTATGTTTTCACTGTTGTTTAAACCTGAGTAACATGATCTTCTAAGTCATTTGAATGTACCACAGGCTAATTATATTTAGGCTGTAGGGGTGAGATCACCAGCTGAGAAAACAATCGAGAAGATAAATCATTTGATTTTCAGGAGTAAAACAAAACTCAAAAGTCACCGCATAGAACAAAAAACTCTCTCCACATGCAGAATTCGATTAGTAGGGGAGCAGTTGCAGCACCGCAGGAGGGCTTCCTGCCCATTACCTTGCAAACTTTTGATAAAAGCCTGCTGATTTGTGTGTTGTCCTCTGTAAACCCTCACAGGCCAACATAAATGGCCACAAGCCTGTGTAGCATTCCAGCAAGCAACCTTTGTTGTCGCCGCCTGGCCTGAGTTGACTTGTGGAACCTCACTCATAGTGCATACTAACAAGGTTAAAAAGAGACCTCATTGTTGCCTACCTTTGGAAGTCGTTTAGAGCTTTTTTGGCTTAGGATTGTGTTGAGGAACTCATTTTATATTTCTTTGTGTGATATTGTGTTATTTGTAGTCACCATTTATCTTCAATTTTGTCCTTTTGTTCTAGCAACTCTATAGGTTACTATGTTCCTGTTTTAAAAAAAAAAAAAAAAGTCACAAGAGGAAGTTAGCTTGCACGTCATTTTGTGGTTGTGAATCAGACCGCTTCTAACGGCCTCTTGCAGACTTAAGACTTCCTTTTAAAAGAAGATTCTCATCTGTTGATTATGATTAAGAGTATGTTGTGAAAATAAATAATTTAGCGATGGCAGCTTTGATATGGTAAAGACATTAGGTTATAGTGTTTGGTAACACTAAATACTTCCTTTTTTATGACTTTGCACACTAACAACATCTGTTGTGAGGAGACCAACTTCACTGAGTCATAATATGGCTTTTTGCAACAAATATGAGCATATTTTACCCTTAAATATTCCACGTATATGTGAGCTCAGCTCAAGACTATCCTAACAGTTTTTTTTTTTTTTTACCAGAGTTCTAATAAATTGGCTGAAAGGCAGACGTTGTTGAGTGGGTGCTAATCATTTGGCGAATTAAGCAGTCATGAATATCAATTAAGTTTTATGACTAGATGCTCCCTCAAGGTTACCAAGCAACATCTTCATGGTTGAATTAATTAATGTTCACATGCCTTAATTTTGATGCCTAATTATTATACAGTGCTTATAAGTGAACTAGCCGTTTAGATTTTACTAGTTGTTCAGAGTACTTGTTATTATGCTCTGGCTGATTTTGAAAACTTAGGTATGCGCATCCTTAGTGTAAGGTTTTAAGCATTTTCACTTGCAGATGTTGCGTTTTCACTCTTTACTATAACTGTAATACAGTATTAAGCCCAAAAACAAGAAATATAAGCACATTAGACTTAATTTTCACTGTAGAAGATGACATGTTTTGTTGGTTTATTTATAGTTTTATATTTATTTAGTGTATTTATCTCTCCAGATGAATAATGTGTGTATGTAAAGACTGGGATAGCCATCAGCGCCTGCTTTCATAGCACAAATTTTGGTCTGTATATGTACTCAACCCCCTCCCCATTTCCTTCTTTATGCCCCTTCCATGTTATTTAATGTTCTTCTTTCATTCCAATTTCCATTTTGATCCTCATATAATCCATATTTTTACTAGGTCTTTTGACACTTTCCACAGATATGGTGCAAACTGGTCTACCATTAATTATTTTTTAGCGTTTATTTTAACATTAGATTTATTTTTTTAATCATCAGATTTTAGCATCATCATTTTAAATTGAATTTTTTAAAACACTTTTTGAATTGATATTTTAAAAAGTATTTATTGATATCAAAGGACAAAAAAGTTCCCCCAAATCTTAAATGTTTTTAGTTTATCCTTCTGAGATTTGATGATTAGAAGTTTTGAGGGTTAAGCACCTCTCTTCACTGACCATTTACTGATTTTTGTTTGTTTTTTCAGAAGCTATTAACAGAAAGTGATTTTTTTTCTATTTTTGCCATGATTGCTTACTCCTCCACTCTCTCAGTGTCCAGACTTGCTTGCTCTCTTTCTGAGCATTTAAAGTATCCCTTTGACTTAGCTGGCACATGTGCAAAACCAATCACTTATGTTAGCAGCAAGGGCCCCAACACGGAGTGTGTGTGTGTGTGTGTATGTGTGTGTGTGTGTGTGTGAGTGAGTGAGTGAGTGGGTGAGAAAGGGAGTAACGGGGGAAGTGGCTTGGACCAAAGAGAACAGACTGTTCCTATAGAGAATGCAAATGTGAAGGAGGAATTTTATGGCCGATCAGCTAGGTGCAGGAGTCAGAGAAGGCAGTAATTGTGGACCAGCCTGAACCCTGCTGGTACCCATATGCTGAGAATTAACAGCTCTAATCTTTTATAGCTCAATAACGTGATCATTCAGACAAAGCGCTTTGATCTCTGCACTCTTCACACAAGGTCACAAGTCTCTTAACCCCAAAGAAGCTCTTTCTGATGAAAATTTAAGTGCTGCTTGAACATCCAGAACTCCCTAACACAGCGCTGGGAAGTTGTGAGTGGTTGCCAAGGCAGTGCTATGTGGTCGCTAGGTCCTTCAGAGTGGTTTTAGCATGATGCTATGTGGTTTCTATAGGGTGTTTTGGGTGGTTTCTTTAGCCCACATCAAAAGACCCCACCTTTGATATTCTGGTTAATATAAGTTCCTTTAATATAAGCTAATGCACTCAATGCATGGCTAAAAAGATATTACGCATAAATTACAGCTCTCAATGTGAGTTTAAGGTAAATGTTTATTGGATGTCTAAATGCTCTGCCCATTATCTTTCTGTTGCAATGTCTCATCTTTTGCATTTGTTGTGTGCTTATAGCTTCTGAACAGATTTCGGGCCAGAACAGTTTTTCAATTAAATCGGGAAGAAGTCCTTTGCAGACACTACAAGAAAATTACCAGGTAGGTATTTCAGCAATGAAGTCACTAAAATATTTTGGATCAACAGTAAATAAGTCATGAGATTATTAAATAGACAAAGTGAACCTGGAGGATACATTTAAAAGCAGTTAGGGGGTGGGGTGGGGATAGTTCTGATTAACAAGATGCGTTTTTTAAGCCCAGATTTAAATTGGGGACAGATTTTAACAGCAGAGGAAGTTTAATTATTACAATAACAACCACACATTCCTTGATTGGCCCAATGCAATCACCCGGACACCTTATTTTTACACAATCATCATCATTTCATAGAGACACATGCAAACCATCTGACAAAACAAAATGATATGCATCCCAACCAGTATTGTGGGTGACGCATTACAAGTAACGCAAGTTACGTAATATTATTACTTTTTCCAATTAATTAGTAAAGTAATGCATTACTTTTTAATTCTAGAGTAATATAACTCAGTTACTTTTTCTTCTTATTTATATAACTTTTTTTTATTGACTGACAAGTCTCCTGACATGTTGGGAGAAATTAGAAATACAGAGGGACTGTGCGCAGTGTATGAATACAGAGTAGATCTAGACTAAATGTGACTGTGCATTAAGTTATCTCACTCTCAAAAAAAAACAAATTTAGTATTCGTCAAAATGAATTAAAATAAACCTGGAATATGATGCAAATTTAAAAACCTGCAATAATTAAATTACAAAAATGTATCTAATCCCATTTTATTTACCAATGTATTTGCTGCTGACCTTTGATGATCCAGTTCAACCATACTTACAAGCAAAAATGACAGTGCTTCATTATTTATTTTTTTTATTGCTGAAGATTATTGTACTTTCTTCTGTATACTACAGATGTGAATTAACTTTTTCTTCAGCCTGAGGTTTATTTGTGACACATTTTGGTGTGCTTTTATATTTGCTATAAATAGAACTTCTTTTATTAAAAACAAACACTCAAGCTCTGCCCGTATTTAAAAAGTAACGTAATTAGTAACATAATTAGTTACTTTTTTTAGGGAGTAACACAATATTGTAATGCATCACTTTTAAAAGTAACTTTCCCCAATACTAATCACAACTGTGCCAGGGTATTACTTAACATAATTCAATATAAAAAGTTTTAGTCCACTCATGTTTCTCCAAATTTGTATGACTGACTTTCTTCTGGTGAAAAGAGGAAAATTCTGGCTGCTTGCTTTTTATAATTTTATAATAAAAGTAAAAGATAACTAGGTCTGTAGAAATTGGCAAGCATTTGAATCTGTTCATTGTTAAGAGACAAAAGTAGTTTGTATGGGTATCAAAAAAGACAAAATGTGAATGACTTATTTTTGGGAGCTATTCCTTTAGAGGTCTGAGAGGAACGTCTAGATAAAATTCTTCCAGTTGAAACACTACCAGCTCATCAAATCCTATTATTTTCTTGCAGTTATCAAACCCATCTGTGGCTCATCCCCCAGGCAAAACCATTACCCTCCTATAACAGCTATGTGCTTCATGGTTTCACAAGAACTTCCCAAAACAGCAACTGTCGTATCAGACAAAGTCACGCAAATATGTGTCCGTATGTAGTGCAATCTGTGGTTCCCATAAGTGCACAGTTAAGAAATCCTACGTTCGGTTTCAGAAGAAAAGACTAAAGCACAAAAAAGTAATTCTGAACCCATGTGACTTTTTTTTTTCATTCAAATTTCCTCTTATACCCTTTCTTCCTGTCCTCCAGCTGGAGCAATCTGCAGTGCAGGCCACTCTGCAGGGTCGAAGGGAACTCCTGGAGGAAACCTGTCAGACCTACACCCGAAAAAGACGCGTACTTGGCCCGGAGGACCTCCGCCACCTCATAGTGGATGATAAACACAAGTTATTGTATTGCTATGTGCCCAAAGTGGCATGTACAAACTGGAAACGTGTGTTGATGGTGCTAACAGGAGATGGGCGATATCGTGAACCGCTGGCTATTCCGGCCAACGAGGCTCATGTAGCGGGCAAACTTCGTTCGCTCTCTGAGTACTCCAAGGCTGAGATCAACAAGCGCCTACGCACATATCTGAAGTTCGTCTTTGTGCGTGAACCCTTCGAGAGACTTGTGTCAGCATATCGCAATAAGTTTACGCGTAGCTACAACACGGCCTTTCATAAACGCTACGGGACCAAAATCATCCGGAGGCATCGCGCAGACCCCCAGCCCGAAGCGCTGGAAAAAGGCAACAACGTCTCCTTCGAGGAATTTGTGTATTATTTAGTAGACCCCCAGACTCAGAGAGAGGAACCGTTTAATGAGCACTGGGAAAGGGTTCACTCGCTTTGCCACCCCTGCTTGATCCATTATGACGTGGTTGGCAAGTACGAGACTCTTGCGCAAGATTCCCGCTACATCCTGAAATTAGCAGGTGCTGAAGGGGAGGTCAAATTCCCGGCCACGTCCAAGAGCACCAGGACCACGGGTGACATGGCCGCCAAGTTCTTCGACAACATCAGTCCGTTTTATCAGAAGAAACTCTTCAACCTTTACCGTATGGACTTCTTGCTTTTTAACTACTCTGTGCCGGCATACTTGAAGTTGAGATGAGGGTTTCAGCAAGTTTCAACTGATCCTTAACGTGAGTCTTGCAGGCACTGATGCTTACACTTTCGCTCTTGTGTCTGGTTTTGCATGAATTACCTGAGGGAGCCTGTAGAGGATGTGCCTTGGATATGGCATTGCCCTTGCTCCCTCGAGGTGAAATTCAGCATTGTGAACAGACAAGTGCTGGCTGGGGAGTTGCATCTCATCCCAAAAGTTCACTAAATACTTTCTGCAATTCCTCTGGCTTTGGTAACTTGCGAATGAGCTCCAAGTATGTGCCTTTGTCCTTCTGAATGTTGATAAGTGAAGTGGGATTCTTCATCAACAGATAAATGCTATGAATGTTTCATCTCCTTTAATCTTCATCACCCAAAAGGATATTTATGGTATTGTTTACGTAGAATATTTATTGTGGATTTTGCTCTTGAACTGGAACCAGCAATGCCTTGACTTTAATCTCGGAGAGATTCCTTGAAGCTGATCTCAAAGCCTCCTTTTTAACATTCCCTGGATATGATTTCAGACTTTAACCTTACTTCTAATCACAAAGGGAAGTTTCCAAGTCACAAACATTAAGCTGTTTCAAGCAGATAGCTGGTAACATGTTGGAAGGAGTAAAGGGTAAGGGGTGAATTTTGACTTCTCCTGCATTCGCAAACTGGACAAGGCTGTCTACCTTGGCCGGTTTGGCTACTCTGGAAAGAGCCGGTGTTCTCACAGAGTCACCCCTTTATTTTAGCATGCAGGGCTTGGTAAACAGTGCATAGCTGTGGTTGAGGAAAGGTGGACCCTCATCAGTGTGGCTCTTGTTAAGCTATGGATGCAGGGAGAAGTGCAAACTCACTAGGCATTGCAGGTCAAATATCAACATGATCCTGGGAGGAAACACTCGTCTTATGAATTTATAATAAGGGTTCAAGTGCAATAGGTTTTTAAAGAGGAACCAGTGTGTGTTTTGAGGATCATCTATCCTTAGAACTCTTAAAGTGAGAAAAAAAAATCTCTGACAGTAGAGTTTAACATCTTATTAGTTTTCACGACTAGTTTTCACTTTGGGGTCATTAGCACTCAGTTGAAATGACCCTTAAAAATGTAGTTATTTCTTCTTGTCTGTGAAAAAGGCTAATGACTCATTTTTATGGTTGAAATAATTATGAAATCTATAGAGAAAGGTTAAGAAGAAGTCTGAATAATATCTGGATGACAGACAGACATGTCCTAGTGCACAGTGGATACCTTGTGTGCCACATTGCATAACGAAACTGTATGAACATGGGAAAGCTGTATGAGCTGAGCTGAGCTGTTGAGAGTGTGGCAACAATATGTGCCATTTGTGATGTAACTAACAGTTTGCACCTGTTTTGAAAGCTTGTGGGCACACATGTGCAGCAAAACTGTGAATGCCACTAGACAGTATGGAATCTTGCTTTAAAGGGTAAATAAACTTAAAAAAAATAAATTAAATTCAGTGAACAACAGGGAATACATCAACCAACAGTGATTATTTCATGTGCTTTCATATTTGTTGACATTTAATTACAAAGGTAAACTGCCTCTGGTACGACAGTCAAACTTTGTTTTCTGAACAAATGTTTTTTTTATTATTTTTTTTAACTGTTTTAGGGACCACAACACTCAACTGTAGAAAAATCATGTGATTAAGGTTAATTATAATTCAGAGTGAAGATATTACAAATGTGTTGAATAAAACTGCCACATGAACAATATAATTGTCATTAATTCAAGTGAACAATTACATTCATTATAATATTTTGCCTTTTTTTCAAGTGTGGTTTTTTGAGGTGCAAAAAAGACCTTCTGTATATGAGATATAGTAGCCAGTAAAAATATTCAGCAGCAATTATGGCCTTGTATGTAGTTACTAAAACAGCTAAGGTTCAAAGCCTTCAACCTTCAAAGTTTTGAGACTCCTGTTTTCTTTCTTCAGTCTTAAATCATATGTTTAAAGAAAAACAAACATCCCAGAATCCCTCAAGGTCTTAAATCTTGTAAACTTCAAATTCAATTTATACATGGTTCATACAAATTTGTAACACTTGCACCTAAAGTTATACCTTAATATACAGTAATCAGGTGACTAGTGTGTATGAAAGCAGCATCACTGAGGCAACAGGACAACACACCAAGTATAATCATATAACACACTGTCAGGTAGTAAGTCCATCCCTTTCGATGTTTTTCATATTTCTAGCCAACCTATCCTGTAAGCACAAAACAATGTCGCTGATATTCTGTCTTTAGCGTCCCATACCTGAGTTCACATCTCCAAAGCCACTGCAGCCGACCTGGGCAGCAAATGTCCCATGAACTGGGAGCTGGAGGGAGGAGGAGGTCTAGCATTTTACAAGCCGAGCTCCTCCACTAACATGACTAAACGGAAACACAGGGCAAGAAACCCTGTGCCCAACAGGTCTCCCAGTGCAGTCAGGTATGGGATGGAGAAGTTATCTGGGTCCAAACCTTTCCTCCACATAAAACGCACAATCAGATCTGCTGTATAAATTAGGATGCCAACCTGTGAAGAAAAAACAAGCATTCAGTTATTTCCCATATTATGACAACAGACTGATTTTTCTTTTTAATTTAAAATAATTTACATTTTTTATTAATTAGCACTTTTAATAATACTTTTGGTCAGCAGGGAGGCACACAATTCATCAAAAAGGACAGTATAAGGACATACAGGCTACATACACCCATATAGATATAGATATGAATATATACATGTCATATATGTATATATAGATATTAAAATAAATGTATGCAAAATATAACCTACTCTACAGTCACAGTCTTGTGACTCTACATGTAGTCTTCAGTCACATGATCTTTCAATCAAATTTATATGCTGTTTTTATGCTGTATGAATATCTGTGTTTAAACAGTGCTGCTTTTTTATAAATATGATGTAAAAAATAAAAGCATATATATACATATATAAAAAGCAGCATTTTTTTAACTGATAAACACTGATATTCATACAGCATCAAATCAGCATATAAAATGTTTTTTTTTGAAAGATCATGTGACTGAAGACTGGAGTAATGATACTGTAAATTCAGCTTTTAATCACAAGAATAAATTACATTTATTTTAAAGTAGAAAACAGTTAAAAACTGAATTCAACTGTTTTGTATTATAATATTTTATTACATATCTACATATAGCAGTAAAACTGAACTTTTAGTCCTTTTGGTGTCCTTTATTAGTATTTTACTTCCAAGAGAAATGTAAAAACACACCCTACTTTATAATGCTAATAAATTGTATTTTTAGACACATTATTAAATTAGAAAGTTAGGAGGAGGATGAATACAGTCACGCCAATTTCCACATTTGACCTGAAACAATAAAAGCACTATTTGTTTCAGATGATGAAAATCTAAGAGAGAAAATATTAAGATATTAAATAAAATAAAGTGATCTTATGATTCGTACCACAGTAAACAACTAATAAAGAGTCAGCGTTCATCTCAACTGGAAAAGTAATTTATGTAATTTTTTGCAGTTAATCGTGAATTATTTTTGTGATTCTGTTTGCCATTTAAACACTTAAGCTTTGAGCACCAAGGCTCACCTGAAGCAGAGCAGCACTCAGGTAGCAGCAGATAAACGCTGGCGTGATGGCAGTGTGGCCTCCTTGGAGCATATTAATGGCAAAAAGAAACAACAGATGACCTGGAACCACCAGGAGGAACAGCACCCGCGCTGACTTAGAGTTCACACCTGAGGAGAAAAATATGTCTACTTCAAAAGCCCATCCCTAAATAAAGTTCAAGCCTCTCCTTCAATGTAAATCAACAGTACTGTTGTGTGAAATCACAGTACAGCACTTAAGAAAATTAATTAGCACACCCCTCCTCAAAAAACAAGATATCATTCAAGTATAACAAAATGGTGCAGATGATTAATGTGCTGAAGTGCAAATATCAGGGTTCACGAATTGTTCAGCAGAAATGACTAATTACCCACTTTATCTCAAGGATCTAAAGGAGTGAATTCATCTGAGGTGCGCAAATAGTTTCGAAATTGAACTCACCTGAGGAGAAGAATGTGGCGCAGGGGTTGGGCCAGTGCTGTCTCATCTTATAGGGCAGGACTCCAGGTACGCTCCAGAAATGAAGGTAGGTGGAGATGCGACTGGCCTGGATGGCCACCAGATTCCCCCCCACACCTAAAAAGTTCAAATAGGAAAGAATGCGAGAGCTGTCCAATCATTACACCATTACGATTCTCATATTCTCCTCATTTCAGTCACAAATGAAACGTGTGCTGAAACGCTGCATGCGGCTGAAAAAGTATGCAGGCTGACGTTCGTCAAATATACATACTTTCAGAGTATTCTGTTCACAATTAATAGCTTTTCCGTGATTGTAAAACTGGCAAACGACACTTTATGGGGAATGTTACAGCAGGAGGGCATATCAAAATAGGTAATGAGGTATCAAATTAGTCTTCCTGAATCACAGCCGTCTTGTGTTCCTCATTAAGGGGTGATTTTCTAAGGATTGAGCTGGAAAAATAGGGAGCCAGATCCAGATAAACACTAGCGAAGACGTCAGAGAAGTCTTTGGCTTAGAAATCACAGTTACTACTGGATAAGACTGCTTTTACTACTACGGCATGCTCTATTCCCATTGGGAAGCATGTCGTTTCCGCCAAAATACAGTGTTAAGTCATAATTCGAGAGGGATGGGACGGAACCAGCGAGGGCAAATCTAAACCAGATTGCTAGAGTTGACAAACCACCACAAGAGATATTTTACATAAAACTAAACAAGCTCTGCCTCAGCTGAGGTTTTTAAGTCTATTAGTAACTCCCATCAAAATACTTGACTTCTTTCATGTAGCATAAAATGTAGCAAGCCAAGAACCAGTGCTCTGATTTATTGTGACCATTTTGGAATAAGATCGTTTTATTTTGGCAGCGCTGTTCGATCTGCCTCCCTGAATCCACAAATCCAGTTCCAAACGCAGAAAGAGATGTGATCAATTTAATTGTAATGAGAAGTTGAAGAGGGACAGGGGCCTTAAATGAAGTTCCTGAACTTGTTTTTCAGGTTTGATGTTAATTTGTATTGCATTCATTGTGACTCTGAGTGTGTCTAAAAAGGTGCCTTTGGTCAAAGTGTGATTTGTCATTGACATGTACTCACCATTTATGACTGGTGTGAAGACCGCCATGCCCTCAAAGTTTGGATCACTCACAGTCTTATCAAGTATAAGGCCTCCGAAACTTTAATTGGAAAGAGGTTCATGAATTTTAAATGTTTAGTAAGTTAACGCACAAATTATATTTCCACAAATTATATTGCCATTCTGCTGTAGTAAACATTATTTTATTGAAAGTAATATTTCTGTTATATTACTGAATCACAAGGTTGTACTACCTAGCTGTGCAGCAAACTATCTATTAGTTAGGAATAACGCATATTAGTATGCTAGTTTCAGTAATATCAACAGCAATAATTTTGTCAGCATTAATTACTTTATATTGTAATTTAATGTAGGAGATCACACATACTAAAGATTAACATTATTTTTAAAAGAGAAACAAAATTGTGCTGTGCAGATCACAAGAAATAAGAAAACTAAACAATTTCTATTTTTTCACAAAAAATTATGTGAAAATTAAATATTAAAATCTCTTCATAAAATGTCAAAATTACCTAATAGCTACTCAATAGGGTTCTCAGAATTAAAGGTTAACACATTTTCAGTAGTTGTCTAATTTTTACCATATAAAGTTTAATCATTTTCAAATAATTTTAAGCTAAAAACAGCTGGACATGGATGAGACCGCAAGCTAGACCCATATCATTTACAAACAGCTGCACCAATTTTTTTAAAGGTGGATAAACTTTTAAACATTTTTGAAATGTACGAATTGTCTATGGGAACCATGTGTCCTCTATTACAGGCACAATTAATTTATTAATAATATATAACCATTTTAATGTTACTGTAACTCATAGAAGACTCTGTCTCTATATATATGTCTGTACCTGCTGATGGACATGGCCACTATAACAGGCTGCCAGCCAGACTTCAGAACCTCTTTAATCTGTGGACTCCGTCTAGCGATGAGCACCCAGAGAGGAATGAGCAGCAGGAAGAAGACACACACCAACGGGGACAAGTACCACACATCTGGACACACAAACATTGTAGATGACACATGTTAGACATACAGTAGTTACATATTTCAGATCATGTGCTATGACTTGTGCAAATAAAGATTTTAAGGACTATAAAACTACATTGGACATACATGAGTGGTGTTTCTAAACAATAAGATGATTCCCACTCTTTAATGTCATCTTTTACCATGGAAACCATGTCACCTTAATATGCACATGTCTTTAATAATGTAATATTTAAGTGAATTTCTACTGCCATCTTCTGGTACATTTTAAACAGTTCATGCTGTATGGAAAGTATGGAATATTTAGAAGCTCTCAAAAAAAAGTAATTTGTAATGTAATTTTTGATTGTATTTTATATACATTTAATAATACTACTACTTTATTATTTAAAATAATTTAATTATTTGATAATCTATATATACAGAGAGAGATTATCAAATAATTAAATTATATATATATATATATATATATATATACACAGTATAAGCACATGAAAAAGGATTTTTTTAAATTGCACAATAATTTCTAAAAGTTTTTTTTTTTTTACACTAATGTTTAATCTAATTATTGTGAGTAATTAAGGTTGTTAATAAACATAAGGCTTTGTAATATGTAATTAGTACATGAATAACTAAAAGACCCCACACCTCTGTACTGGAACAGTGTGCTGCTGACTCCAGCCAACAGAGAAAGAGTAATAAGATCACCCAGACTAGCTGCTATCGGTGTGGCCACATTATCAGGGTTGATGCCCACCTTCCTGGAGCCAATGATCACACCTATCATCACCAGACCTGGAATAATCAAAAAAATGTAAGATTCAAAAAGATTGTGCTGCATTATTCAAAAAGGTTCTGCTTTTTGGAATGCAAATGTTTTATGAAGCAGCATGTATCCACCTATTAGAATGATTTGTAAAGGATCATGTGACAAAAGACTGGAGCAATGACTGCTACTCATGTTGGTAATATGTACTGGAATGGCATTGTAGCTTGTAAATGAGGTGCAAAGCAACATTGTGTATAATAAAATCTATAACATAATAAAGACTATGATTTTAGTGTTCCTATTTTTAATATGTGGAAACTATAATGCATTATTTCAGGATTCTTTGTTGAATGAATAGAAAGAAGAACACAAATTCTTGTATCAATGTAAATTTTGTAAATGTCTTACTGTCATGTTTGACCAATCTAATAAACTCTTGCTGAATAAAGAGAAATATATACATAAACTGGATTTTATCTGCATTGTAGACTGTTAGTTTTTTCTTTTCGATTACACACATGCATTTATTTAAACATTTGCAGTCTTGGTTGCTTGTTACAAAAATCATTTTTAAAATTATATCAATATGTAAATATTTCTAGCTAATGAGAAGATTCCATTTCAGTAATATAACCTACTAGTGAATTATGAACAAAAAGAGCAGTGATATTTATTAATAATGCATTTATAAGTACGAAGTAAGAAGTAGTTTACCTAGGGATAGAGCTGCCACAAATGCAGTGGTAACGCTGCTAGCACACAACACAGCTGCCTGGTCCAGCTCTACACCCCCCCTGGACAGAGCACCAAGACCTACAGCCGCAAGAGCTGCCAGGAAGCCCACCACAGTGGCCTGAACCTGAGGAAGACAGCAGAGCAGCTCCACAATCACAGCTGCTCATCAGAGCCTTCATTCACATGCCTTCATTCATAATTAAACTGATTAAAAATTTATTTCCATAATGAGTACTCATTGATATTCAAGACTGAGGACTCCTGCAGAATGAAGTCTCATTGAGTAATTGTTCATATTCTTTTAAAGTTATTTCATATTTAATGAATGTTTGTTCAGCTAATTCATGTTTGTATTGTCTAATTTATCTCTGACGGGTACTCCAGTGGATCAAGTGCAATATCAATAATTAAAAACATTTGTGATTCAGCCACCTGAATGAGAGCAAGATTACAGGTCACCATCAGCCACTGCTGTTTGGGGTCATCCATCTGTCCGGTGTTAGCCTGAGGAAGACAAAGCAGTGAAGCAGATAACCGCTTGAAGCTTTTTAATTTAATCACAGGACACACTTGATCATCCCAAAGTCATTAAACACAAGGTTACATCTTAAGATAGATTATAAGTAATATATGCCTATGTAAATTAATATATTAATCCAGATGGGTAAGTATTTTTTACATACAGCAGTAGAGAGACGAGATGCTAGAGTCATCTCCAGGTTTCCTTTGAGCCCGACCAGAGCAGGTACCAGGATGAACACCTCTGTGATCACTTTAAACACATCCCAATGCTGAAACACACATACAGACCATATTTAGATAAACAGTCTCAAACAGTAGGATCTCCATGATTCCGAGGCTGAAACTGTTAAATCATTATTTATAAAACGAAAAGAGAAATGTGTGAAAATGTGAAAAGAGAAAAACAACAGTATTTGGTACAAACACACAAAAGCTTCTTAAAAGAATGATATTACAGAAATATTACATTATTACATAATAATATTGTCAAAATATTATAATAAATGTAAGGTAGTGTTTACAAAGATTAATGTAACTTATGCAGATTTGAAATTGATTTGAAAAACATTAAATACAAAAAACATTATTATAATAAATTATTATATTATATATACTATAACTTAGTAAGGATTATTTTATTATAGTAGTACAGGATTTATGACACACTGGGAAAAGGAATATGCTTAATAAAATATTCTTTTATGTCATCACCATGCAAATAAATATTTTTTAAATATTAATAAATATATTTATATATAAATATAGTTTCTATAAATTTTTTCTGATTAATTTTAACATTATTTAAATACATTTGTTTTATTTGCAGCCATTTAATATTTACTATGGAGTATGCTAGTATTTTGTTATGAATATAGCAAGCTAAATTAAACTAAATTTAATTCACTGAAGCAATCCATCTGAAAGAATCCACTCAATGAAATGTATTAGAATAACCACTATTAATTTGGAGTGCAAACCACGATAATTTACTAGTGAAATTACACTCAAAATTGACACTGCATAACTCAAAGGGACAACAAATATTATACTACAACAGTAAACAGTAAAACATTGATTCTCATTAGCGATTTGAGCTGTGCTGCATGCTGGGAGCTGAAGCCCCACGACTACAGAACAGCGTAGAACTTACATCTATCACTGCTAATGTGCCCATCATGATCGATATTTTAAAACTGAGCAATGTCTTAACGTACAGGCCATAAACTGAGATGCTCTCAATCAAATGAAAGAGTACAGATTAATTAGGTGTCAGTTTCAGCTTTTTTTTCCTGATACTTCCAGTCAAAACAATGACTAGTCATCAGCAAAGTCATAAATATCATCACATAACGGGCAAACTGACAAAAGTGTCAATGACCCACTGAATATGAATGGTTTCTTGCACTGTGAGAGTGTATATTTATATGTGGTTATGTGTCAGCATACGAGTTGAGAGCTCCCCTCTTCACAAACCCACTCATAAAGTTAAAAATAGCCATACTGTTTAAATGAACAGATAAGAGACTGGTGCCAGCCAGCCAGGGCCCCGTATTTTTACCACAGGCACAGTCTAGGCTGTTTTGAGGGGTGTCACGTCACAAGCCTATCCTGGGAACTAGCCCAGTTCTGCTCTAGAAACAAGCTTTCATTCTCTCGCCCACAGGAGTTATCAATTAATAGACACAAAACACAGTCTATGCCAGCCGCATCTATCTAGAGGACAGGAACACAAGGAACCATTTCTGGAAGCTAGCATGTGAAGTGTGCTGATATACTATGAGACAACTATATAAAAAATGGGTATGGTAATTGCAAATTAAAATATCCAAATATTTTGGGCTAGAATGCAATAGATCAAGAGTTATTCAAGAGTTTAGCTAGTAACACTTCTGAATAGGTAACACTTGTTTACTACGATTTTACCTAGGACTTTTCCCTCAATAAATTGTTAATTAATAGTTAATGAGGTCAATTAATTTAATTAAATGTTTTTTTTTTCTCTATCAAGCTGCTGATGTTGTCATTTTATTAAAGCAGTAAACCATTCAAAGTCATGCTTCGCAGTGATTTTCCTAGAACAAGTTAGTTTTAGTCCTTTTCTTTCTCTGATTGACCTGTCTTTAACATTCAATACTGAATTAACTTCAACATTTACCCCTCTATTAAAATAAACTAATATCATAAATGCTAATATAATATTTTAAACAATGTATATCATGATATTTTGAGTTAACGTGAGCATACCATGGTACATGAATATAACAGTATCTTGCCCTTCCTAAAATACTGCAGCGCTCCCATATTAGTACTCCAGGGAACTTCAATGAAAATCATGGCACATGTCCAAAAAAATACTTTTTTGTGTATCAATGTACTATCTGATCCCATTACTGAACCATGGCACCACCAAAAGGTTATCGGTGCTCTTATTATTTTCTTGTCTATTGTTTACTCTTGTCTTATTTACAGTTTCAATAACCAGGAAATACAACAAATCTAGATTAAATCGCTCATACTTGGACAATGTCCATGACGATACCAGCCGCCACCATCCCCAGTCCGCCCAGCAGATAAGGCAGTAGGATCTGCGCAGCGATGATATATGAGCTCTCCGGAAGGAACCCATGAGCCGAACGAGTGAGCTTGCAGGTAAAACCTCTGAGCTTCTTCCCATGATAACAGAGCTCCAGCTCTAACTGAGTGACCACCATCTCTGCTACCCCATTCCCCAACGGTGAGGGCCAAGGCTGAGATCGACAAGGGTTCCTGGAAGCTTTTAACACACTCCCAGACAGATAAATGTTCCTTTCATAATGTCTCTTAAACTAAATAAGAAGCTGAAGGCAAACAGACCGGGAAGAAGGAAAATAATATGCTGACTCAGAAAACAGGACGTTCTGAAGATTAAACGATGAGGTAATTTAGCATCTTCAAAATGTCCCACGATAACAAAGGCCCAAAAAGTTGGCAGAAGCACACAGCATACATTTAATTTTTTCTTGAAAATGTCTTTTGCTCATCTATCGAAGCCACATGGCTTTTCAACCAAAATCCAACAGGAACCTTTACATTCAAAAAAGCAGAACCTCAGCTGAGTTGGTTCTCTTCACTTCTTGAAAAACTTCAAGACCTGCCTTACGCCAGATGAGATGAAGTATCTAGTTGTTCTCCCTGCAACAACCATCCCAAAGCTGCCTCTTTTCTCACTCGCAGGTCGCTGGAACGTCCATGTCACGAACACTACGTTCTCCAGAGCACAGCTTCTCTCCGCCACAGGAGTCGTGACTCACATGACAAACAGTCCTGTCCGTATCAGCGTCGATTTAAACTCCTCTCTGTCATCAGGCCTGGTCTAACGGGTCCAGAATGTGACAGAAACACATGTTGAGGCTTTATTTCCACTCGTTTCTGTGGGCAGTCCTTCAGGCCCCCTCCTCACCGATGCATCAGGCCCTCAAACAGTCACTCGTCTAACCCTTATTACTTCCCACCAAACGTTTCATCGGCTCAGAGTCCTGCGTCTGTCCCCCTGTCCTGCTCCCTGCTAATGTCTCCTCTGACGTATTACTGAACCTCTCTTATCAGCTGTGAATGGGCTGAGTGCTTGGCAGACAGACGAGCGGGGGGAAAGGAAAAGAGAGGAGAGGAAAAGATAGATCGAGATCGAACAAGTGTGTGCATGGGAGACAAAGAGACAGATTGAGAACCCATGGGGTTGTAAAAGCAGCTTTGTTCAATTACTCACCACTCTACCGCTTGCCAGTACGTAGAGGACACGTTGGAAAGAGGTGCATGATTCAGCTAAAAAAAAAAAAACTGCTCGGTCGTGAACACGACACAGTGACGCAGCAAATCCAGACCCACTTCTCTGATCTCATTCATTAAACAATGTCAGGACACAGCATCTCTTAAAACATTTATATAACAACTGGATCTACAACAACAAATTTTAGGACTATTTTCTTACATATGGAAACCTGTTACTGCCACAGAATAAAAAAATTGGAAAAAGGTCTTCAAAGTTTAAACATTTCTGGAGCATGACTGTCCTAAAAACCTTTCGCTTATAGCTCGGTCATTTTGTTAAACATCATTAAACAAGTTGCGCTCCACAAAACATTCAGGTTTGTAATTATATCATTTTTGGGTGAGCATTAATGCTTAATGATTGGAGTGTTTTTCCAGTCCTTCACCTTCCGAGTGAATTTTAATCATCACATTAATTTCCCTCACACTCTGCTTCCTGTAAGTGAGGACCATAAATATCAGCACTTGACATTCTGGATAATTAAAGTGGGCACATTAGCTGCTGTAGCATCAACCTCAAACTATGGGAAAGTCATGTCAGGCTATGAAGTGTTTTAGAAAGTTGCAGAAAGTTCTTCAAAGTTCTTCTTACCTGTACACTGTCCAGCACCATGCCTGCCATCACCATCCCCATCCCAGCCAGTAGGTAGGGGAACAGCACCTGCAGGTAGATAGAAACGGCCGACTCATCCTCTAACTTAGCCTGGGCTGTTTTGGTCCTGTCCTCCACAGACTTTTTGGGTGGTATGGTGGGAGGGGGTAAGAGCAGGTCATTCTGCCCATCTAGACTGCCAGTCCGATCCAAACCACCCTGCCCCTTCCCTTTCCCCTTTTTGGGCTTCTTGCGGCCACCTCCTTTCCTCTGCCGAATTTCATCTCCTGCCATGGTGGAGTCTTCAGTCTGCTCCCTCTGAGCAACAGAAAGTCAATTAAAAACAGCTTTTCGACACTGATGCGGGTACATCCAAAAAGGGCTTAATTTGTATCAAAACATAAGGCAGGGGTTCCCAAATCTAAAAGCAGATGCTTCTTTTTTTGCATTTTTCTAATAAAAAAATAATTTGAGTGACAAGCTGCACAACAAATGAAATTTTTTTCTGATGTAATGCATTTTATTTTATTTATTTTTTTTTTTGCATTATTTCAGTTCGGAAAAATATTTAATAAAATTATATAATATACGGCTAAAACAAGACTTTACATGATATAAAAATACATAGTAGAATAAAGTGAATGTTCGTATCTTAAATCTTACACATCGACACTTGTACTACCAGGTTTGCTTTTTTGAAATTCTACAATTTCCTATTTATTTACCAAGATTATTATAGCTCACTAAAACTAAAACCGAAACCAAAACTCATTAAAAGAAAAAAAAAAAATTACACATTTTTATTACGTTAAGTAAACATGAACTCAAATAAAATAAAATATGTCAGCTACAACATTTCTCATTTTATTTAAAAAAGGAAATTTAGAAAAATTTTAATGAACAATAATAACTGATTCAAACCATCAATGATACTAAAATGTCATTGTTTATTGCATAATTCATTTACATGACCATGAAATCTATAAATCTATAAATAAAGTAAACATGTATTTTCCTTGCAGCGTTCACTGTAATTGATTTTCTGTTCATGAAACATTTGTAAACAGTGAAGCTGCATCCCTGGTAATGTATTCATGTATGATAATCAGTACACAGATATTTGCTTTAGTACTTTTTATCAGCTCTTCCAAGTTACTTTTAAATAGAAATGTAATGATACAAATATACAAACATAATGAAACAATCTGATCTAAAAGGTTTCATTTCGATCACACCGACAATATTCATGTCTTGGTCCATAAACACTGATGACACGTTGCCATAGCAATATCAAGTCGCACATTCCCATATATATCACTGACAAATCTCACAAGAACCGTTTTTCTAGCAAATACACGTATGTCCAAACGTTTGTGCATAGAGACGTAATGTTATAGATGAAAAGGACAGACGCGCAAAACAATGATGGGTTACACACGGATCATGATGGCTTGTGCTCCACATCAGCAATAGAAAGTCACGTAAAGAACAGCCTACCGTCTCAAATTAGCCCTTCTTTTGTGTTTATATTCATCACATTATATGAAACTTCGCTATCGATAACGATATTAATCACTGTAAATGCTTAAGCGCGTTGAATCACTACTCGAAATGTTTAACTTCCTAGATAGGAAATGAATTCACCAATAGTACTAGGGAGAACGCTCAGCTCATTAATATGTATTAGTCACGTGAGGGGACGCGGTAGGTTACGAAGCAACGTCTGCATGCATAAATTAATATTCATGAGCAGGCTCGTGATTTCGTAGCTACATTTTGTGCAGTGATTCGATAGAAGACGAACTATGGTGTATCCAATGTATGCATTTACTTACATACATAATCAATGTATGTAAAAGTATCGTTAAATTAATTTCAGACATTATTACACTTCTTTGTTCACTATGTTGTACCAAAACATTAATACATAATCAATGTATGTAGACCTAAATATATAGTACTTTTCAAAAAAATAACACACTGTTGTTTTTAAAGTTTAACCTCATAAGAAAATATTTCATGCAAAATGTGTGTATAATGGTAATATATGGGTTCTCTCATTGCATAGCCTATCTGTAAACTAAATCAGATTTGCGTATTAATGTTTTGGTACAACATAGTGAACAAAGAAGTGTAATAATGTCTGAAATTAATTTAACTATACTTTTATGGAAATATTATAATATTTTATAATTTTTTACCCGAGCTCTTTGGGGGGGAAAAGAGAAAGTGGCGCTGAAACTACTGCAATAATAGGCTGCAATAACCCTCCTCCCAAAATAAACAGGAAGGCCAGACAATCATTCATTTAGGCTGAATTGAAATTTTAATTAACACAAAAATTTTAATTTTTACACAAATAATAAATAGCCTATATTCAAATATTAAGAGTAGTATGTTCCTAACCCAACCATTTAATTTATTCCTTTTATACAGAGAATTGTTTAAATTCTGTGTATAATGAATGAATAAACATGCTGTCTTTTAAAGTTAAGTATATAATAACGTAGTCTACTGCTCTACTTTACATTTGTCAACACTGCTTGTGACCACGCATGCATCTAACTTCCAAAGGTCATGAAAAGTTGCATAACAGGCAGACAACTTATAATTGAATGTGTGAATGGTCCATTTTATGGGAAGCTGATAACACAAATCAATCTCAAATCCAGTTATGATGTAAGCACAGCACAGATTTGTCCATGCAAATCTAACACATAGACGTCTTACCTAGCACAATGTCGCAAAGCGAAGGAAAGTCGTAAGTGACCAGCATAAATCTTAAAGGGCACAGAGAATAACAGCGTGAAGTCGGATTGGAGGAGTCACAGATAGGGGGGCCTTGGAGAGTGTCTTAAATTTCATCCTGTTGGCAGTTTAGAACAACCCCCTCCTGTCTGACCTCATCTGCCACTGAGAAGATGGCGTTGACAGGGAGACCCACAGCTCCTCTCCTTTCAAAGAGCCAGTTAACTGCTTTCCATACACGTATCGCAGTCACTTCACTGTCACCAAATTTTAAATGACACTGTTTGAATTCACAGGCACCGCATTCGGTGGCGTAATTATGCATCTTTAAAACATAGCATGTGACATTCAGTAAGTCAGTTTACACTGAATTTACACTGCGGTACTTCTGTTGCTTTCATATACTGTCTCAAAGGGCTATTACATAACCACATTTTTAAATTTTTGTTTTTTTTGTTTATATATTTCATAACAGTATTATGTAATGTCTTTCTCAGTTGAATTGTCGCCAAATTTTGTTATTTGTTTTTATGCAGGCACAAGAGAAAGAAACCAGACTGTAACAGAATCAAAACTGACATAGATCAAAGATCCTAGGCTGTGTCTGGATGTCAACACAAGCTCACTGAAAACTGCACAGTCCTTCAAAAAACAGTAAGTAACCGTTTCAAAACATAGTATGCTGCATAACTGTGGAAATGACTTGCATTACATGTGTGTAATGCTATTATTTGGCAAGTATGGATATTTTGCATTTTCAGCATTCTGACAAATATGCACCCAATTTCAAATCAAGCCAAACATATTGCATTGTGGGATAAACTGTATTACACTTCAGTAGAGCCAGTGCACATTAACATAAGTGCTCCACAGTATTGTGTGCATACTGAAAATAGGCACTCTGTGCACAGTATATACTGTAGGAATAGTAAGCATGTGCATTAATATTACAAATATTCTCTAAATATTTGCGAATGGCCAAAATATGCTTCTGCTTCCTGTGTGATGTTGCAGTCATCCACTAGGTGGAAGTAAAGTACAGCAGAACACGTGCTTCTGTTGCTGAAAGGAAATTATCCACATGAAGGTTATTGAGGAGAAACTGTGTTTTAGTAATTATGTGCAAACAGTGCGTTGAAATTGAAATGAATCAGGTCAGAACAGTTGAATTGCAGGCTTTGCATGATAATCAAGATAGAGTGAAATAAAGTGTGGGTGGATGAATAACAAATAACAAGAAGTCCCACAATGCCTCTTACGGACCTGTGATGTTAAACACCAGACTAAAACGCTGTAAAAAACACACATATACGCTGTAATTATGGGTATGCTGTTGCCTGACAGGAGCAATGGAAACTTGTCAGAGGTGCTAAATATAGCTGCTGTCCACAGTGGACACCTGTCACACACACAAACACTTACCCACAATGCTTAACTTTCACTTTACACCACCTCCCACACTCTTCCTTTGGCTTCAGACGTCCCAGCTGTTCTCCCCTTCATCTCAAACTTCAAAGCAAAAGAGAAGGAGCAAAAATGAAAGAATGTTATGCTGGGGAAAACGCACCGATCCTGTATCTATCAGTCTGTTTGACAACCAGCAAAGGGAAAAGCATATTCTGTCTGTATATAATGCAGCATTGCTTAGCGACAAAACGGAGCATATTGCAGACATGCTGTACATGCTATACCATTTCAAACCTGTAAGTGCCCATCAAAGTCATTCAAAAGTTGACAAGTGGCGTCTTCCCACTTCCAAAGCAGGAAAAGATGGCTAATTGCTTTCTCAGAACAGATCGCCTCAGACATACCCCATAAAAATGTCACATCAAAAGAAATCACAGTAACAAGTAAACATGCCCGGTTTCCACAAAAATTACAAGGCAGCAAAGCTTTTAGTAAACCCATAACTACATATGTTTAATCTCTAGCGTTCTTCACTAACATGAAGAGACTCCAACAGAGGGAATCGACAAAGAGTTCCAAGAAACACATAACCCCTAACCTTTCCTGAAATGCAGTAGCTGTGCACATGTTAACAAGGTCTTAGCGGGGAACAGATAAATCAAAACTTATTATAAGGTTTAATGGCTTAAACTGAAATGGGATTAGTGTTAACACATTCCGAGGGGCTTAGCAGCACCTGTGGCTTGTGTAATACCTTGTAAATTTTCGTGATTTGTATTCGATAAAAAAAATCTTAAGCAAATTGGATCATTTACTGAAACAGAAGCTACACTGTGATCGTCAACACTATGTTTCCTTCAGCCTGAGCTCAGCTTCTCAAATGACCTCTCGGCTCTGCGTTCATAGCGTGGTGATCATATGGCTCTGATTCCAGACCTCTGAGGTCACGTTCTGGATGTGAAGGTCAGGACAGCATTCTACTTTGAGCTGTTAAAGATGAAACTTTCAACATGCATTTGGTTTTAACTCCATTCATCTATTTCGGGTGTCATCAACATTGGTTGCTAATCGAGCAACGGCACTGTTGTACCAAACGTGACTACTCATGTTTCTGAGCCCTAACGTGTATGAAAACGTGGTTTGATCCAAGTGAGAAGATGCTTGCCATGGCCCATGCTGAATGAAGGATAAGTTTGGCACACAAGTCGTACTGTAGTAGCTGTCAAACAGCCTGCCAAAGCGAAATCAGTGCATTTGTTATTGGCAGATTTTGTCTCAGGATAGAATATGATCTTTGGTTATTACTAAATGAACAGCCTGTGAGATGTTGCAACAGAACGATGGCATGATTTTATTATAGGCACAGTTCAGATGGAGAAACCTGAGGTTAAGTGCCTCCTCAAGGGCACAGTGGGCACACTCCTGGCAGCGAATTAACCACAGAGGTCTGTAATAAACATAGAAAGTTTTGCGGTAGCATTCCAATTCATCTTAATTGCAGTCCCTCAGCTTCTGTAGCACATAACTCCCTTGAAGTACGCAGCCTAGAGGATGCCGTCTTTGCTTGATGGTCACTAGGTTTTAGAAACATGTGGCTGATCACTTGTCAAAAGCCAAAAAGTTAATTTCTCTGTTTCAAAAGCCCTGCGAATAAAACTGCTCCATTGGAGAAAATTTTCTTTAATATAATGAAATATTTGGTCTGAAACCAATCATAACATGTTTTGAAGCAGAATCAGAATAAAAAAAGTAAAGTCTTTTATGAATTACAATCCCATGAAACATTTCAAATGATGCACTCAGAAGCAGATCAGAAATAATAATAACCAATGTATAATATAATATAATCATCAACCACATTATTTAGTGTAACTGCTTTTTACTGTATTATTAAGTGCAACATTAATAATAAAAAGGAAAGTTTCTTATACACAAATTCAGCGTAAATACATACATAAGTAATGATGCTGAAAATTCACAGGAATAAACTAGATTTTAGGGAAAAAAATCTTCAGCTGAATGAAGCAACTGAAAACTTGAAGTTTGAGGATAGTTTAGACAGATGTTCATAGCAAGCTGCTTGCATTTGTTAGTGCATTGACAGGATGATTTAGCAAGGTATTAGCCTGATGTTGCTAGCATGTTTTAGCCTAACTGGCATGGTACTGTCATGTTTCTAACGTGAACGTTGCTTGCATGTTTTTAGCATAAACATGTTGTTAAAATGGCGCTAGTAGAAAATAGATTCATTTTTTTTAAATCAATAAATTAAACTTTATTATATAATTTGCAATGCTTAAGGGAGTTTGACAGACATTTTTCTCTTTATATTTAAAGAGGAAAAACTTCTAAAAAATGTGTCTGTTTAGTATGAGTCTTTGTGTGATGTTAAAATTGCAGTGACTGATTGCTTCAACGGAAGCATATAACATTGATTAATATCCTCCAAGCTCATGGTTCATTTGTCTGTCAAGGTTTATACATAATCGTTAAAAAATTGATTTCTCTATGAAGAAAATTAATGAGATTTTTATTTCCAAAACCCAACCCAGGAATGTTACAGGCCCTGCATTGTAACCGCTACAACAAAACCCAACCGCATTACTGGCTATCTCTGTGTGTATGCAGTGCATACATTATGCATGGATTCACAGTTTTCAAGATAAGCGCGCGTGCCGAGGAATTGTCGATTTTGTGCATGCCAGCTCTTTGCAGACAGTGTGCAGAGTCCGTTCTAATATAAAAACTATGCCGATCGTGATGTTAGCCGCCAGATAAGTGCGGTGTAACTGCTTTCCACCCCTACTCCCACATTTCTTCTCTTTCCCACAGCGCTGCTTACTCTTGCTTAGCGTGCTCAGATCGGCCGCAGCTGTTCGTGTGGGTCTCCACCCTCTCCAGCAGAGCTCCATTACATAACTTTACAGAGTGATTGATGAGCTCTCAGATTTCTGCACACTGCCAAGTGTCCATTCTCTCTCTCTCGCGCGCTCTCTGTCCTCGGTCCAGTCTTCTGTGTAAACTTTCCCATCTCCCGTCGCTTTCTTACCTCAATCTATTCTTCTTCAGAGTAGGACAACGAGGAGGCAAAGCAAATCCTGCAGAAATAGAAATGATAAGACAGTCTGCTGGCGGGGCACAAGTGCAAATCTGAGTCATCCAGTTTTATGAGTTTAATCTCATTCATGTCATAACACGCACCAAGCTGATGAAATGACATGTATTGCACTTGCAGCACTCTTAGCAAACAGAAAGGTCTCCTGAGGAGACTTTTTTCAAGCAATGTTACATTTCTTGCATTGCTGCTCACTCACTACTGGGTTTTCTGCAATAGCCCAGAGTGTTACTCAATTCTGATATATGGCCAGACCATTAAACATCTGTTATCAGCATTTTCCACTCTTATCAGATCAAATGTTTGCACATTACTGTGCAGCAGAAAAAGAAAAAGATCAGAACAGACTTTGCAAGAGAGGGGGGAAAACTTCTGTAATGGATTTCATGGGGATAGTGAGCCGTTCTTTAAGTCATTATTAAACCAGGAGATAGCAGAACAAGCTTTAGTACTTTTTGGGGAATGTTATGGCACTCAAAGGTGTGGAGAGACATGCTCACTCTTAATTAAACTTTCAGAAGATTGTCATAACTTACCCTGAGAGATGACAGATGCTAATTAATATTCAATAGTGTGAGCAAAGGCAGCATTGCTATTGCTTTAGCTCATAAGTAGAGGTGAGGATTTGAATCTTAAATAAAGGTAAATTTCATTTGAGCACATAACTCATCCTGAACTGTATTATATGCACATGAGGGCTAATTCAATTACCCGGATACCCTGACAACTTTTCACCCAACAGATCATACTTTTTATTTTTTATAAAATCTCACTCATCAGCATATGAGCAAATCTCAGCGTCAGAGGACCAGAATATCCTATTACAGTATATAAGGTTTCTTATAATGCCCGAAAAAAATAGTAAAAAATAACAATACAGATAAGAAAAACAATAAATAGTGCATAGAAACAGATTGAATAGGGATTATGGAATCACATTACATCATTATCACAATAAATGACTTCATATTTAAACATTGGCAGTAAAATAATCAGAATTAATTGATTCTCTGATTTATATAATTTTTTAAATGAACGTTTTTATTATATATTTGTTGTGGGGCGGTCCTCTGTGACTTCTATTAATAAGCTGCCTGCAAATGGATCCATCGGTTTATGATGATTTACCACAATATTAATTATTCGATTTTCAATACACAAACCCCTGCAATTACTTCATGGATCCAAGTTTGGGGTCCTTCTTATTGTTGCTAACACTGGAAACTGTCTTTGTTTTGGGAACATTGGGTAGTATCTTTATGGTTTTAAAAAGAAATTTTGTTACACAAGATGATCCCCACAATTTTTTTCAGATACTATATAGTGATGATGACACACAAGGAAAAGCTTACTTTGAGCCACGCTCTAAAACTTCCTGCTTGAGGTTATAGAACACCACCGCAAAACCTGAAGAAAAATGAGGAAACTCATCTGGAACATCTTTGAGTTGCAAAACAGCTCTGAGGAGTCTGGATGTGAGACTCGTCCTGCACTTCCTTTATAGCTGATTCTTTGAAGTTACTTTGTTTTAAATATCTAAAAATGCCTGTGTGTTTAATATTTAGCTTTTGTTGGTCTGTCAAGAATACAATATCATTTGTATTTTTGTTGAGCGAAAGCAGATCTTCCATCTGCAAATGATTCTTAAAGTGTGTAATTTTTTGTCCATCGGCAGCAGCAAACAGATTCAGGGGAAAAAAAAGGTTCTCAACACTCCCTCATCTTTCATTGTCGATAAACAGGTCACGCCATTTTGTCCATCCCAATTGGGTCACCCAAATAAACAATTAATTTAATTGGTGCTGCTCATTTGGTGCACACTCCAAACTTGACATTTTTCATAATTAGCCAAAAATGTCATGTAGTGTTAATGAAGTTCACTAGAGAAAGATGTGCAGTTTCCAGTTCACTGGAAATGCATTTTGTTTATTTTATTGTTTGCATCAGAACAGCTTTTAACTGCTCAGGCCTGCTTTGTCATCTATTACAAGAATCTACTATATTAGTAGTAATTTCTATATTAGTACAGTACTGATTTAATCTAATTCATTTGTCGCTTTCATGATCTTCATCTGCTGCATTAGTAACCGTTGTAACAGTTACAGTCCCTTTGAATGTCTTCAAAGTCACCATGGTAGCAGGAAAACCTGTTCCTTATTTGATAAACAAACAGGCCCAGACTAGTCAAAAACAAGCATCCGACCATATCATCCAATTAATGGTGAGATATAGAGAGATTTGAGGGCCAGATTAAAAGAAAACAATATACATAACAGAAAATGTGTTACTTACTTTTTCAACATATCTTTGCTAACAGCTAATGGTAGTCAAAAACTAGTGCTTGCTTTTATGTGCATGTACACAATTGTAATAGATTAATTTAAATCAAATACATTTTTATGTATAATACATTTTGTTTAAATTTCATATGCACAAAATGCAAAACTTAGCTTTAAAGAAACACTTTGCTGTAAGTACTACATCTTAGTTGACATATATATATGTCAACTAATATAAATATATAAATGTGTCTTACTGTAGTAAGACACATTTTACATTATTTTATTTATTAATATATATATATATATATATATATATATATTAATAAATAAAATAATGTAAAAT
>JAUYWG010000061.1:15315175-15331481 GCA_034779775.1 Enteromius afrohamiltoni
TCTGGTCTGGTGGGAATCATCACTGTTGTGTTTCTGCTTGAACATCTGAGGTTCTGCTCATCTCAGAGAAAAGCTGCGGCTTCTGTGTGATGGTGACTTGCATGAGAGTTTCCAGGGTGTCACACGGTTTATTCCTTATTTGTTTTCTATAGAGACAAAAGTATCTGCCAAAACCATATTTTAGAGAAATTGTGACCATAGTGTTGAAAAAAGACGCATTTAGGTTAGGTTAGGTATGACACTTGGATGCTGGTTTAAGCAGGTCCTTAGCTAATCATGTGCTGGTCCAAAGCTGGTACCTAGCAGGCTACATCATTGTGGCCAAACAATTAAATTTTTGCTTGACCTGACCATAAAACAGAAGACCAGGGGTCTGTACCATAAAGCTGGTTTTCCGGTTAGCCAGCTAAGTTTCAGTTTAGTTTGCACCATTTCTAGGTTTTAGGTACCATGAAATTGGTTTGGCTTTTAACAGTGTTCATTGCCATAGTAACTTACCCTACACAGCTAACCTGCTCCGGGGCAGGTTATGTTTTGGGTAAGAGATCTCAATACACTTTTCCACTTTCATTGATAGATCGTTTCATCTTGCTGTGTGAATGTTTATATTCTTCATATTGTTCAACTCTCTCACGAGAAGTGAATCACAGTTTCAAGGCATGTGATTGGCTGCTCATTGCTGATGTCACACTTTCATGTGCACGTGCTACATTAACTCAGGATCAAGCCTGAATTGACAGAGATAGTTGATGACCAGCTTCATGACCAGACTCATTCCATAATTTCTATAAATTTCAAAAACATACCCAATGTGAGATCAGTAATAAATTCTGCTTTCCTTTTGATATGATATTTCAATGCGTTCTACAAAATAACTCAATCAAAGATACTTTCAGTGAGTTAAAGTGGCATACTGTAACTTACACAATTCTGAGAGATAATTCCAACAATTTAAAGGCAAAACATGGTATGGTGTTGACACATAAAAAACAACAACAATAATAATAATAATTTTGTAGAATTAAATAAGTACCCATTTAGTGCTTTCATAAATAGAATTAATAAACTGTTTCCAAAAGAAAAGTACTATAAAAAAAATTATTTGCACATTAATAGGCTACATGAGAGAAAAAATACATTGACTATAAATGCGGACGAGAAGAAATCATGATTTTGAGATTTTAAAATAAATGATTATATGCCAAAAACGAACCTTTAAAATTAATATCACAAAATCAATATTACAAATGTACTAGAGATTTGAATGCGGCTCAATAGAGAGCAGGCTCTCTGGGCCATAGAGCGCCTTCTGGTGGAGTGACGACAGAACACGCCTCACGCGACACGAGCGTCGGCTCCGCTGCTTTAGGACAGCGTCTCTGATGACGTGTTGCGTGAAGATGGCGGAAGTTCATTCCTGAGCTAAACCGGAGTCGCTCGCTGCGGATTGTCTAATAAACTCTTAGAAGACGGATCGGTTCGGCCTTACGTCCCACATCTGACCCGCCGATATATTCGGGTAAGAGACTGGCGGCTGATTGAGACCGCGCGCGGTAGTTCTCTGTCGGGGACGCGCGGATATGTGCATTGCGTTATAGTGACACCGAGTCGTGTTGACAGCTCCACCGATCACTTTGACTATTTGTATCTCGTATAAATAGCTCTGTTTTGACATCGGGAGCCGGATGGGCTCGGTAGCGCGTGTCTGAAGAGGTTTAGGGTCGTGTGTTGTTCGCTGGTCATGCTCGGGTCATGTATGAACACATGTGGCATGTTCACAGCGTCATGTCAGATGGTCAGCTCGAGCTTGTTTTTGGTTTTGGTTTCAGCTGATTTGATGATTTAAATATTTCCTAGCTAAACTGGTTTGTCCTGAAGCTGCTCGACTGATCCCCATCAACATCACCTAAAATCCCGCGGTCAAATAAATAGATACTGGAGGTATTTAGGCTGCTTTTTCATAGCCACCAACATAATCGTAAATAAAATGGTAACATTATGATAAAAACCCTGCTATTAAAATGGCCATGGTATGAATCCTGCGGTATTGGGCTTTTATCAGTACGAATAAAGTACTATGCAAGTGTATGGACAAAAAAAAGTACCATAGTAATTAAGGAATCAGTAAATCATAGTTTTGTGGTTTTATTTAAATTAACTTTACATTTGAATATCATGCAAATATCATGGTGTTAAATAAAATACACAGTCATTTAATCCACGTGTTGGCTACTTTACTGTACTGTGAAGTATGATTATTATTAAGACCTCAAAGCGGCTCTCTAATGTTTAAGAGAGAGATATTGCTCGTTTATTATGAGTTTACGAAACTAGCAATAACTGTAGTAACTGTATTTTGTTTATCTGTTTTATGTTGACCCATAATGCACCTGTTTTGTGTTGTAGTGCTGTCAAATTAATAATTGCAATTAATCATATCCCGAATAAATCTGTGTGCTGTGCACATTTATTACGTATATACACACACAGAGCATATATGAAGAAAATATTGACATGTATTTAAATGTATATATTTTATATAATATATACATATATTTAAAATTATATAAACATAACACATTTTTTCAAATATTTATATGTATATTATGTGTATTTAAATATGCTTATAGTAAATATAACACCGTAAACATAGGCTATATTATGTAAATTTTTATTTTAGATGCAATTTAATGGTTTGAAGCACTATAGATTAAAAATGCTCTCCAGAAAATTTGAAAACACTCTAGAAAAGTGGGGTTGTGGACAGTATTGGCACATTTTTTTAAATCTGTGATCATTTTGCACTGATAAGGGACAACACAAACATATTTTAGCTTACACATAGAAAATACATACATTGGAATCAAAATATCCAGCGTTAGCAGCTATTACAGCTCTCATGATCTTTGCATCCGAGCGGTCAGTTCATTCAAACATTGACTTGATATATTACTCCAAGCCTGCCCAAAGATGATTCTCACTGGCTGGACAGTTCCTCCTATAGTAGCTCAACACTGACATGTACAACTTTTGACATTATTATGTCATCAAAATGAAAATGTTTATTGCTGGTCTTCAATGTTAAGTACAGTATTCGCTGATATCCTCCAAAACCACACTTTACCTGCGGCGTTTCCTAACTTTTGGAGGGCAGTGTAGAAGTGATCACAGATTTGGTTATAAAATTTGGTTAGAAGCAAATATTCCAGACAGCAGTGTGTTAAAGCCATAGTACACCCGTAATACTTTATTGAAGTATTGTTGAATTTTTACAGTAAATAAGATATTTATGGGTCATTAAAATAGTTTTGTGTTGGTAGGGCGTTCTGGGTGGATTAGGTGGTTAATCTTTCTGATATACTAGTCTCCAGATATCTTTTCTTTTGTCAGTGTTATCGCTCCCCTCTTCTGACAGATAGCCCCGCCCCTGAACTCACCTGATTGGTTGGAGTCAGGAGTTGTCAAACAAACCGATGGACGTTCTGAAAGGGTGTTTGACTCCTAGTGACTGAACATTAAACAGACGCCGCCGAGCATACATCAGGCAGAAACTGGTGACTTTGGTTTTCCTGGCGCTGGCGGAGTGACGTTCAGATCATGAAGGAACACGTCTGTCATAATCTGTAACCTGGGAGCTTATCAGTGGCGTTTAGAGAGCTTTAGCTGCTGTTTTCTGTGTCTTTATCTGTGACGTCTGCGCCAGTCTTTCCTCAGGGCTGTTATTGTGGCCCGACACTCGATCAGCGATGAATAATTAACCCAGAGATCAGCTCCAGTGAAAGTTTATTCAGATCTCACTCTGATCTGTCTCTCTCTCGCTTGTGAGCGTCTCAGTTTGATCGTGACGTAACCGGAGGAGAAGTGCCTGTAATCTGGGATCTCCTTACAGCCGACAACACCAAAGCACAGTCTTGTTTTTCAATGAAATCAGTGTGGATTATCTGATGGTTTTCTGCTCTGGAATATGGTGAGCTCGAGTCTCAGTTCCTCCGTCAGACTGGATAAGTGTCGACTCGTGTCTTTCTTAGAAAAATTGTTGCATAATTGTTTTACTGTCTTGTCATAGTCATCCAATCCGGCCTAGTTTACTTGGAAACTTTTAAACTAGGTTTTTACTGTGTATTTTTTCCTTGTGCGTTAGTTGTTTTCAAATTGCACGTGTGTAATAGTTCCCCTGAATAGAAATAAATCCAAATGCTACGCATTATGCAAATATAAAAAAACCAGGGCTGACAAATACTTAAAGAATAATGTATAAATTGCTACAAAAAAATAAAACAATAAATGTCAAAATTAAAAAAAAAAACACACACACACACACAGATATATCTCGTCCAAAATTAAAGCTTTTGATTACATTAAATATGAGTGTTTTCTGTGTGTATTTATAGGCTTTATAGATGAACACAAACAGAAGAAAGTTTTTCTTTACGTGATATATGCGTTTGTACTGTGTATCTGTAATATTACATAGAAATGCAAACACATGCATGTATATATTTAAGAGAAATACGTTGTTTATTACATATATTTAAATATAATGAAAAATAAGAGAATATAAATATCGTAAATATTATTTTAATATACTGTGTGAGTGCGTCTTCATATCTGTATACGTAATAAATGTGATTAATCGTATGACAGCACTAATATATGTGCATATGTATGTGGTTTGAAGCAGCAGCACAGCTGTTTTCAACTCTGATAATATTCAGGGATGTTTCCTGAGCAGCAAGTCGGCGCCTATGAATGATTTCCGAAGGATCATGCCACACTGAAGACTGGAGTAACGGTGCGCTGTATCACAGGAATCAATTACATTTTACAATATATTTACATAGAAAACAGATAAATATTTCAGAAGAGACCAAACGTCATGTTTTTGACATATTTTCCTGAGATCTTACGATGACTTTGAAGGTGCTTTATAGTGCTATGAATTTATGCACATCATTTCTAAAACGTCTGTATCTTGTAAAAGCAGGCTCCTTAGTAGTTACACAGTGTATTTGAGGGATTAGTTTTGAATATCACTGCGGTCCTGACAATGGCCGATGTGTGCAGGAACATGCTTCCGTGTGTGTTACGTGTAGTTTGGTGTGTTTTGTGTTGCAGGTCTGCGTGTAGCCGTATGTCATGGCCTGCAGTGTTGCTAAAGCAGGCCCTGCTAATGGCTTCCCAATGAAAGCACAGCTGCAGATCATGGGTACGTCTGCATACGTTTGCGTCTGTCATTTATCTGATGTGGCGTTCTTCCTCATCCGCTGGACTTTGATGTTCTGTCTTGTTAATAAACACCAACATTTCGGTTATGACAGAGCAGTAAAGGAGCCGTGCTGCACGGGTTCATTATTCTTCTGTCTGCCGATAAGAAAAGAAAAGGCATAGAATCAAAAAACAAAACATAACACACACATGAACACAAAACTCACAGCAGCAATCTAATTATAGAAAGTGTCACCAGGAAGTGTGCATGTTATTAATACTAGTACTAGTGCTAACACCACTAATCATATTAATATGTACGAATACTTCAAAGGTTTTTTTCATTTATTATTATTATTTTTTCCTCTGCTTTTGCTGAAAGCCTAAACAACTGAAGAACTTTGCACTTAAAGTAAATACAAACACAAACATTTTATTTTTACGATTTAATTTTAGTTCTATTTTTATTATTTAATTGGTGTTTGTATTTCTTAATTGTTTCAGATTGCTCTAGTGAACATAATATCTCATGTTTCTTAATAAAATTACAAACAAGCGTTATGTCATTTATTTAAAATAGCCGTGATACTGGCGTGGCATTAGAAAGTGAATACATAAATAATATAATAAATCATATTCCATTTATGTTCTTGTATAGGTTTTATTACTATTTTAAATATTTAGTTTTTTTATTTTTGCATTTTGTTGTTGTTTTATTCATTATTGTTTTAGGTTTAAGTGTTTAGTTTTTATTTATTTGTCGAGGGAACATGTCTAAGATTTCATTTCATTTCATTTTTTTAATTAGCAAAAATATTTGTATAGTTTTAGTAACCATAATAACCCTGATACAGGCCTGCATACTGGTAATTATCAGAGGAGAATTGTTTTTACTTGGATGTATTATGTGGAGTTTCATTTTTTATTGTTATTGTTTATTAGAAATCATATTTTAAAGGAAAGAAAAAACTCTATTTGCATGCATGTTTTATTGAAGGATTTGTGCTCAAAAACATATTTTATCAGTGATCTGATTAAAAAGGGAATTTCTATGCACATAAAATCTAGTTTTAATATAGCGTGTTTTTATTTTTAAGAAAAAAAAAACATTTCGGCTTTTTCACCTGTGCTTCCTCCTTCCATTACCTTCTTTTCTTCAGTAAGGTTTAGTGAAACATGTTTGCAAACATCCGTCAAAATGGGCCGTGTGGTTTTGACTGCTTGTTCTCTGGGTTTGCAGTGATCTCGGCCAAACTCAAGGACAACAAGAAGAACTGGTTTGGCCCGAGTCCGTACGTGGAGGTGTGTGTGGACGGCCAGTCCAAGAAGACGGAGAAATGCAACAACACACACTCGCCCAAGTGGAAGCAGTCGCTCACTGTGTGAGTCTGCTGTGATCTGTAACAAAGCTTTATTTACCTGAGTATCACAGCCAATCACTGGCCAGTCAGAGAGAATAGAATCCCCTCTGAACTTATTTATGTTTTCTTAAAGGTATAGTTCACCCCAAACTGATTTACACCATAGACTACTCAAGTCGTCCTAGGTGTATATGATTTTCTTCTTTCAGAAGAACACAGTCAGTTTTTTTTTAAATGTATCCTGGCTCTTCCAAGCTTGGTAATTCTGGTGGATGGTGACCATTATTTTGAAGCTAAAGTTACAGAGGAATTGGTCAGGGGTGCATCATGGGTAAACATATCCCTGACCAGTTCCTCTGTACCTTTAGATGCTCATTGTCTCTCTGTTAAACTGCTTTTATCTTCCTGACGTGAAGTGATTGTTAGTGACGTCAGAACTGACTGTGAACTCTATTATTTGTGGTGTTTGCCAAGTCAAGTGTGTGTGTGTTTCCTTCAGGATCGTGACTCCCTTCAGCAAGCTGATCTTCCGTGTTTGGAGTCACCAGACGCTGAAGTCAGACGTCCTGCTGGGCGTGGCCACACTCGACGTCAGCGAGACGCTCCGAACACACGACATGAAGAGTGAGTGTTTGTGTTCCACTTCAATCACAGAAACCACATTAAAGAGCACAGCCTCTGTTGATCACTGGAGCCCCGCTGTTTTATTTATTCAAACAACATCTACGTGAATGCTTTGTCTCTCTAAGTCAGCGTTTTTCTAGTCTAAATGCTTCTTTGATATATCGTCCAGCATTTTTATAGAGTTAAATTATAATATTGGACTGATGAGATAAGAAGTGATTGTGCGCTTTAAACGTGTAGGTGTTTATATGAGCTTTAAAATGTTACAATAAAACAACTTCTTAAAATAACTTTTTAGAAATGCATAGTAAAAGTGAGTGAATTCTACATAATCAATGTAATATAAGTCTAAGAATATATGTGCACATATTTGTTTAAATATTAAGTTACATGGCTATAATAAAAATAATGTATATAATTGTATAATATAAATGATGATTCATGTAATGTAAGTCTAATAATGGACGTGGACATAATAAAAGATATGAATAATTTTTTTAATTAATAATTTGGTTTAATTTAGATTAATTTGGAATAAAAAAAAATCTTAGTTGTGTTTTTTTTTTTAATTTTCAGCATTTACTGTATTCACATAACATGCAAAAGTTATGTTTTCTAGCTGCAACAGTATTTATAATGCTTCAATACAAATGCAACATATTTGTGTGTATATGTGTGAAATAAAAATGTTGTTATATGTAATTAATGTTATGTATGATTTAAAAAATAAATAATTCATTAGTTCTACAAATATTATTTAATATTTTATGTATATAATTCTAATATATAAATAGTTTTATTAGTAAATCTAAATTATTCTATTCAAGAATTCGATTAATTATGTAGAAATGTACATTTGAAAATATTAAAGAAAAGTATATATGTGTGCATGTTTGTTTGTCTGTATATATATATATATATATATATATATATAATATATTGTTTTGTTTTCACCAGTTGTGATGAAGCTGAGTGACACTTTAGCGCAGCATTTAGTTGTTTTGGTGCTTCTCTTCATGAGCGCCTCTCTTTGGTTGTGTTTCTCTTAGTCTGTGAGGTGGTTCAGACCCTGCAGCTCTGCACAGACAGAGATCTGTCAGATAGCATCGGGGATCTGTCCGTGTGTTTGGACGGTCTGCAGGTGGATCCTGAAATGTTCCAGTCGGCCGAGGCCAACATCCAGAGTAAGTCGCTCCAGTCATATGAATAGCGCAGCTACTTATTTATTACACTAAAAAAAACACAAATAACTAATGATGTTGTTTTCCAGATACTTTAAATGGGGAATCTGAGCTTAATGACGACTCAAGCAGGAGGTATCTTCATTATAATAACTATCACAGTTAGAAGTGTAAATGAATGCTTCTTTTTTTATGTACCAAAAATGACGGGAAGCTGTGATTGGTTGAGGAATGTCACATGTCACTTATCAGTTTGCTTGCATGGTTTTGAGCTAAACCTCTCTTTCTCTGGAGAAGCAGAGACCCGTCTCCTTCGGTCACAGACGGTCAGGAGCAGCCGTCGGCTCCTAATGGCCGTGTCAACGGCATGGACTCTCCTTCAGCGTCATCCAGAGGGTCGCGAGCCCAGAGACCCCCGCGACCCTCGCGACCTCCGCCACCAACCCCACGCAGACCCACGTCCTCCCCAGGTCAGACACGTTGTTTATAGCATTTTATTGTTTAATGTTCTGCTTTATTGAAACATGTTTGATCAAGTTATAGAGAAAATCAAAAAAAGACTAAATATGATCCAGGTACTATCACTTTTGACTCATTTAATATCATTGCTAAATATAAAGTGACAATTTTTGTTGTATGCATGTGTTTGTCCTGTTCTCCGAAAGTATTGGTTGTTGGAAAACAAAAATGTTGCTGAATCCCCCCACCCCTCCCTCTTTGCAGCTTCCTCCACCGGCTCGTTTCCTGACGGCAGCGATTCATCCCGTTCAGACACTCCTGTTCGTAATCCCAGCGGAGGCGGAGCCTCTGAGCCTAGCCCCGCCCCCACAGTGGAGCAGCCTGGTAGGACGTCCCTCAGCGTAGTCCCCGCCCCCAGCAGGATTCCTAGCATGCTCAACCCTGGACCGCTGCCGCCCGGGTATGTCAGTAAACAGAGCTTTACAAAATCACCAATGCATGCTTTGTTTTTGAAAATGTTCTATCATTTATCTGAATTATATATCAGGTGTTGATATCAGTGCCCTTACGATTCGCTCACTAACTGTAGGCCTGTGTGTGTGTAGTTGGGAGCAGCGAGTTGATCAGAACGGACGTCTGTATTTTGTTGATCATGTGGAAAAGAGGACGACATGGGAGAGACCGGAGCCTCTGCCGAATGGGTGAGAGACCCTGCTCTGTCGTTGAGTCACTGGACACGCCCTGTGTACTGCATGCTTGTAACATTAAAGTGTAACACAGAGTCAGTGCAGTATGGTGGAGTTTTCAGGTTAATAGTATAGGAAGTGGACTGTTGATGAAGCTTTTATGTTTTTAAAGGGGGGCATATGATGTGATTTCAAATTTTCCTTTCTCTTTGGAGTGTGACAAGCTGTAACTTCAGGGATCTTATCCATGCACTACAAAGACTAAAGTCTCAATAGCATAAAAGTTATGACTTGACACCACTCAAATGTTTACACTAAGAAAGAAGGCAGAGCTATTATTCTGGCTGTAGTGTTGCTGCAGGCGCCATGTTCTGGAGACGCTGTGTGTCGTTATGAAAGTGCTTCCAAAAGAGGGCATATCGCAACCGCGATGTCAGCCTGCGCGATTACATTACAGCAAATTTTGTGATTATATTAAATTCATGGACGTAACAAGACATTCTTGTGTTCACACCAGACGTGGTTGAAGCATTAAGCGCGAGTCATTTACATGTTAAGTCAATGCAAAGACACAATTAGACATCCTGCAGCACGATTTGCGCGAATTAAGCAGCGCGTTAAACACAGCGGTTTTACTGCACACAAAAGCAGCGCGGAAGCGGCGTGTGCCAATTGTGCTCTCATACTGGCAGCTTGTACTGCAGCGAGCTATAGACAATCATCTTTCTGTCGTATTTTCCAGAGTACTTCTCCAAACACTGTGTGCCATGTGCTTTGATTTATGTCATTTCTCTGCACCTGCTATGCGCTTCTGCTCCGCCCCTCTGTGCTCTCATCCGTTAACATGGGCGTCGAAAAAGATATGTACTGCTTACGCCCTGCTGACGCCTGCAGTGTGAAACCGGCGTAAACTCGACATGTTCAAGCGTCCAACAACAAGTGACAGCGAGATATATTCGCCCAAGTCGCCTCAGGTGTGAACGCACTATTATCAAAGAGGGATTTGAGAAAATGATTGGCACACTGGACAAGAGATACCAAAAGAAATATACTAAGTATATGTTACATCCTGCTAAAATGTTTTGGGACAACATGTAAAAATATAAAAATGGGTATTTGTTTTATTTATCTGTACTTTTGACTTTTTAATTTAATTTTAATATTAATTTAATGTAATGACATTTTTCCCAAATCGTGCAGCCCTACTCACAACCTTTCAAGTTACGTTTTCTTATTAAAAAACCTACTACTACCTACTACAAATGTGAGTTTTGTTCTTTGTCGTTTCTGTGATTACAAAGGCAAACGTGGTGTTTTGTTTGCAAGGTACAATGCTAAGCAATGCATTTGCTTACTTTAACTTTTCTGAAATATATATATATATATAGTATAGAAAACAACTGGCCAATGGCCTGAGGTTATATGGAATTCAGTTGTTTGTTTGTTTGTTTTTTAAGAAAATGCAGATTGTTGCTGAGCTGCAACCGTAATGTAAAAAGGCATGCCAGTATGTGTGAAACAGGCGTAAGACTGAATAGTTCATAGGAGAACTAAACAGCATTTCTATTAATCAGCCTGTAATTAAACTGCTTTAATTTATTTGTGATATGGAGTAGCCTAAAAGTGCCGTTTTGTTAATCCAGCAATTTTGAATTGTTAGTCTTGCATATACAAGTTAATATCTCACAATTTGTACATTTCTTCTTAAAAATGTGAGTTTATATCTTACAATTTTGACCCCCCCCCCACAATTGCAAGTTAATATGCATCCATTATGACTTTTTCCCTACAATTAGTAGTTTATATCTTGTATTCTATATTTTTTGTAATTGCAAGTTTATGTCTCACTATTTGCACTTCTCAGTAATGTGAGTTTAGATCTCACAAGTATAACTTTGTTTCTCAAAAATCTGACTTTTTCCTTAAATGTGCAAGTTTATATCTCACAGTTTGAACAATTTGAACAGTTTATATCATGCAATTCTGAGTTTAGCAACTGAAAAGTTTGAATAATTCTGTCAGATAAAAAAAAAAAAAAATTGCAGTTACCTTTGTTTTATTTATTTTTTTTGAAATGTTGAAGAAGTTAATGCATAAATATTTTTGGCCTCAAATGGACTTCTCTTTTGTAGCTGGGAGCGGCGCGTGGACCCGATGGGCCGGGTGTATTTTGTGGACCACATTAGCAGAACCACCACGTGGCAGCGGCCCACGATGGAGACGGTGCGAAACTACGAGCAATGGCAGCACCAGCGCAGTCAGCTGCAGGGAGCCATGCAGCAGTTCAACCAAAGATTCATCATTGGGGTGAGGAAATTAAACGCATGCATTTATCTTCATGTCTTAACATATACGCACAGTTTAACAGTGTTCTCCTGTAGTTGCAGGATCAGGCTTCAGCCACCCAGAACAAGGAGTTTGACCCGCTGGGACCTCTGCCACATGGATGGGGTGAGAGAGCCACAAACACTCCTTTCATTTCCTGGAAAAACTGCTGTAAAACTGTACCCTCTTCTGTAATATGCTGGACTAGCTGCTACTTTTTATTGTTTTGGTAACCTTATCATCTGCACCTGCGAAGCAGCACTAAATATAGCTGCTACATCCTTCAGTGTCCCAATTTAACAAATGAGAAGCGCTAGCACCGCGTAAACCAGCTGGTGAAAATAGCTCAAACGTTGAAAATAGCTCTGAGTGAAAGTTTGCAAAGGCTTAATCACATCTTGACTCCATTATTTCTCGCTTTCCTCCTGGTGTCTCCTTCTGTCTCGCTCTCAGAGAAGAGAACGGACAGTAATGGCAGAGTTTACTTCGTTCATCACACAACCAGAACGACGCAGTGGGAGGACCCGCGCACACAAGGGTCAGATCCTCTAAAATTACAATTTACAGAGAGACACAATAAAGCACTTGTACATTTATGACCTTAAATGACTTCACTTTCAGGCATGAAGCTTTTATTGTTGTTCAATAGATGTTGATATTTCCATCTGCACTGTAAATATGTCCATAAAAAAAAACTAAATTGTTACAATAAAAAAAAACAATTACTTTTAATTCGGAACATTTCAATTCAAGATTTTTAATAGTTGTATAATAGTAATCTTATTAAATAGTGAGGCACGAACAGCATTTTTTTAAATGACAAATTATTGCCCAGTTCATTTGATCATTTTTAATAAACTGATGCCTATAGCTCATGGCTCTGTTTCTGTGTTGTACAGTTTGCTAAATGATAAGCCGCTGCCGGAAGGTTGGGAGATGAGGTTCACGGTCGATGGCATCCCTTACTTCGTAGATCACAACCGCAGAACCACCACTTACATCGACCCACGGACTGGAAAATCCTCTCTGTAAGCGCAGACACACCCCCACGCTTACGGTGTTTACCCAGACATGCCTAGATAATACAGTTCTGCCAGGTTTCCCAGCACTGCATTATGATGTCAGGAGCGGTTCACTCAGGCATTATGATTTTAGCAGCAGTTTGTTGTCGTAATATGATGTTTGGAGCACTGCTGCATTATGATGTTAGCAGTAATGCAGTGATCATGCTCCCGTTGTGACATTAGTTGGACTGTTCATGATTGCATTATGATGTTAGCTGCAGTACGGTGTTCGTGGTCTCATTATGGTTAGCTGCAGTCTTCAACGCGTATTATTATTTAAGCAGCTGTTCATAGTCGAAATATGATTTTTACAGTCGCATTATGATGATTATGCTAACAGGAGTGCTGCTTTAACCTTGCATTACGATGTCAGCAGCAGTATGGCTTCCTTTTCTTTTTACAGATCCTTATGTAAAAAACCTAATGTAATGACCTTGAGACTGGTTCAAGGGGTTTTGCTTAATTTGGCTTGGGTTACAGATGCACAGTGATTTCTTTCAGGCGAGACAGTCTGTGTTCATCAGTCATTACATGCATAACAGGAAAAACGGGTTTGTGCGACTCACAGGAGTGAAACTGCATTCGATTGTGATCTTCTGTGATGACTCAGCTCAGAGAATGCAGGCACACCTCTCTCTCAGAATGTGTGTATTAATCCACATCAAGTGTTTCGAAGGCACAAAGCGATCCTTTGCGTCAGAGGAATGTGAGACGTGCTGCTGATGTCAAAAATACTCCCAACAGACAAACATCTGTGCTCGGTGTTACCCGTCACGAGCTTCAGGATAAACGCATCTAGATGAGACTTTTGTGAGGATGTTTTCAGTGCGTTTAAGAAGTAACCAGGAAAGATTTGCATGCACAGTAATTATCGTGATTGGGATATTTAACATTACATCATAAAGACATTTTGCTGTGGTGCTTTAGATTTAGTCCTAAACAATATATCACACAGTTTTACTGTATATTGTGTTCGCATCATAAACAGTTTCGCTCTTCCCTTCTCTTCAGTGAGAACGGCCCTCAAATCACATATGTACGAGACTTCAAAGCCAAAGTTCAGTACTTCAGATTCTGGTGTCAGGTGAGGATTTCCTCCAGTTCTGCAGTAATTCTGAAGTCTTAATGAACTTTGAATGAAGGAGTTGGTCAGAACGATATTAAAGGAATAGTTCATCCAAAAAAGAACATTTGTTGCCGGTTGTATTCACCTTCAGGCCAACCAAGATGTAGATGAGTTTGTCTTTTCAATCATATGTGGAGAAATTCAGCCATCATTTTCTTACCAATGGATTGTCTGCAGTGAATGGGTGCCATCAGAATTGGAGCCCAACAGCTTTCATGTGTTTATCAGTTGACTAAATCTGACGAAAAAATAAACGAATCTACTTTTTGGATGGCCTGAGGGTAAAGTTTAAAAAAAAATGATCTAAAATGAGTATCATTACTACTTCAGTTCTATTTAAATAATCTTTTTAAAATGAATATGATTGTTTTCAATTGTTTTTTTTTTTCTTACAGCAATTAGCAATGCCGCAGCACATAAAGATCAACGTCAGCCGCAAAACGTTGTTTGAAGACTCATTTCAGCAGGTAAAACTTTAAAACCGCTGTAAAATCTTCTAACGAGCTAATTCAGGTGTGCTATCTAAGAGAGAGCGGTGGGGCGTGAGGACTGGGACTGGTAAATGTCTTTAAACACGCCAGACATCTGCGGGCTTGGATTCTCTGAGATGTGAAACGACATTGTTCTGGTGTGTCCCTACAGATCATGAGCTTTAGCGCTCAGGATCTTCGGCGCAGGCTGTGGATCATCTTCCCTGGGGAGGAGGGGCTTGACTATGGGGGCGTGGCCAGGCAAGTTTCAGGTTTCTCTCTTTCTGGAGCATTGATAGTTTTCACGTGATGTCACACACCCTGGCGGGCAAAATGATGCTTTGCTCCACAGACCGTCAGTAGGTTGTGTTAAAGGAAGACCCATTCTCCAACTATAAGTTGATGATTTTTACTGTTTTTGTATCTTTTCAGCCGATCTCCAGGTCTGGCAGTAGCACTTTTAGCATAGCTTAGCATAGATCATTGAATCTGATTAGACCAGAAGCATCTGGTTGAAAAATGACCAAAGACTTTGTATATACACTGCTCAAAAAAATAAAGGGAACACTTAATCAACACAATGTAACTCCAAGTCAGTCACACTTCTGTGAAATCAAACTGCCCACTTAGGAAGCAACAATGATTGACAATTAATGTCACGTGCTGTTGGGCGAATAGAATAGACAACAGGTAGGAATTATAGGCAATTAGCAAGACTGCAGGTGGTGACCACAGACCACTTCTCAGTTCCTATGCTTTCTGGCTAATGTTTTGGTCACTAATGCTAGCGGTGCTTTCACTCCATGAGATTGGTATTTCACGTCCACAGGTGCTTACAGCCCTCCATGTGCTCGCCAGAGTTAGCCTGACTGCCATTAGGTACTGAGATCCTCGGACCCCTTGTGAGGTTGGCCTTGGGTTCCTCCTAGTGCAAGACAATGCTAGACCTCATGTGGCTGGATATGCCCAGGCATTGTAGGGAGGTCATACAGGCACGTGGAGGCCACACACACTACTGAGCCGCATTCTGACTTATTTTAAGAACATTAAATCAAAGTTGGATCAGCCTGTAGTGTGTTTTTCAACTTCAACTTCAAGAGTGTGACTCTGATTTCAGACCTCCATGGGTTAATACATTAGATTTCCCTTGATCATTTTTGTGTGATATTGTTGTCAGCCAATTCAACTATGTAAAGAACAAAGTATTTAATAAGAATACTTCATTCATTCAGATCTAGGATGTGTTATTTTAGTGCTGCCTTTAATTTTTTGAGCAGTGTATTTCCTGTTTTAAACTTGACTCTTCTGTAGTTATATCTTGTACTAAGACCGGCGGAAAATAAAACGTTGCCTTTTTGATTAGGAACTGTACTCTCATTCTGGCGTAATAATCAAGGAAGTTTGCTGCCGTAACATGGCCTCTGCAGGCGCAGTGATATCACACAGCATCTGTGGAAAATAGTCCCCAGCTTGCAAGACACGCTCCCTGTGCAAGCAAGAGTGCCTGGCTGATTTCAGATGCTGTGTGATATCAGTTTATGAATATACCTATTTAATTTTTATATATATATATAGTGTGTATATAGGGTCATTATTGGTAACTAAAACTGAACATAAAATTTAAACTATGCAAAGTTTATCATTACTTAAAATAAATGTTAACTGAAATAAAATAACATAAAATCATATCAAATAAAGCATGAACGTGTTTTATTTCAACTTATTCCACGGCTCTCTGGAATGCTTGATTCTGATTGGTCAGTTGAGACGTTTGCAGGTTCGTTCTTTTCAAATAATAACCGCTC
>JAUYWG010000061.1:15336495-15351462 GCA_034779775.1 Enteromius afrohamiltoni
AAAATATATGAAAGTCTAATGTTTATCAGTACATTACAGAAAATAATGAACTTTATCACAATGTGCTAATTTTTTGAAAAGGACCTGTATATATAAATGACAAACTAAATTATTTTTAAATAATACTAAGATAACATTGCCTACTAAGACACACAACAAAATTACTATACTTAAACTAAAATAAAAAAAATATTTTAAAAAGTACATTTAAAATTATAAATAAATTGTATTAATACTAAAACATTAATAAATAATAAAATATAAAATTATATAAATACTATTATATAAAGTATATAAATACTGCTAAAATAACTTTGCCTACTAAAACAATACTAAACCTTATAATACAGAAAATATTAAAAAAAGGAAAGAATTCAAGATATTACTATAATAGCATAATTTTCTGTTATGTGTCCATTACCTTGTGTTTAGATGTTTGTATATACCATCTTTATCAAATGTGCAGCACGTAGTTACATTTTATGAATATTTGAGTGTTTAACACTAGTAAAATATGAGCACTACATGTAATGGTGTGAATTAATGAACAGTGCTGTACCTGAATGGACTGAAAAGACTGAAGGCCCAAAGCGGGCACTTCTGCAGTACCACCTCCGGCCATAGGGGGCAGTGTGCTGTACACCTGCACCACTGAATTACTGTTGCTGGAGGGCACCTGTGAGGAAAGGGGCGTGGCCTGTGCTGGAGGGAGGGACTGTGGAGGCTGCTGCTGGTGCTGGAGGTACGAGGTTCCTGCGTGCATGCTAAGATTACTCTGAAAAGCACAAGCCGTGTCAGAAACTACCAATTTATTTCCAATCCTCTAAAGAACAGTTTGCTGGAAATGTCCTCAGTCTTAAGCCACCCAAGATGTAGATGAGCATTTAGTCTCTCATTCTGATGGCACCCATTCACATCCATTGATGAGCAAGTGATGCAATGCTACATTTCTCCCAATCTGATGAAGAAACAAACTCGTCTACATCTCGGATGGCTTTAGGGTGAGGACAGTTTAATTTTGATCAGTACCTGTACTGATCCCTGCATGGCTGTCATCGGCTGATCCAGAGAGCTGAACGCTGATATAGCAGACATCAGGACCTCGTCGCTGACCAACACGTTCCCCTGAACCAGTGTGTGTGTGAGCGGAGACTGCGGCACGGTGATGTACGTTGACACCTTCAGGATTATATGAAGATAAAAACAACATCAATGTGTGACCGTAGACCACAAACCTAGTCATCTGAATGCTGAAGTATTACAAGATGTATGGTTTTTAGGAGATACAACTATTTGGAAATCTAGAGTCTGGGGATACAAGAAAATCTAAACATTGACAAAATTGCCTTTTAAGTTGTCCAAATGAAGTTCTTAGCCATGCATATTACTTTAACAGCAGATGGCACTGCATGCTTTAGAAAAAGTTCTTTACACACACGCAACTTGAACTTAAAATGATCGTTCATAAAGTTCAAGAAGATTTAAAACGAATCAGAGAAGTGTTCACATTAATCTAGCAGCATAAAAGCCGAGGTGCACGTAGCCTAGATTTGACACTTTCTTGAGTGTGCATCCTTGAGCGCCATCTGCTGTCAGAACTTGAGTTAGAATCAATTCGAGAGAGAATCGCAATGCATTAGGAAAAGTAGTGATTTGTACATGCACCTGTCTGTTAGCGGGCAGCTGTGGTCCGGCGCTGATGGACGGGACGGAGGTGTAGGCGTTGTTGGAGGCCAGAGAGACGGTGGCCAGTGACGGTGTGTTGGACTGACACTGTTCACGCTTGTGAGTCATGAATGCCGGCAAAGAGTTGAACTGCTTCTTACATTTCCCACACAGAAAGACATCGTCATCGTCTGCGGATATAATGTGACACCAAACAACTTAATGTAGGGGTAAATACAAATACAACTATTATTAATCATTTTAGGTCACTGAAATAAAATACAAAAATAGATGAAAGACTTGTTGAAGTATTAAAATTACTAAAAAAACAAGAACTGTATAAAAGATAATGCATTACAGCTAAATATTAATATGATCAATTATTAAAAATGATAAAATCATGTACCAAATTAGTAAAAAAAATTAATTCAAAGCTCAAAATATAATAGTTTATGTATATTACCTTTTTAACATTACTATGTATATAAAAAAGCAACCTTGTTATTGTTATTTAAAACTTTTACTATTTATTTTAGGTAAATAAGGTTCATTTAACTCCATTTGTTTACATTTTCAGAATGTTATTGTTTTATTGTATTAGTTAGCTGTATTTTGTAGTCATTTGTAGCCTAATAACCCAACTGCAGCTTGATTGAGATGAAATGAAAATCATGACGTTTGAAAATTGTTAGAATGCAAATCTGTTTTTGCAAATAAACTCTTCAAAATACAAATACTCAAAAACTTTCTTTTAAATTAGAAAATAGAAATGATAAATGTTACTCTGTTAATAACTTCAATGAATAAGCTGAGGAACTAAAATTACTTTAAAAAATACAATTAAAAGAAAAAAAAAGGGTCACAAAAAGAAACTGAAATGAAAATAAAATAAATAAAAATATATAATAGAAATGTCAAAACCACGTGACAAACTTAAACTGAACCGAAATGGAAATAAAATGAAATATGTTATAATAGTACAAAGGTAAAACATCATATAAATGCGTGAATAAGTCTCACCCATTGGCTGGATGCTGGTTCCTGAGACATTCTGTGTTCCTGGATCCAAAACACCGCCCTGACCGTCCAACAGTGACTGGACATTGAGAACTGTCTGATTGTCCATGCCTTCAAAAAAAAAAAATAATAATAATAATAATAATATTTTATTATATAAAATAAAAATGTATTATATACTTTTTAAAATGATGATTATTTCAACTCTAAAGCCATATATTTATTTATGTAAGAACATATTTACGATTGTCTACCGAACATGATTTCCATATTCATGCACCATGATATTTCTGCGTCTGACCAATTATTTTAAACACTATCAGTTACTTCAGCAAAGGAGAACATCTGTAGCACATAAAACAGACAGATATAACCAAATAACTAGTGTTTTATTTACACCGAACATGAGATGCATGTTTGCAGAATAAAAACATTTAATAGATAAGATGCTGTTCGGTGGCTTTTCCAGGGATGTGTCTCTCTCCCTCCGCCATGATCCGCGGCACGAGGCTGTTATTCCAATCGCGCTTCCTCCCTCCTCTACTTCAATCTCTTCTCAGGTACATGCAAGTGAATAAATCAAATTGACAGCAAATCCTGAGCTAATATACATATATATATATATATATATATTTTTTTTTTTTTAAACATTATTTTACTATTCTGACGCGCTGACATTTACACGAACCGAAACAACTGTATAAAATGCCTTTTCGTGACCTGTTCGTCTCGAGCGCGAATGCATTTTTTCTGCAAACATAAACTAATGCATTACGGCTTGCACATATGCTGTAGGACTTAAAATAAAGTGCATAAATACCTTCCAGAACCTCAAATATTGCCTGCGCCATCTTGTATCTCCTCTGTATAGCGCCAGCGGTGGGCGGAGTTTAATACAATCATTTACATCAAACAGAAAGTTTATATGTTATTGTTTATTTATTGGCCAGATATGTTATATTTTATATGGTTTAATATACGTATTTAAATCCGTTGACTCATTATATATATTACAATGTGCATTGTTTGGAAACCAAAATCTTGTGGCTGTCAATTTTTTACATAAAGAAATGTTGAGTTCGTTGTCAAATTTAAGCTTTAATAAACGTTTAATAAAATTAATCGACATACGTAATAGATTAATATTAACTTTCTAATTTGCGTCATAACAAAAGGATTACATGTTTGTGTTAAATCTAGACACATTCTAGTAATGTGTGCATAATATCATGATAACGATTTATTTATTTGTTTATTGTATTTTATATGAAAGTAGCCTAAAGATGATTGTCACATGGGTCAGAAAAATTCACAACAAAATAATACAACTTTAGACTTTATTAGAAACAACTTTATATCGTAGGACGATTAGACAAAAGCATGGCTCTTTATTTCTATTCATACAAATAATAACATTTACAACTGTTTTCACAACGAAACTCTTCCTTGGACACCTTTACTCCTTAAAAAATGTAAATAAATCCAAAGACGTGAGATGTAGTTTTCCATTGAAACAACTCTTGTCTTCATTTTAAACGCAAAAAAACGAAAACAGGACGTCTTTGAGTGACAGTCGTCACAGCCAACCACCGGCCTGGGAAGTGAACTCAGACGCACAGGGCGTGCGGCGCAACGTATCAGCCAATCAGCGGGCGGCACGCTGGCACGTGCCAGTTTCGCGGCAAAAAAGATTTGGCGCGTAAACCTCTGAACAGGTTCCGATCAGCTGGAACAAAAAAACACAACAATAACAGAAGCGATTCCGGCCGCGTCGTGCGCGGGGACTTTCGGGCCGCACCTTCCGTCTCTTTCAGTGGATTTATTCGCTAAATGAGCGAGAATCTGGATGTTATTTGAAGTTAATGACAAAACTTCCTGTATGGAGTCATTGAAAAGGACAAAAGCAGAGGATACTTTGGATTAAAGTATCAGACGAGAACAGAAACTGGACTTGGCCTTTGTTCCGCATCCGGATCGGGTTATATGGTTATATTTACTTTATTTTCCAAAGCCTGTTTACTAATATAAGATCACGCTTCAATCGCGTTTACCAGTGCTCAAGTAAAAACTACAAAATTACAAAATGTCGCAACATCGTCAATAATTTGAAATTATTTCACGTTTTTTGCACTTTATGATTGAAATTGCGTTGCTATTAGTATATGATTATGTTTATTTATTATGAAATGTTGGTGCTATGCTTTTCAGACATTTTCGAAAGCACTTCCTTTAAGCAACCACAAATATAAACTCACAATGCATGTGAAATATAGCTTTAACATGTTTATAAATAACATGCACGGTCTTATACAGAACTTTTATTGATCTAAAGTGGGTTTTTGCGTTGCAAACTAAAGTTGACCTACATTCTGCCCTTGCTGTGGTTTGGGAGTCTCACCCATATGCTCAGTCAAGGCCCGTTTTTAACATGGCTCATCTGGCTATGCTCTGTTCCGTGCATGCATTTTGAAACACAACCGGTTTCCATGCATTGAAAGTCATAAGGATTGCAAATAAACCCCGAGACTAAGTGACCCCTGCTGTTTTAGCCCGATATGTCTGAGAGTTTTATATCGGGTCAGACCTCGGAGGACCTGCTGGCAGATTTCGAATCTCTCTTGAACAATGGCAGCATCGATCTCATTGAAGATCATCAAATTGTCATCATCTCCACTCCCGGCACGGCCACGACCAGCACCGGTACCGGTGACATCTTGCTGTTTGCCACCCCTCATCACACCGCCACTGCCACCACAACCCTGCCGGACCACCGGAGACCCACTTTGGGACGCCCGCCGGTATGCCGTCAGCCTCTCCGGACACACATGCATGCGTTTTATTCCATGCATGTGACCTTTAACCTTTGGGATTTTAATTTTTAGCCTTCCTTTTGGAATTTTTGCCATTTTAAATTCCATTCCACAATGTAGTGTAGTGGTTCTTATTGGGTCTGGGATTTAAACCCAAGTTTTTAACACTAGTACGTTCAAAAGTGGAGTGGTTTGTGATCAACATTGTACTTAAGTAACTTCTGCCGAAGGTCTCAATGTCTCCTTTACCACTAGATTACCAGCATGCAATTAAATGTTTATTGAAGCAGCTTTATTGTTTTATGATACATGCATTATATTTGAATTATGCTCCTTTTGAAGTGGCATTATTGGTTTATGATGCATGCATTGGTGTATTAACCAGGTCAGGTGTTAATAGCTCTAAAAGATCATAACCTCTGCTTTCCTTTTGCTTTTGATTTCAGGTGAAGAGAAAGTTGGATTTGGACAGTGATCATCAGTACATCTGCACGTCCCGACCTGCTTCACATGGACCAGCACCTCCAGCCACACCCGCGCCTCCCAGAGGTATGACTGTTTCTCAGAATAGCCAAGGAAAACTGGTAATATCAATGGTGAATGTGTTTTTTTTCCCCTGTTCACCTAGGTTGCTTTTATTTGATTAAATCTACTATAAAATAGTGCAATATTTTTGAAATTTAAAATAACTGTTTTCTACATGAATGTATTGTTATCTTTAATTTATTCCTGTATTCAAATCTATATTTTCAGCATCATTACTCCAGTCTTCAGTGTCACATGATCCTTCAGAAATGCTTCTAATATGCTGATTTGCTTCCCAAGAAACATTCCTGATTATTATCAATGTTGAATAGTATTTTCTTGATTCTTTGAGAAATGGAAAGTTTAAAAGTGCAGCTTTTACAAAAAATTGAAAGCTTTTGTAACATAAAGGCCTTTAGTGTCGCTTTTGATCAATTTAAAGGGTTAGTTTGACCAAAAATGAAAATTAGCCCATGTTTTAGTATGCACCCTCATACTAGGTGTATGTGACGTTCTTCCATGTTAAGTTGTATTAAAAATGTCTTGCAGCTGTTGTCATGTTGATGTTGGTGTTTTGTCCAAAAGTAGTCAAATAAAAAGTCAAATTCGATACAGGAGGCCTTTAAGGCCTCCCCATGGAGCGGTGTGACTACTTTTATTTGAGTATGTTTGGACAGAACAAAAACACACATTCTAACATTAACAATTTTTAAATGGGTCGTATTATGTTGCTAGAAAGATCATTATTTTGTGTATTTGGGGTAATCTGGTTTATGGTGAAAAAAACTCATAATTTTCCACATACTGTACGGTATTGTTTCTCCTCTAAGCCCCGCCTCCTGAAACAGGTAAATTTGTACAAAGCTCATTGGGTGGGGCTGTCGAAATGAATAGTTACTATAATGCATCACGATGCAGACGAGGACGATTCGGTATCGGTTCAGTAATAGACCATAACCGCTTATAACGTACTGAAGCTTCTGGTGTCATTTGCCACATACACGCTTTGTCGCAGTAGAAAACTGATGATGATCTAAACTGATGATCTAAAAGATTGTTGCAGCTCAATTCAGAACATTCCCTCACGGTAAATGCTTCACGCATACAGTGAATCTGGCAAATCAGCGTGTGCTGAAAGTGGCCGCGCTCTCCCGGCTTTTGGCCAAAATCCACCGAATATCAACGTTCTTCCATCGCAGCACCACAGCGAGCCACTGACTGAAAGTCAAACAGCAGAGTCTTGGCCTGAGAAATCTCAAGCTGATAACTGATGTCAGAAGAGAGCAATCCGACGGTGTCTCCTCTAAATGCTATTTTGGTTTATAATTTCATGTTTATACGTTTGCTCAAGAAGTATGTTTTCATTGAGAAGGTAAAATTAAAGTTTTAGTTCATATGTCGGACTGTTTGTGTTTATTAACAAAATTATAACAGTGCATCGTGATGCACCAAGATATTGTATTGAACTGAATCAATGATTTGTAGTTGTGTCCTCTTTTGGAAGCACTTTCACAACGACACACAGCATCTCCAGAACATGGCGCCTGCAGCAACACTACTGCCAGAATAATAGCTCCGCCTTCTTTCTTTGCTTAAACATTTGGGCGGTGTTTGAAAAAAGAAAAAAACACACTCTGTGATGTAGAAAAGTGTGTTTAAATGAGCCGTTTCTAGGGGGATGTGGGCAAGTCATAAGTTTTATTAAAAGAAATCTCTTTGGTTTTGAGACTTTAATCTATACAACTTCAGGAATCGTATCTATGCACTCACAGCTAGTAACACACGAGAAAACTTGAAATCACGTCACATGACCCCTTTAATATGCTTTGAGGGCTGCTTTTTATTTTTGGGTGAACTAACCCCTTAATCCTCCCTTGCTGAATTTGAAAGTATTCATTAATTTCACTCCTGCATTGCAGTATAAAACCATTTTTGTTTCTTGTTTTAGTGCCTAAAGTGGTGACTGAAAAGTCCCGCTATGACACGTCTCTGAATCTGACCACCAAACGCTTCCTGGATCTCCTGGCTCAGTCTCCGGACGGTGTGGTCGACCTCAACTGGGCCTCTCAGGTGCTGGACGTCCAGAAACGGCGCATCTACGACATCACCAACGTACTGGAGGGGATCCACCTGATCTCCAAGAAGTCCAAGAACAACATCCAGTGGCTGTGCGTTCACCTCATTCTGCGCTGATTTGCTGACATACGACTGGGAGTGTGCAGTTTATCTGTAGCCTGTCATTTTTCGTGTGTTCAGGGGGAACCGTATCGACGGGGCATCCGTGGCCAGGTTTCAGGCGCTGCAGAGGGAGGTTTCTGAGCTGGCGGAGGCCGAGGAGAAACTGGACGAGCTCATTAACAAATGCAGCTTACAGCTACGGCTCCTCACAGAGGACACGCACAACAAGAAATATCCTTCAAACCAAACGGGTTTTAGACTAAAATTAGGTTTAAATGTAGCAATATAGGAATATACAATTTAAAGCTAGAGAATGCAGGGTCTTCTCAGAATGGCTCTTTTCTTTACATTTGTTGTAAGGATCTTTTAAAGAGCTGTACAGAACAAACAAACCACATTGTCTCAGACTTCACAAAATAAAGGAGATAAAAATGACCAAAAATAAATGTAGTTAATTATAATACTATAGTAAACACAGGTTTAGTCATTTCCTTATGCTCTTATGTATTAGACTAAAAAAAGTTAAACTTAAGATTTAACTCATTTATAAATATTCCATGTATTTTCCTAAATGCTTTAAATTAGATGTAGTAATATAAAAATATCCCCATATGGTTAACACTTGAATAACTGCACACTATGTTAAGTAGTAATTACTCCATTCATCCTTTATAAACCATTGTTCCAACATTTTTACTAAACCGTTTACAAGTGCGTCTATAAACGCCTTGTTATTGTGCTTAAATATATACGTTTAATAATTGTGTTTTCATACTTAATTAATGATCAATTTATCATTTTGTTATTTACAAACCAGGTACTTAAGAGTTCATTAAGACCATTTAAAAAAAGTCTAAGTAAATGACTAATAACTTATTTAAATTTACATGAACAAGTCTTATTTAGACACATGATAATAGTTGTTCAGTGTGTTCATAAATGCTTTATTAACACATTACTGCTGTAGTTCATGATGAAATCAGGTAGTTATAAAGTTGCCAGACATCTGCGTTTGTGAGCTCTTCTAAAGTGAGACTATTTATAGCTTGTGAAGCATTTATAAAGCGATGTAAAGACTCATTTATCTTCCAAATCCCCCTGTGTTTTTTCTCTTTGGAAGATAACTGAGCCTTTACATCTTTCTAATAGATATTTTTATGAAGTCACACTGTTTACTAGTGCTTCACTAATGATTCAGAGTGTGAGTATTTATCTGTGTTTTCATGTAGGTAGAGAAATGTAGGATCTTCTAATATGTGATGTACGGTGACCGGGAGGGGACGTCTTCGGTTTACTTAACTCGTGGGAACGTGATATTATGTTGTGGCCACGAGAAAAAGACTCTCAACATAAGAAGTCGTGGCCACGAATTTATTGTAAACACGCCGGCGTGACCCGTAGCAGCCCGGGATTATCAGAGATGTTTAAACGTTTTAATTAGATTAAACATTTAATTTACTATTTGTACATTCTATACTATTTGTGTAATGTTCTGTTATCTTAACTTGTTAGAGCTATATTTTTATATCGTATATTAATCTCTGGAGTATAGGTGTATACCTAATTAACGTTCTGTATGGTTTTTGCTAGTATCCTTTATGGTTGTAGACTGTTTATTCCCGTGCGTGATGATAAATAAGCGTGTTGTGTTTTCATTTGCAAAAAAAAATGCGTGAATGATTCATTCCTCGGTGAAAACGGTGATTTGACGGCTACACTAGCCATTAGACTACATTAATAATTATTAAGTTGCAGAAATAAAATGAAATGTATTTAATTCAAAGCTTTAAACTGCGTTTTAAATGATGAGAATTTAATAATAATAATAATTAGGGGTGGCACGGTTCAGTTTGTATCGCGGTTTTAGGGTTACTGTTTTTGGTTCTCTACGGTTCTTGTTATTTTTTGAATCTTTAACACTCCAGAAATGTACTTCAGCATATGATATATAGCTTAATTATCAACAATTTAGGATGCAGTATTAAAAAAGTTCTTCATAAACTGTATTGGATGCACAATCCTTGCATACAGTCACAGTAGTAGAGTGCGGATCAGGACACATTTTTCTGTCCCATCCCGGCCCTCATACTAATGACACATGCACTTTTTTTGTGTTAAGCAACTGTAGGAAGGCATTCGGACATGTCAACAGATGAGAGCATCAGCGCACACGGGGCAAAAAGCGCCGCTATAACACAGACGCACATTCACGCTGATGTGACCGCACATGTCGTGAACCGTCGAACCATGTGACGCATGCATGCACCGAACCGAGACAAGAGTACTGAACGGTTCGTTTTTTTTTTTTTTCCATGAACCGTGCCACCCCTACTTATAAAAATTACGTTGTTGATGATGCTGATAATTATTACGAAGAAGATGCGTTAATGGACATTTAATATTAATGTAATATTTGTTTATCATAAACTTATAAACACAAACTTATAAATGGTGTTTAGCATCAAAGATGGATTCGGTATTATTCTATTTTGAATTAATATTAATTATTACAAGAATTGTATTATAAAAATATTTTATATTTTTTGTTTTGTGAAAAGCGCTATATAAATGAAATAATGTATCGTTTTATTATATCAATTATTATATTGCATGCAATGTAGGCTAAACACCATTTATAATAAGTTTATCATAAATATTACATTAATATAAAATGTCCATTAATGCACCGTTTTCGTAACAATTATCAGCATCAACATCAACAACATTATTATTATCCTATTATTTTTATAGCCTATAATTTTTACATAACGTTCTGACTTTTATTTGTTATGGGTTGCTATGGTCACGCAGGCCAAGACTTCTTATGTTAAGGGAACAACATATTTTTCTCCTGGCCACGACTTAAGGATGTTGTTACCTCGAAAAAACAATCTCGTGGCCACAACATAATATCACGTTCCCGCGAGTTAATAAATCGTGGCCACGACATAACTAAGGGAACCGAAGACGTCCCCTCCCAGTCACTGTAGTAATGATCTTTTCTTTTTTTTTCTTTTTTTTTTTTTAAGTGCAATACAGAACAAGCTAGCATCACTATGTCAGACTTCACAAAGAAAAACAAAAATAAACGTACAAAAACGAAAAATAATAAAAATTAGACCCAAATCCTAATGCTGACTATAATAAATACAGGTTTACTAATGTCTCTTAGCTCTATATGTATTAGAATAAAATATGAAGTTATACTTAAGATTTGACTATAATAATATTTAAAATATTCCCCTAGTTGCTCTATACTTTATTAGTGTGTGTGTGTATAGTCATTTAGACCAAAATGATTGATGAAGTTTATAGATTTAAATGCATCACCATTTTTTTTTAACATTGTTCCCTAAATGCTCAATAGATGTATATTTATTTCTCTCGTTGTGTGTATATATAACCCGATCATGGAGTAATCTTCCCAATGTCTTTAAGCTCTTTATTTTTTTGGGACTTTCTTCATGTTTTGTGTGTAGATTTGAGCGCTTTGAAGCAGATCCTGGCAACAGAAGTAGACTAACATGTTAATTAGTGTATGCTGTGATCTTTAACGTAAAGTCACGCTGGGATATGTTAGATGTCAGGACCTGCGTAACACCGTGAACCCGCCGGACCAGATCATCATGGTGATTCGAGCTCCACCGGAGACACAGATGCAGGTGTCCGAACCCAGCGAGGTGAGACGACACGCACACTCTCACTTATTCATGTATGTGCTCGTAAAGTGTCCCTGTCCCTTTAAATGCGCTCAACTGCTCCTGTCTGTATTACAGGGTTACCAGATTTCTCTCAAGAGCTCCAAAGGCCCGATTGATGTGTTTCTTTGTCCCGAGGACAGTTCTGGGGTCTGTAGTCCAGTCACTGATTGTAGTCCAGCGAAATCGTCCAATCAGAGCCCCCCGCAGTCTGATCCCATCTCGCAGGAAGTGACATCTTCAACACCCACTACACTCCCCAGTTCCTCCCCTTTGCCTCTGGGTGCAGATTCAGGTCAGCATGATTAAGCATGTAATCTCTTAATTTACTAAAATCATTGTCTTGTCACTTTAGCGCAACAAATACTATGTTTACATATTGTGTGTACTTTGAATATTTATTATTTATAAATAAAGACACAGGCATGTGTATATTACAAAAAAATTGTTTATATGTTAAATATATATATATATATATATATATATATACTTTTTTAATTTTTACAACATGTTAACATGAAATGTAAATTCATTTCAAATACAAACCGTAGTTGTTGTTTTTTTTATAGTTTTTTGTAAAAGGTATTTTAAAATTAAATGTAAATGGTATAACTCAAATCTAAATGATTAAATGTTAATTCCAAATATTTAATATTGTCCGATTTCTTGCACTAATTGTTTTTCAATTCAAATAGATTTTGTTTATGATATTAATTTAAAAAGAGACGCATAAATCTGTAAAAGAAAACACAAATCAAATTAAATTAATAAATTCTGTTTCAGAGTCATTTCTGGACTCTGACCCATTTTCGGGAATTTGTGAGATGCCAGATTTCGATTTGTCTCCTTTGGACTCGTCGTTCCTCCTGGAGCGGGGCGGCGTGGCGGACGCCATCGGTCTCCCTCTGGACAGTTTTATCTGCCTGTCTCCGCCACACAACCAGGACTATCACTTCGGTCTGGAAGATCACGAAGGCGTCAGCGAGCTGTTCGACTGTGACTTCGGCGAGCTCGGCCCTCTGGAGTTCTGACGGCCGGATCCGAGTGTTTCCACTTCGCTTTTCAATCCAGATAGGCTCAGAGGTCTCTGAGCAGCGCCATTTAATTTATTAATAGAAATAAGTCACCTTTAAAGGAATCGTTTACACAAAAATGTACATTTGCAGAAACGTACTCGCCCTCAGGAAGTCCAAATATGTAGATGAATTTGTTTCTTTATCAGAATTGGAGAAATATAGCATTGCACCTCTAATTCACCAATTAAAGTCTGGAGCGCTGTGGGTTATCGTGATGCGTTTATCAGCTGTTCGGACTCTCATTCTGACGGCACCCATTGACTTCCATTGGTGAGCGAGTGATACAATGCTACTTTTCTCCAAATCTGATGAAGAAACAATCTCTGCATCTCTGGTGGCCCGAGGATGAGCATGTTTTCAGCAAATATTCATTTTTGGTGAACTTTCTTAATTTTATTTTTTTTATTCAAATGTATTGTAAATATAATGTCATCGTGAAGGTTTTAGTAATGTGGAAATGGTACCGGATAGAGGTTTGAGTACAAACTGACAGGTTTCATGGACTATTTCTCAGGAGAATCGTATAGTATTTCAGTGACGTGTTAGTTACTGTATGCGTTTAGGGTCTGGTTATGTTGCATAGGTTGGTTATGCATGCTGCACGATAATCAATCCGTCGTCGCTCGTGTAGCGATTAAAGAGGATTTACAGGAAACGAACTATTCACCCAATCCTAATATCGATTCATTTCTAATCACAAGCATATTCACATGTTCCGTGCAAGTGTTCATCATGTCACCGATTGTCTCGCATCTTTCAAAGCATAGAGTATATAGGTTTGTTTTTATCGCTGTTACAGGAGAAGTTCTGTATTTATTATAATTAACATCTGATCCTGCTACAGTAAATGCCCAATTATTATATATAAGCCCCTAAAAATTCACTTGACTTGTTTTTTTGTTTTTCTGTGCATGTGTGTAAATATTCATATAATTTTCAGTCTCCTCTTATATATTACTTTTGATATTTAAAAAAAACAAAAAAAGCACTATTTGTATTTCTGTTGTGTTTATGCCTTCAGCCCTTTTTAGGATTCCCTTTAATGAGTCCAGGGATAGAAATAAGCTCTGGAGTTTGATCTATAGCTTGCGAGTGTTTCATAGTCATATTTCCACTGTGCTGTTAGCGAAGTGTGTGTGTATAGTGAGATGAAAGGTGTAGTGGGATATTTAAATGGATATGATAAGGTAGGTTTGATTATAAAGGGCTCTGAAGGTTAAGGACACTGTTTGATAAGCTCTTCATCTTATAAAATGTATAATTTAATGTGTAGATTTGATGGGGTTTTGCCTTACTCCGTTTTCTCAAGGCAGCTGTTGTTTAGTTGAATGTGTTTTTTGGATTGAGACGCTTGTGTTAATCATAAATGTGCATGTGTGTGTGATTTTGATGTTTGTGTGTCGATTGTTCGGTAGTTTTTGTTGCGTGCGCCAGGAGGAGTTGTCTGGGACAATTCTTTGATGGGATCAAGCGCTTCGGTGAGCGTGATTCGTGTTTATCTGGTTGTAAAATTGCAATATTATTGTAATAGGGCTTTTTTTTTGCATAATTGGTTTTCCTGTTTACTTTATAAACCACTTTAAAAAGTGGCCGATGGCATGCTGAACACGTGTCTACTTTTAAAATGAAGTGCTAATGAGATCGGGTTTGGATTTTAAAGTCCATTTAAATGGCTTTGAATCATGATTTTAAATTGCATTCGCAGCAGTTCCAGTGTGTTAGTTCAGCTTGTGGAGTTCAAGGTTTAACCGTTGTTTTCAGGCACTGATTGGTTGTTTCAGATTATCAGCTGTCAATCACACATTAATGGATTGTCTTTGTTCTGACAACATAAATAAATAAACCTTTTGATTTCCTAAAATCACTTGTGATTGTCTTGACGTCTGATGAGATGCTGTAACTGCTGTTTTCAGATATACAGCAGTTTGTTTATTTATTTATTTATATAATATAATATAATATTAAATAAATAAATAATATTAATAATAAAGTGATTGT
>JAUYWG010000061.1:15351562-15362215 GCA_034779775.1 Enteromius afrohamiltoni
ATAATATTAAATAAATAAAAAATATAATTATATATATATATATATATATTATATAATATTAAATAAATAAATAAAATATAATTATATATATATATATATATATATATATATATATAATATTACATAAAAAAATAAAAAACAAATTAAAAAAAAAAATATATATATATATATAAATAAAGATCAAGATATTTTAATTTCAGAAACCAGTTGTAAATGTTACAATATTTGACTGTTTGGAACAGGTAATATTTAATATCATTGATATACTACTATTTTATACAACTATTTTACAGTTACACTTATTAGCATACGTTAGCCATTTATTAGTGCTAATTAAATGCATATTAATGCCTTATTATACATATCAATACCTAAACTGGACAACTAGCTCACCATCTGTTAATAAGCAGCAAATTAAGAATATAGTCAGTTAACGGTTTAACGTTTTTTTTTTTATTTTTTATATTTTGTTGGCACTTTAATTGTAATTAAGGTTTAATTAATTTGGATGATTATTGTTATTATAATTGTAATATTTTAGTTGTACTAAGCGTAATCTAACACACATAACATATTGGTGACCAGCAGATGGCGCTCTTATCAAGCTTAACTTATGGTACCAGGTACTGCCACAGTGCCCAGGAACATGGTATTGCCATGTGTTCGGGTTGAGTGACCAAAAACGAGCATCTTTTATACAGGAGGAGAATATGTGATGAAAGCATGTCCTCAAAGCCCAATAAAACCAGAGTCGGGTTGATTTAATCAGTGCATGATTAACCTGCAGATGCAAATAATTACCCTCATTATAACTGATCTGGAAGATTAATAAACCTCACAATGCTAATTTCTCTGTGCCGACTAATGGCTAATTTGTATTTTCCTCTGGCGGTGATGTGGCCGTTTTCACCTTTATAGAGCTGCTGATGATGAGTTTAAAGGGATAGTTCACCCAAAAGTTAAAATTCTGTCATTTAATGTGAACCACCGATGCTGCACCATGGAAACGTGTCTTCATTCAGATCCAAGCTTGGTGCTGTTTTACATTCAGTGAATACTCTCCAAACTGCACCAAGGGCGTTCTTTGCAGACAGAAAGTACTCTCATAGCTTTGTAAAGTTGTGGTTACACCACAGGGTCAGAGAGCTCTCGGATTTCATCAAACATATCTTCATTTGTTTTCGGAAGATGAAGGACGGTCTTACGGGGTAAAAAAAGGAGAAAGCTTAGGGTCCCTGCTCATGGAGTCAAAATGTTTCGTACGAATTTTTATTGTTTTACACATCCGTCATCTGAACGCTTGCTACATATGCGAAAACTCATTACAACCGAGCCCCGTCCGATGTTTCAAATGACAGACAGACTTTTGAGGGTGACTACATTCACGAGTTCTCTCATCAATGAAGACCCTAAGTTCAGATGAAAGTGTGCTGTAAGATTCATTTTAGAGAAACACAACTTCATTGATGATAACAGGAGAATGCTTAAACTCATGCTACTGATCTTTTTCTTAATTACTGTGATCGTAACTACATGTTTTCTGTATATATTCACTATTTTAATAGCCTTGGAAATGAAAGCGGTATAATAACTTCAATACGTTTTTTATAGCATCATATCCGCATTTAGTACTGAATTTATGATGCACATATTTAGGCTAAAAATAGGCTTGCTCTGGAGTTAGGTCACCCTCTGTCTATGACACAAACCATTTGTAAATGCACAGGCTGCGCTCCATTTGCTGATAAATCATGTTTAAGATAAACATTCCTCCTGTGATACATCTGACCTCTGACCTACAGTCACTACACACAGAGGTGAGACTGAAAGTCTCTCTCTCTCTCTCTGGATGTGGCTGCAGTGGTGAGTAAAGCAGATGAAGGTTACCTTTACACCCACTGCTTTTGGCACAAACATGCTGTGTGCTGCTGTGACATTCATCATCATCACCTTCACCCTTATCACCACAATTACCACCACGACCTCCTAATTATATTTTCATCACAACAACACACACGTGTGTGGTGTGTATGTTTATCATGTATATATAAATACATACAGTATGATTTAAAAAATTATATTAGTGCAATTTACGTTATATATAACTATTTCAAATATAAACATAACATAATAATATATAAAAATATGTGAGAGATAATGTAGAGGCAGCAGGTAGTTATTGCAGAAATAAGCCCCGACAGGTCTTGTATCACGCTGAAGGGGCTTATTTTGCGATAACTACCGGCTGCCTCTGCATTATCCCGCTTATTATACGGCTGCTTGCCATATAAGGAAAAACACTGGACATGAATATGAATTTGAAACATTTTATTGGCATATTTGTTTTAAATAAACATTTTCATCCTTCCGCGAAACGATACAGTACCACGTGACTAACATTCAAACGTTAGTAAGACAATTTATAACATCTACATATGAATATATAACAACGGATGTATTTTAGTTATTTACAAGTATTTAATTGCACCTTATGGTTATTATTTGAAAAGAACGAACCTGCAAATGTCTCAGCTGACCAATCAGAATCAAGCATTCCAAAGAGCCGTGTAATAAATACACATAACAAATATACACTATGAGGTATAAATAGAATATACAGTTATAAATATGAACATGTTATATATATAAACATGAATCTATAGTTATAAGTCTAAATATATAGAGGAAAATCAGGCTACATCGTTGTTCTGAATTTATAAATGTAATTTGTGAATATGCAGAAGCAAATCTGGATATAGAGTGGTAATTCTGAATATATTAATTGTGAATATATAGATGTAGGTTTTTGAAGCACATCACATTCACAGCGAGAGGCTGCTCTGTGCTCTGAATGGACAGGTCACACATCTGGAAGAAAGCTGGAGTTACTCATCGGTTCAACAGTATGCTGCACATCAGCTAGAGTCCTTACAAGTCAAATCCTGATTAGAAATGAAAACCATCGCATAGACGTATTTATATATATATATTCACAATTGCATTTATATATTCAGAATTGTACATTAGGTGATCATATTTACTTCTGTATATTCAGACATAACCGTGTATTCATTTTTAACTTTATATTCACAATTTACATTTCTACATTCAAATTGACTTCTATATATTCAGATTTGTTTAGAATGATTTCCTCCTTGGCCACCTCATAATACACAAATTTTATTTTAAATGTATTTTGAATCTTATTTTCATTGTTTGACAGCACTATACATTGTTATTATTACCATTGCCAAACATCAACATAGTCAAACTCATCATTATATTATTATTATCACCATATTCTTCTTCATGAGCATCCTCATCCTCACTACTGTTAAGGCGATCAGGAGCCTCCTTTTTGAGTAAACAAATTCAGCAACTCAAACAGATCCGAGGCAGAAAACTTCCAGGGCCATATAAGAGTGTCTGTGTGTAATTTAATGTAAGACAAGCTTTTTTATTATTATTATTATAAACCATCAGAAACACTGCTCCTGCCAGTCACGAGTGTTGTGTTGGTTCAGTGTTCATTTAAAGCCTGCTGATGGTCAACATGTACTTTTATTGTAGCTCTGTTACTAGCTCAACTCTTTTGAGCAGCCAGTGCAGTATATGATCAATGCTCAGGTCTCCGCCCACCCATCGTCATCCTCCACCATTGATTGACCACACCTGCTCTGATTTAAAAGCTCCTGCAGTAGCTCAGTGCTGGGTTTCTCTGAGGTGGAGAAGGTCAGATCACGTCAGACTGTGGTTAAGCTTGCATGTTCTCCCTGCGGTATGGTAACATATAGATCTAGTCCTTTGATCTCCCATCTCGTATGTGGGTTTTGTTGATTTGGGCCTGAATTTCTGCTCCTGGGGTCTAAGAAACGGGGTGTTTTTAGTCCCTCTCCCACTTGTTTCCCCTCTTTTTCAATCTCCACAGTTGAGACAACATGCAAACCTCCATTGACTCAGTTACACCACCTGACCGCTTGGAGGCGCTATTGAGACACCTGCTGCTTTGTCATCATACGAAGCAGCTCAATGTCATCCAGTTTCAGGTCAAAGTTGAACACACACCCACCGCCTTTACTCTACATTAAACACCACCATTTCCATTTCACGACTCATTTACAATCAGATGCATTCTAAACGACCCCTGTATCATTCAGAAAAACGCATATATCATCCGCAGCGTATATGTGCTCAAGGTAGAACCTAAAATAATGAGATCTATAACATATATTTCATAGTTTTGGTTCCCTGACAGACGGCACAAATCATTTCTACTCTCCCGCTCGCACCCTAAATCAGAGGATGCTGTTAAATGATCCAGAAGTATATATATATATATATATATATATATCAATACGAAATTAAATTAAATATCTCACCTGCAAATGCAAAATTCAATGCTATTGGATTGTGAATTCATTCCTTCACGTGGATGCATGTGCAGTTTAAATCAATATGTTTCTTTCAACAACAACAAAAAATGCTATGCATGTGTGAAACGCCTTGGATGCGTTCCAAATGCAATGTTGTTCATGCCATGTTAATGTGATTTACCATGCATGGCTATGTTTGTTGTGGTAATACCACGGTTAAGTCATTTATATGCATTACACAGTTCAACAGCGTGAAAGAGCAAACCATCAGGGCGCTCGAATGCAAACGCAGCCTGATCAGATGCGTCATTATTTTCTGGTGGTTACGCGCTGGTTTGTGATATTGACAGTGTTTCAGATGTTCAGTGATGTTGAAAGCACAGATTTGTGGAGAGGTGGCGCTCGTCGAGATAATCAGACTTCCACGCTCGCTGATTTTCAGACAAATTAAATGTCAGGGGAAACGCGACTCGCTCGAGTACTTTGAAAAGCTCCGACTATCATAAATTATTAAGGCCTCCTTTACTTTTCCCGAGCCTCTGAGATCTGTCATAGTCTCCAAACTTTGTTCTGGAGTGAGGAATTAACCGACTTGAGTATCTGATGGGAATTCAGACACGCTGCAGAATACAAACCTCAGCAATCCGAGCACGTAGTTTATAGGTGACACGTTTTTCCTTGCTTTGAATGATATCTAATGCCTTACCATAGGGGAAAATTGCATATTTCACAGTGCGGCAGGAATGAAAAGTAAGAAACGGGTCCAGAGGAGAGGAAAATAAAATAGCGAAACGGCTAATAAAAACAAAACAAAAAAAGTAAAAATAAATAAATAAAAAGTAAAACAATAAACAATAAAAAAAGGAAACAACGTAAAATAAGTATAAAAATAAAAAGAATATAAATAACATAACATGGAGATAAAATAAATAGAATAAAATAGAAAAACAATTACAATTAGAAAATAAATTTAAAATACAATAAAAAGTAAATAAAATTGTCCAATTATTAACTATATAATTAACAAAAAAAATAACAGAATAACTTAATAAAAATAACAAAACAGAGTTAAAATAAGTTGCAAAATAAAATAGCAATAGAATAAAATAAAAGTAAATAAATAAACAAAGTTTTGAACTAAAATAAAAATAAATAATAAAAATAAAGTAATATAACCCAATAGAATGGAGTAGGATGTAAGGTATGCTTAAAAAAAAAAACATGGGTAGAACAACTCAATTTATTAGCACTTGAACATATTGTTTAAAATCTTTTAAAGTAATGTGTTTCAAAAGCACAATAGTATCCACTGTTTAACTGAAAAGGTCTACAGTCAGATTCAAATATCTTGCATTAATTTTCCCCAGTAAATCTGCATGCTTTGCTAGCGCTCAGAAGCGTGTTAACTAGATCTTCCTGACAGCAATAATGAGTCTATCGTGACCCCATTCATCGCCATTATTAACAGGTCAATACCGGACTCAATATCCCATTATAAACGTGATTGTAATGTGGTGCTGAACCGCCGGCCGGCCTCAACCATTTGTATCTAGTCACATTACAGCCGTTTTAGTTCTGTCAGAAGCAACATTCATCTCGGCTGGTGTTTGGAGAGATGACCAGAATTTCCAGCCTAAAATGTTCATTATTTTGAATCAAAAAGTTCAAATGAATCAGAATAAAGCAATGAGCCCTGAGAGATTGTGATACAATGTAACATGAGAAAACCGTTCCATGTAAATTCAGTTCCTGCTGTAACAAGCGATGAACAACGGGACATTTTGAGTCATGCTGGGTAGCAGCTGTTGTGAAATCTCATTTGTCCAGAATCCTGCCTCTCATAGCTGCATGTTAAACATCAGATATCTTTTGATGAGCTGCAAATGTGTCATATTGCATATTGATCATATAGAAAGGTCATGTGCCCGTGTCTCATTAGCACACAAAGGTTGTGCTATATGTTGTCTCAGGAATACGGCAGTTTGGAGTTTTTTGTTTGTGATAGCTGAAATATACTGTACACATATGTGAACTTGCACCAGTTGTGTTCAGTGTTACAAAGCTACAAAGCCAGTGGCAGGTAGGTTTAGGGGCAGGGTTAGGTCATCCATACAAATTCATATGAATTGAAAAATACATACGATTTAGCAAAAATGACTATGACTTGGTAAATTTGTCAGGCTCTTTGTAAAATATGTGATATAACGCATACGCAAGCTTAAACATATTTAACATAATCAGCCTTGGGGGAAAGCATGCACATGTACGTAATCTGCGTTTGTTTACACCTAGAGGAAAATGTACGCACGTGTCATTTGAGTTGTGTTGCTGTCTATGGAGGGACAGATAGAGCTCTGATCTCATCAAAAATATCTTCATTTGTGTTCTGAAGATGAAAAAAGGTCAATTAATTAATGACACAATTTAAATTTTTGGGTGAACCAACCCTTTAATCAGCCCGATTTTATTGCAATTCATGCTTATTTTACAAAGAGCCAGGTTTATAGATTCCAGTCAGGTTTTAGAGCAGGCCACAGTATAGGGTCTGCACTTTTGAGGGTTTCTAAGGACATCCTACGAAGTGTTGTTTCTGAAAGCTGTGCTCTTTTACTTCTGCTAGATCTTACGTTTTATACAGTTGATCATAATATTCTTATGTATTTAATCTTAGTGACCGGGTTGGTATTCATAAATGGTTTTCTTATTATTAGAAAGAAACCTTTTCGGTCAGTTATATTCTTAGAGAAATATTCAGTCGCCCCTCTTTTGTGTGAGGTTCCTCAGGGTTCTATTTTGGGGCCAATTTTTTTTTCCCTTTATATGCTTCCTCTAGTTTCTGAAAACCGTGGTGTCATATAAGCACACTGGCTAGGACATGTTCATACTAAAAGCCAAAAAACTTCAATATGGATTATGTTAGCACAAAACACAGTTCTGCTAATAATTTTTTAAATGTTTTTACTTGTTTTAGAATGTTCAGAGATCATTCAAAAGTAACGTTTCCGTAATGTTGAAATAACGATCAGATAAAATGTTCTCTTAATGTTCCCATAAAATTCATTTTGGCAACATTCGACAAAAACTGTATGTTTTGAATGTTCAGAGAACATTGAGAACTTACTAACATTAACAGTGTTGAGTAACTAATATTTCAGGCCTAATAGCAAGTTTTTTAGTTTATCTTCACGTTACCATAAAAAAGCAATATGTAACAATGCGTGATGCAAATAATGAAGTGAAATACAACAGAAGTGCATTAGTCATCTGAAGAAATGTTAACCGTGATTCCTTTAAGAAATAAAACAATATATGTATCATCTGAATCTGTTACTGTATTGCAGCGGTCGTGTTTTATCAAAGCAATTAAGTATGAGAGCAGCTTATGACTTATTGCTTTTTTAACTTTATTAGGCTTTCTTGTGTGTGAGAGTCTAATGTTGGTTGTGAATGAAGCTCTTGCCTGTTTGTCTGCAGATTGAGATGTGTTAGATCCGCCAGGGGGCAATTAGCCGAGGATATAGCAGCTGAGAGCAGCAGAGACTGGAGTTAATGGGACGAGATCAGTCCCCAGTATCCGTCTCTCTCACTGTCTCACACACACACACACACACACACACACACAATGAGGATCATGTGCTGTGTGCACTCGCTGGTGCAGCTGATATATTGTTTTTAATGTGGTCTTGTTAAAATCTTTATGCTGATTAATTGGTAATAGATTTGCACAAACCTAAGTGTATTAACAATCAACCTAACAACTGTGTTAAAGACAGTGTTAACTCAAGCATACTGTAGTTTGTATTAATATTTTAAGTGTTTTCTTCTGTATTTGTAGTTCAACTTTTAGTCAATTTGTTGTCATTATGTCAGTATGTTTGACTTTATTTAATTTCAGTTTAGTTCTATTAATCTCAGTGTTGAGTTATGTCAAAGTTTTTGTATCATGTCAGTTTTATCGAATAATTGGCTTTAAATATCATAAATAACATTTGTCATAATATTTCTCTTAATTATTTATGACTTTTAATGTCATAAAAGTTTGACCTTCTTAATTTAGACTTTTTTGTCATTCTGAATTCTTATTTCATAATTAGTATTTATGACATACTTTTAAGTTATATGCAACATTTGTAATATATATATATATATATATATACGTATATAACTTTTTTTAAAATCTCAGACTTATGACTTGGTGACAAAATTTTGACTTATGATTTTGATTTTCATGTAATAAAATGTTGACTATAAAATACCAATGTATAAATTATCTAATAATATATTATTATTATTATTATTATATTTAATAGTAAACTGTTTTAATACATTGTGTGTCAAAATAGTATCATATGACTTATAATTTCAACCTTTCGTATAATACAATATGCCTTAAATCTACATTTATATATTTTATATCATAATTCTGACTTCTTATCTCAAGTTTTGTTATTTAAATGTATCTGAATTTTTTTTTTTTTAGTTTTAAGATTTTTTAGATTTTAACTAGCTGAAATAAAATATGTTTGTTTTTTTAAATCATTGATTTCTGTTAATGTTAATAATGTTTCAAGTAACATGTATATTTAATCTAGAGAGCAGTATTTCTGCATGTTTATGCTCATGAATATGTAAAAAGGTAATATTATGGTGTCATATTTCAGAGCCTTTGTGATGGATGCATGTGAAGGTCCTGTGTCAGAGAAGAGTGTGTTTCAGGGCATCATTATGACCCTCGTCTGACGAGAAGTGTGTCTGTGTGTGGATGTTTTACAGCAGACATCATGAGACTCACACACTCAAAGTGAACATTCACCCAGAAAAATAACATTTGTTTTCATTTTATCTGTGGTGCTTGAAACTGTTCACTTTAAAAGTGTACGAAACTGTGAGTGAAGCTGCTTTAGCTGGGTAGTTGTTTGGTTTTAGATTCACAGATCTCTGTAGTATTATGTGTCACCACTGTTACCAGTGAGATTTAACTTACAGGAAAGCATTAAAAAGGGCTAGATTGGATTACTTTTCATCTTTGTTAGAAGAAAACAAACATAACCTATTTAAAAAATCGATTTAAATCTATTTAATACAGTGACTAAATTAACGAGAAAATAAAGCATCAACAGGTACTGACTTTCCACTACACTACAGCAGTAATGAATATGCAATATTTTACTTCCATGTACTTCCATACTTAATTAGATATAAAACAGAAACTGTGCAGCTGTCAGCTACAGTATCGCATCAGATCCCCTGAATGTAGATCCCCTGAGAAACAATTCCACTCGTTCTCTACCATAGGAGAGGAAGAATTGTATAAACTTGTTAAATCATCTAAACCAACAACATGTATGTTAGACCCTATAGAGCTGCTTCCAGAAGTCATAGATCCTCTTCTGTCTATTATTAATTCATCATTGTCAGTAGGATATGTCCCCAAAGCCTTTAAACTGGCTGTTACTAAGCCTCTCGTTAAAAAAACGCAACTTGACCCCAAAGATTGAGCTAATAATAGACCAATCTCTAATCTCCCTTTTCTGTCAAAGATACTAGAAAAGGCAGTATCATTACATTACATTTCCTGAAACAAACCTGTATAGGTTACACATAGCCTTATCTGACCATACTGTGTTCTGATGCAGCTAAATTCTCAGTAAATGTTTTTATTAATATATGAAATAGTGACAGAACAGTGATCGAGTCGTAGTCTGATAAAATCAAACAGGCTACACATTAGATAATGACAACAGCGGTGATTGCGTGTGAAATTAGGCGCATTTGTACTTCGTTTAGTACTGAGATGTTAATTTGCAGACGCTCCCTAAAGCAGCATAGGCAAATATTAAATCTAAAACAAACTTTACCACGCTCGCTTAACACCAGTGCGTTTTCATTTTAAAACGGTGTTTAGAATAAAAACGATCCTTGTTTACACTGGCGAGGTTTTCAAACTAAAACAGGGTCTGCAGCGTTTTCAGAAGTTTTCGTTTTTGAGGGTGGAAAACACAGGTGTTCTGACATTTTTTCCTACCCGCCAGATTTTCCTACCCGGGCTTACTGCGCATGCGTTACTTTTTTCTCACCCTAAACAACAATATTTAATGTGTCTTCATTATTGTAAGGGTAGGTTTAGGGTTGGGGTAAACATTAATAAAACACAAAATAATAGGTAGAAAAAATATATTTATTGTTGGTTTCCAGTAGCTGTATACATTTACATTTATTCATTTAGCAGACGCTTTTATCCAAAGCGACTTACAGGTGGGGAAAACAGCAGCAATTAGTC
>JAUYWG010000061.1:15376126-15386929 GCA_034779775.1 Enteromius afrohamiltoni
AGTACCGGCTATACGTTATTACTTTGGAGCGGTTATTATTTGAAAAGAAGGAACCTGCAAATGTCTCAACTGACCAACTGACATTTTCATTGTCCCCATAATTTAAAAATCTTATAAAACATACTAAATGAAAATCTAAAAATGCTCACAGTTTCCTGTAAGGGGTAGGTTTAGGTGTAGGGTCAGTGTAGGACAATACCACATCCAGTCTCTACTGTAGAAACACCATTACGCCTATGGAGAGTCCCCATAAACCACAAAATCCAACGTGTGTGTGTGTGTGTGTCATCCTGGCAGACAGACAGCAGTATTAAAACAGATGGTCTGTGTGTCCGTCTCTCATTCAGCTTCATCACAATGGACTTAAGGAAGGTCACGTTCATCTTTAAAACATCACATCGTGTTAAACACTGATTCTCCATTAGAGTCCATTCAATAACGAGCCGTCAGACAGAAACCAGCCGGTGCGTGCCAGACCACAGCAGCTCCGTTAACCAATATCAATCAAGCAGCGTGTGGAGGAGAAACGAGCTGCTACGTTTCAAACCAATCAGATCGACTAGTCTTAGCTTAAAGGAATAGTTCAACCAAAAATGAAAATTACCCCATAATTTACTCACCCTCAAGCCATCCTAGGTGTCTATGACTTTCTTCTTCCAAACAAACAGAAACATTTCTTCTGGTTCTTCCAAGCTTGGTAATGCTTGAGGATAGTGTCCCCTATCTTTGAAGCTCTGTAAAATTGTATATATTTGCATGTACTTTGTGGTAAAACTAAACTATACACCTTCGGAGGGTTAACACGTGTCCTCTGAAGCAGATCGATGGGTTTTTGTAGCAAAAAAAAAAAGCGTGTCTTGGCTGAATTCTGATTTGACATAAGCTTCATTGCATGTCGAGTCAGAGGTCAGCCCGAGACACTGACCAGCATTACCAAACTTGAGTAAAATAATTTTTAATAAAATATGCCGTAAACATCCAACTGCACAGCAACATCTTGCATTAAAACAAACATTTGCTGAAAAATAAATATTACAGATAAAATACAACACAAAATAAAACACACACACATTTCTAACTCTTTTAAGCTGATTTTTTAATCTATTTTTTCATTGGACTAAAACTTCCACTTGGGTTGTTTCCAGTCGAAAATGACTGACTTGCAAAAATTACTCCTAAATTTTCCTGCTATGCAGAATTATTACCAAATCATTGATTCAATCTTTGTTTTGTATTTATTTTTAAGAACGGCTGATATAGGTCTCACTGATCTGGTCTGCGTTCTCCGATAACGTCTCTTAGCGCACTACGAAGACTCAAAAGGTACACCTTAACTACTTTCCTATGTGTGTTCTCTGAATTATACCTTAGGATGGCGCTTAAGGTAAACCTTCTTATGTGCAACCTTAGCAGTCCATGCTGGAGGTGCTGATTGTGCCGATTGTGGGCTCTTCCCTTCACAGCGGTATAGGTAAAGTATTGAGAAATGAAGCGTTTTAGAAATAGTACAAACTGCATTTATCGGGACTCACTGAAATATGTACATGCAGAAATAAATATGTATGAGTTTATAATTTAGCAAGTGTGCGATCCCACACCCTCATAGCCGTAAGTGTGTTAATGTTCTCCCCAACGTATGCCGATTACTCACCAGCCGTATCACATTATTGGCGTAAATCGCTCATTTGTGTAATTGGATGTTTTCTTCGAAAAAGCGTAAACATAAGAGACATACCAGCATTCACTATGTCAGGCCAGCTTCACCGCTTCCGAAAAGTCTATACTGCTGGACGAGGTGGAACAAATCTGGTCCAATTTGCCCCCGTGTCAGGCGAAAGGTTTTTTTACAATGGCCTCTCGTTAGTCAGTGGACTAAAGTGTTCGAGCTAACTGGCTCTGTGCTGTCTCGCTGACATAGCTATAAAGTTTGTGTAAACTCATCTTTCTTGATACAGACTCTTAACCCTTTTCTGTCAATTGGTTCGCCAGCTGATGTGCCTCAGGATAATAATTAAAAACCATTAGCGTATGGAAACTTTATTAATGAAAACACTTCAATACACTGGGTGTAGGCTATAGCAACTTAAGTATTTGACGTGTAAAATTTTAAAGTAAAAACGTAAATTTAATACTAAATCAGAGTTTATATTAAAAGTTCATTTAAAATTTTAGATGTGTAGTTAAACTGCATTTTGCGTATTGGTGGACACTAAATGTTACACAAATATTTCCCCCTCTGGATTATCAGCGCAGCACAAGGGTTGAAACAAGTTTCCTCTGACGAATCTGTTAAATCCCATCAGAAAACAATTCGATATAGTCTAATTTTACACCAATCGCTTGGAGAGAGCAGCTAGGACATTCTTCAAAATTGCTCCTTTTGCAATCTTCGTATCAGAGAAAGTCCTGTGGGTTTAAAAACACATCATTTGATCACGACTGCAATCTCCATTTAAGCAGCTATTTACGTGCAACAGAAATGCTATCTGAACACAGAGGAACATAAACATATTCGTAAGTATGCATTCATGCATTTATAGACTTTCCAACAATGTTTGACAGAACACAACACCTCATTTAGCAGCACATTTAGCAGCACTGCTTTATATAATGCTATTTCCCATATTCTCATTAATAACCTTTTGCTTAAACTGTAAAAGGTGTCTGCAGTGGGCATACAGACAGAGAAATACACAGAATAATTAAGTAATTTTTATGGAGACGGGCCTCAGCTCTCCAAACACATGAACATGTCTTTCCTTTAGAACAACAGCGGCTCAGTTTGTTGCGGGGCGTTTATTGATTGTGAAAGGGCATCAATAGTTTAAACATCAAACCCATTTCCCCTCAGAAAAACACACTCTGTACCCGTAATGTACAATGAGCTTTGCTTCTGAACACTGCACTAGAAATCTATTCTTAACGCCGGATCAGGTCGGCTATCGATCCATCACTGTTATTAATAAGTCAAACTCTGCGCTGGAGCATGAAACTAAAATAATCCCTGCTTGTCTCAGCTCTCGGTGGAAACGTAGCGCTCTTCTCCTCCAGAAACACTTCATCTACTGACCAGTCAAAGCAAGCTAATGCATTGATTTACACAGACCAAAGCTTCACTGAGCGCTGTGTACAGTACGAGACGTTTTCTCACAAACATAACATGCACAAAGTTTTAAGAAAGAGTTAGCACTTGCGAGATGTTGTCATGCTCGCTCGAACAAAACTTGAGTTCGGTTCGCTGAAAATTGACAAATTTGCCATTAATTGTTATAAAGCCTAGAATCTGGATTTTATGATATATATATATACTGCTGTTTGAAAGAAGTCTCTTCTGCTCATCAAAGCTGTGTCTATTTGATTAAAAACACAGTAAAACTGTAAAATATTATTATCTTTTAAAATAACTTTTTTATGTCATTTTTTCTTACATTTTTACATATTTTTTAGTTTTCTTTTCTTTTTTTACATTTTTAAAGTTTTAATGTGTCCTTGCTGAATAAAAGTTTTAATGTCTTTATTTATTTCTTACATGCTTTAGTATACAACTGTGGCTTTGTATTTATTTATTTTATTTTTATTAATATTGTTTTAATTTGTTTGTTTGTTCATTTGCTTAATTATTGCTTCATAAAACGAACTCAGGTGAACAAACCAGTGTTATCATTACTAACTAAAACTAATAAAAACGGTTAAATAATATATATATATGAATATATAAATTAAAATAAAATAGATAAATAAGCAAACAAATAAATGAATGAATGAACAATAACATTATTTATAAAACCCTAAACTGAAAAGAATAAACAAACAGATAAATCTACATAAACCTAAAGATCAGAAACTAATAGAAATGGCACATAACAACAGAACTAAAAATGAACACATTACTGACGCTATTTCCGAAACTCTCCCAGTTCTCAGTGAATCGTATACAGCACCTATACATTTTTCACAAGAGTCCACATCTGAGCTCACTTCAAAGGTTCAGTTCAAGTGAGCAGACGGCAACCAGAACAAGACTCATGATCTCTGCCATCTGAACTAACACACGTCACATCCAACACACACTTCATCAAGTCCACTTGACCTCTGACGGGTCAAAACAGCTGTTGCTCAACAATCATCAAGTGCATGCTGGGAAGGGTGACGATCACATGACCTGACAGGGTAGAGCAAAAAGCTGCGAGCGAATGCTGATCTGAGAGCAGCTGTGCTTCTGAATTCATTCACCTGACCTAAAACTAGTTTGTCCAAAAGATAACAAGCACAGCTGCTCTCGTTGATGCAGAAACACAGAGTCATGGGTAATAATGAGGCCGTGAACAAAAATAGATCCTTACTTAATAATACAATTAGCAGCTGACCGATAATTGCATCTGGCTTTAAAACCGCTGCCCTTGTGGCGCATGTGCTCTTATAGTGTACTTCAGATCTTAAAGTGCATTTTTGAAAATAGATTATTAATGAAATAAAAAGCCACTCAAAGAGTACACTTAAAAAGTCAACTTTGCCAAAACTTGCATAAAATGTATTTTGGACTTATTTTGATGTGCTGACTAACATACCAAAGCACATGTAAAGTACGATATATACATTTTAAATAGTGCCGCCAAGCTATTAATCACGTACAAAATAAATGTTTTTATTTGCATATATCTGCATTTTCTGTGCATTAAATATAGACATGCAGCATATATTTTGAAAATATTTACATGTATCTACATCTCTAAATTTATATTTACATAATGTATATTATGAATAAATAAATATATCAAAATTAATTATTATTTAATAATTAAAATTAATTATTAATTATTATTAATTATTTGGCAGCACTCATTTTAAATCTACTAAATTATTAATGTAAATTACAAATATATTTAAATACACAACAGACCGGAAATCTTGCTTGTCAGTACATTACAACAGAAGTAATTATGAAACTACACGTTCAAAAACACTTAACCGCACTTTTTTAAATGTGTTATAGAAATACATTTTGACTTGACTTTAAAGTTGAACTTATTGCATTTAATATAAACTAAAACTATAATGCATTTTTACTTAATTGCACTTATACACTTAAGTATATTGTATACTTCATGCCCTGAAAGCATGCTAAAGCACGAGCGTGAGCTCGCTCATGGAAACGTTTAAGAGCCAGCACATTATTATGAGTAATTTGCAAAGGTGGAGGTTAAATTTGGTCAAGGCCTCAAATGACACAACCTCACAAAAACACACACACACACACACACACACCGGAGGAGCATGAGGTGGGTACAAATGAGGAGAAAAGCATGAGGATGAAAGCGATGCAAATATAAAGAAGAAAATACCTGGACGAAATATCGACACGAGCGCTCCCTTTTCTGCAGCTGAAAACCCAAAGAGAAGTGCTTTAGTATGAAGCAGAAGACTCCAGCGGCTCAAGGTCTTTCACACTCAACACCACGGAGAGGCTAAGTCAAGAAAACAATGGCTACGGTGCAAGGCTAATGCTGCATCTGTATTACTTCAACTTTTAATTAATTATCACAGAGAAGAGCTCCGCAGGAGTGTCTGGTGTGAAAGAGCCTTTAAAGAGCCACAAAAATCACATCCTACTGAACCCAGAGGAACTGATTCATCTGATCAAAAACCTTCACTGGGCACTTCTTCACTGAAAGAGGAAGAACATTATATGATGCATTCAACAAAATATAACTGATAAGTCAAAATACCGGTAAAAATCAACACAGAATATCCTTCATATACGTCCATACACTCTCAAGAATGCTTATTAGTACCTCCAGTATAAATATTTGTACTTCTGGGGGCAGTTTCCCGAACAGGGTTTAAGACTAGTCCTAGATTGTCAAGAGCTGTCTAAACTGGAAAAGGCTTGCAATGAGATATCTTAAAATACATCATTGTCATTGTTTGGTCTTAAAATGCTCCCAGATAATGCATTTTTGTAAGACATGTTTCTGAAAATTCTTAAATGTCCTAAATTAGCAAAGGTCTAGTCCTGGCTTAATATAATTCCCGGGAAAGCGGCCCTATAGGTATATCTTTGTACCTTTTGAAAACATGGCGTCCCAGAGACAGCTTTTGCAGTGCTGATAGTTTAAATGGTTTCTATATGTTCACAGCTGACGAATCAGATGCTGATTGAGTTTCAATAACATCAGAAAAGGTTTCATTTGAGTCTGGATGATATTTCGTGTGGCTTTAATGGCCATAATGAACGATACGATGGGTCATTTAACTCAGAGCTTGAAAATAAATGGCAAAGGAAGCAAAAACGTTCAAATCGAGTTTGAGTGTCTTCCCGGGCAAACCCCGCATGAGTTTTGAATAATGATAAAACTATTATTTTTTTATGAATTTGATTATGGACTGGCTGTGACTTGTGATTGGTTTCATCTCGTTTTATAACCGTCTGGTTGTGACTGTGCTGCTGTTTCATTCTTTCTGCTCTTATTTTGTCATTTCTTGTGTTTTAGTAATTTTTTCTTTTAGGTTCTGAAAGAAAGAAATTAGGTAAAGGAAGAATTTATATATATATATATATATATATATATATATATTATATTTCTGTTCAGACGTTTGGGATCAGTGAGATTTATTTATTTATTTATTTTGCAATAAATTAATACATTTATTCATCAAGGATGCACTACATTCATTAAAAGTGACATTATAGAGGTGTTAGAAATGGTTTCTATTTCAAATAAATTCTGTTCTTTTGAACTTTCTATTCTGTTTTCAGCAAATCGTCATATTTCTGAAGGAATGCAGTAACGAGACTGAAAATGCAGCTGTGCATCACAGAAATAAATCACATTTGAAAACATATTCACATAGAAAACATCTACAGTGCCCTTCACTAATATTGGCACCCTTGGTAAATCTGAGCAGAGGTGGCTGTGAAAATAAATCTGCATTGTTGCAGCCACAATTTCTGCATGTAAGCCACAATTAGTGCTACATCCTTTTCCCAAGATAACAGCTCTGAGTGTTCTCCTGTAACGCCTGAAGAGTTTGGAGAGACCATTCCTTCATCCAGAATCACTCCAGACCCTTTAGATTACCAGCTCCATGCTAGTTCTCCTCACTCAGGGTTCAGGTCAGAGGACTGGGACAGGCCATTAGAGTCAGTGAATTATTGATTTTTATCTGTAGGTATTTGGTAGAATCATGATGCCATGTGTCTAAACAAGATGTCCAGGAGCTCCAGCAGAAATATAGACCCACAACATCAAAGACACAGCAGTATACTTCATTGTACACATACTCTTTATCCATGTGTTCACCAAACCCATCTTGGGTGATTGTTGCATCTGATCATAGAAGCCAGTTGTAGTTCCAGTCCTGTCTGACAACTGAACATGCTGGAGATGTTTTGGGATTTTTTCTTAAACCCTCCTGAACAACATGTGCTGATGTAGGGGCTGTTTGAATATTTTTTAAAGGTTTTCTGACCCTGAGATGCAGCTATTTTCTGCAGTTCTCCATCTGTGATCCTTGAAGAGTCTTCAGCTGCTCAAACTCTACTCCTCACCGTGTATTAGGAGGATCAACCTGATCTCACGGCAATTCATACATATTTTACGAGGTGGCTAATTCGTACAAATTTTTAAGACCTCACTCGTACCAATTCATATTAATTTGTACGAATGACCTAAACCTAAACTAAATCTACCTGTCACGTGGTTTAAGACAAATCGTACGAATTGGCACAAATTTGGCACCTCGTACGAATATGTACGAATTGTTCGTGAGACTGTGTTGGGAGAATAGAGACACACCTCCTCTTCCAGGCAGCTTCCTAACATTTTATGTTGATTGGAAATAATTATGTTTATATTAAAAAATACACAAATACAGGATACATTTTGAAAGTATTTACATGTAAATGCATTTATATATTTATTTTCTTATATTTGATATTATATCTAAATTTATTTAATATATCAACATAACATATTTTCATTAAATATATAATCACAATTAATTGTTTAACAGCACTATTTTTTTTTTTTTTTTCATTGTGTTGATGATTAAGGGAATTTAGGCTTTGTGTCCCCTCCTATATATATATATTTATGTGAAACAAGAAACCATGGCTGGATAATTTCATGTCCATAATCACCCTGGTGCACGCAAAATTCTGAATATAAATGGGAATATACTTTAGATATATTTTACTCATAAAAAATTCTAGGGGTGCCAATAATTATGGTCAACAACTATTGGAGAAAAGCATTAATTTCATCACAAGAATTTCTCCCTATTTTCAATTGTTTTAATTCAGTGATAAGTTAGAATCGTGTGCATTGTTTTGAATGAAAGATCAAAAGGATAAACAATGCAGCTTTATTTTCACAGCCACCTCTGCTCAGATTTACCAAGGGTGCCAATATTAGTGAAGGGCACTGTATTTAAAATTGCAAATATATTTTATAATTGTGTCATTTATGTGACATCTTTGATCAAATAATTGCAGGACTTCTTTACTGACCCCAAACCTTTGAATTGTAGTAAAGTATTTTACTTTACTTGGATTTCCAAAAATATATTAATTATTCACCACCGACACAATATATTTCAGTCATGTCAACACACGCTTGATGTTTGCCCATTTACATGGAGTGAGGGGGTTACTTTAGGCGCCTTGAAGATAGCCGGTGTGTGCGTGTGGCGGTGTGTGTGTTTATACACCATGAATTATTGAGTCTCGCAGAGGAAGAGCGAGGGAAGGGAACAGATAAAAATAAATAGCAGGCAGGTCCGTCTCTGCTGGTGCCTGAATGTTAATGCGGCTGAAGGTAGCCATCTTTAGATCACATTACCCCTCTTCAGGAGCCTCGGCTGTAAACTTGATCTTGATATTAAAGGCTTTACTCAGATGTAGCGGAGCGTGTATCTTTACTAACAAACACAATGCTTAGGAAACACATGATCAGGAATGCAGTTATACGTCATTCCAATCAGCATTGCTACAGGTAACTGAAACAAAGAGGAAATAAAATAAAAAAGATCAGATGTAGAACTATTAGATGCAAGCACAAAATTATAAAATTTGCTTTAGCAAATAAATACTGAAAATACTAAACTAAAATTACTATCAAAACTAAAATACACAAAACTAAAATACTACTAAAAGATGATAACTAAAATCATAATGAACACACAACATAATAATAAGTAATAAATGTTTAAGTTGAGATATTTTAAGATAGTAATTCATACTTTAATAGTATATAAATAATACTAAAACGTCCTAGTAACACTAAAAAGGTATTAGCATTTAATGAATATGTTATGAATAAGAAATGTTGACATTATAAATGAATATTTTTACGCTGAAGTAAATAATTAAAAAATATTTAAAATGAGAAAATAATTTAACAAAATGACTAAAACGTGTAACTCAATGAAAAATAAAATAAGCTATTTCAATATATTAATTCATACTTTAATATTAGATTACAAAACCAGTTTTTAGAAATTGAGATGTATACATCATATAATGTAAAAGCTGAATAATCAGCTGTTCAAAGAATAAGCTTTCCACTGATGTATGGTTTGTTAGGAAAGAAAAAAGTGTTGAAAGTCTGGACAAAATCTGCAAACAAATAAAGCCTTTAAAGTTGTCCAAGTGAAGTTATTAGCAGTGCATATTACTAATCAAAAATTAAGCTTCGATTCACATTAAATGTAGATACCTGCGCTGCTGATTGCTTTTGAGCTCCAGGCTCACAAATAAGAACTGTGTAATTAAATCACCCAATATTTGTGCGTACTGTGCATTGTATTGCTCAACTGTCTCTATGCCTTCACTATTTTGCACAAGAGCCGTGACGTCGAGTATTTCTCGTGACGATGAACTGAAGACGTGTCCCATAGAGCTGCCATGCTTTACATCAAAAAACAAAGCAGCTGTGAAATTCAAAGGCAGACTGACTTTAAAATCACCGCTTCGATTAATTAGCATGAAGAGTGTGACGGCCTCCGTCAGAACTCTGAGAAGTGAAGTTTGAGAGCTGTGGGTGGAAGCGAGGTGTGAATTTCGCAGAAGATGCGTGGAAACAGGTGTTCGTGCTCCACGCTCGGGCGTCCCGCTCTGAAACATGACACTCTTAAAAGACAAGTTAATTAATTGTGAGCCGCTCTGTCCGTCAGAAGCACTAATACGATGGGTTTGATTAAACGTTTGCTTTGAATGCAGCGTAAGCCTTGGATAAAAGTGACTGCTGGACACCTACATGTTAATTAGGAATATACTACTCCAGTGTGTGTTGTCAGGATATAACATTTACTTGCTAATGGCGGAAAAAATTCAGAAGATTTCTGATCAGCAATAAAACTTGACTTTGACTTTTTTGGTAATTGGTTTATTAAATAGCTTAAATAAAATCAATTACAAATAAACAAATTATAATAACATGAATTAAATAATAAATAAATTACGTAATGATCTTTCACTTTGATCACTCAAGCAATTGTCCTTCATTAAAGGGTATTTGAAATCTTTAAATAGTTTAAATGAAGACTTGAAATCTATTTCACAAGTTCGTGCTTCCTCATAATGATAAGGTAAATAATAAGCAAAGCGGGAAGACGGCGGACTCCGAGCCCTAGTGATTTGAACCCTAGCGAGGGCAGAGTTCGGCGTCCGGCTCGGACCCTGCGTGCCCCCCGTGCAGGAAGGCACGAGAGCCGGCGGAAAAGGCGAAGAAGGGCCAGAGGAGGGATGCACGTAAGACGGGAAGCGGAGAGGAAGGAAATGGGTTTATTTATAGTAGGTATAGT
>JAUYWG010000061.1:15387029-15402071 GCA_034779775.1 Enteromius afrohamiltoni
TTTGGGTTCGTTGAAGACCAGTCGTGCTGCTGCATTCTGGATCATTTGTAGAGGTCTGATTGAACATGAGGGGAGACGCTCTCTGTACCGGCCTGTACCACTACACTCGCTATCTTTAAAGCATGCGCTCCCTTTCCTTCTTTCATATAATGGTACGATTCATTTAAACAAATAAAGTTAAGGAAATAACTTGTAAAATATTACACAGGTTTTATCCAAGAGTGACATTGATGCATTTTGATCATTTTTTTTCTAAAACAGTGACTCATTTCTTTTGGGAATGTTCTTATGTCCAGTCTTTCTGGAAAAAGGTTAATGACCTGATCGTCCAGAATATGTTTTTTTTTTACTTTTGTTGTTATAAATACACTCTGTTTGTTTTTTTTTCAAAGATAAGAATCTGCTTAACGCTAGTTTTTGTATAATTTTATGTTACGGCTGGCTCGTAAGCCACAACACAAAATAGGCACAACTCCACATTTTGGGAAAAACTCCATTTATTTACCAAAGTGAAAAAAAATACATAACAACGCTAAAAAAAGATAAAAAAAGATATACACGCGCGAGTATTTAATGGGAAACTTAAGAAGAGGGGGAAAGAAAAACACAAGCAAACGCAACACCAGAGAGAGAGACACAAAAGAAAGCATACCAAGCTTTTATACATTGTCACTCTCCCTACTTAATTTGTGATTAATATCACCTGTTGCCCAGCCAGCGATTGCACTTGCAGCAAAACCAGCAGAGGGCGATAGACAGGCGTAACACCTCCCCCACAAAAATATTCCCAAAGGAATACAATATATATGTGGGGGAATCCCGATCCACTTTGGTTCCCGCCTCCTGGGCCCTAGGAAACAGGATAGGAAGAGGAATGAATAAGAAAAAGTGAACAAGACCTCATGCTCAGAGAGAGGAGCGCAGAGGGAAAGATCGACCTCGCGCTCGTGCTGCAGTCAGCTTCAGATACATACTTTCGTTTGCTACAAGCAGGATACACGCGAAACATGTTCAACTCGGACACGCAGACGGTCCTGGTAATAAACACCGTTACCATTCGCATCGTGTCCATACTTAATGCTCGTGAAAAGCATTTTGGGGGCCCAAGGCAGTTGCCTACCTTTGCCTAATGGCTAAGTCCGCCCCTGATCTTGATAACACCCAGTGGCGGCTACTGGTCTGTCAAATACTGCCTACATCATAAAATTGTCTATTTATTTAAAAGTACATTCTGCCCTACGTTCCTGTTCAAGAAAATGGTCTGTGACCCTGTCGTAAAAGTGAAACAAGGAATGTGGTGTAAAATTGTGTGAAATCTATGATGAAAATCAAGCGATTTCGGCAAGCAAATACAAAGAAATAGGTTGCAGCAGTTTTTATTTCTACTGAACTTGAGAAATCTGTGATGGGACTGAGCGATTTTGTACTATAAGGAATCGCTGAAGCTATTCGCGCTGTCAGTCAAAAGGAGACAGACCCTCCAATCATCATGCAGAAGCTCGGATTCTGCTGCTAGGATTCTGACTAGAACCAGAAAATCTGAGCATATCACACCAGTCCTCAGATCCCTACACTGGCTTCCAGTTATATATAGAATTGATTTTAAAGTACTTTTACTTGTTTATAAATCACTCAATGGCTTAGGAACAAAATACATTGCAGATATGCTCAGTGAATATAAACCTAGCAGACCACTCAGATCATTAGGATCAAATCAGTTAGAAATACCAAGGGTTCACACAAAACTAGGGGAATCCGCTTTTAGCTATTATGCTGCCCGGAGTTGGAACCAGCTTCCGGAAGAGATCAAATATTCTAAAACAGTAGATATTTTTTAAATCTAGACTCAAAACTCATCTGTTTAGCTGTGCATTTACTGAATGAGCACTGTGCTTCGTCCAAACCGATTGTTTTCTATTTTTAACTGTCTTAAACTTATTTTAAATAAATTTTTAAATCATCTTAAATTCATTTTAATCAATCGGTTTTTTTATGATCATTGTTTTTTATGATTGTTCTACTGTTTTATTATCGCTTTTATGATTTTTCTACTCTTTTTATGTAAAGCACCTTGAATTACCACTGTGTATGAAATGTGCTATATAAATAAACTTGCCTTGTCTTGCCTGTGAGGATTTCCAGTCAGGATTTAGACTATGTCATTGGTAATGTCATAACATGTCATAAATTTTCTCAGCTTTACTTAAAGGAAAAAACAGCCTTTTCTTTCAGGTTTTTCTATCACAGCTGATGCCTTTTATTGGCTTCTGATTGTTGATTTCCAGCTAATAATACTTTCTTCAACCTAAAGCTTATGTAAATGTCTTCATGGAGATGTTGAACATCTGATTGCAGGTTTTTCTGCTCTTGACATTTGGTGCTCTTGGTGCACACAGACACTTTTTCCTTGTCTTCAGGCACCTTGAGGTCCGAAAGCGTTTTACTGACACTATCTGTTAGCACACAGAGGGCAGATGTGGGTGTTATCTGGTGACCTGGTGGTTTGAAGTGCACTGGGCATCACGGGTTTCCCGCCAAGCTGCCGTCTATCAGCTTTCCCGCAGGCCACCACTGGAAATGGGTGTTTTATGAGAACGATACATCACCAGCCGGCAACTGCGGCGACTGACACCTGCGATTTTTCTTCTCCGTAAAGGGAAGAAGGGAAATAAATGGACAGGAACAGGCCTGTGTTTGTGGGAAAGGTTGAATGGTCACCGTGCTGACAGAAAACTAGCTGAAGAGCAACAACAGGCATGACAGCATATTTCAATGTGTGTTTAATTAAATCTATACAGCCGTGCTGTCTGAGATATACCTCCGTGGCGGCGACTGGGAACGCTGATACCTAGAAAATGTGAGGAAACAATGTCACGAGTGTTTGGTGATTACAGAGCAGCTTCACACACTGAAGCTGTTCACCCCAGAGCCAGAAATACTGTATGTAGTTCTGCTTGATTAAAGAGATTGAGACACTGCAACCAATTTAAACCCATTATGAGACACGAGAAGAACAACACTGTAAAAAAAATTACAGTCATTGTAACGGTAAAAAAATTACAATTAAAAACCTGCTGAATTGGTAATGGTAAATTCCTGTAAAATTTACAGGGGAAAACTGTAAATGTCTTTAAAATCACTGTTTCTTCTTAGTTTTTCTTGTCAGTTATGTTTATTAGGGTAGTTTGTTACATGTAATGTTGTTAAATGAATTTTTATTGAATAATTGAATATTTCAGTTTAATGAGTCTCATCATGATTGTGTTTAGTGTTTGTGTGAATGACTCATATATGTTCATATTTAAAAACTGCTTTGGTTCATCATGTGACTTTCCCATCACCACCTGTATTTGGTATCAGGTCCTAGACCATTTACGTTGTCACCACCTATATCTAAAAGCAGAAAAATGCGAATTCCATCAAACCACCATTCAGTTCCTGGGCTACATAATTACTCGCCATACAAATGGACCCCAAGAAAGTCACCGCTGTGCAAAACTGGCTAAGACCCACTACTGTATATTTCAATTTAAAAATCACCTACCAGCCAGGAAGTAAGAATATAAAGGTTGATGCTTTATCTTGTCCACACCAATCCGATCCCTGTCCTGAAGAACCAGATGGCCCGGGATGTCGACCGGTACATCAGAGGATGCTCGGTCTGTGCCATTACCACAAACCTCGACGTCTGCTGGAGGGCAAACTGATACCCCCTCCTATTCCTTGCCAACCATGGTCCTACACTGGAGTGGATTTTGCCACCAACCAGCCACCTTCTAACAGATTTACGACTATCCTGGTAGTCGTGGACTGCTTCTTCAAGTCCTGCAAGTTTATTCCCCTATGGGGTTTACCAACTGCCCTTGAAACTGCAGAGTTCCAGGACATATTCATAAATTTAGGACTGCCTGAGGATATAGTCTCCGACAGAGTTCCCCAGTTCACCTCTAGGGTATGGAGAGGATCCTTCCGCCTCCTGGGAGTGTCAGTCAGCTTGGTCCTCAGGGTACCATCCTCAAACCAATGGCCAGAACGAACGTAAAATCCAAGAGATCTCTGGGCCTACTGTCATGAACATTAAGAGACAGCTGGAGCCAGTATCTACCCTGGACCGAATATGCACAAAACTCCCTTCTTTAAGAAACCACGGACTAACTCCATTCCAATGTGTACTCAGTTATCAACCTCCTCTGTTCCCATGGACCGAAGACTGGTCCGAAGTCCCAGCAGTAGACTACTGGTTCTGAGAGAGGGTGTGGGACTCAGCTCATATCCATCTCCAGCGGGCAGTCCGGAAACATAAACTCCATGCTGCGGTTCTGCTTTTCTCTTCCAGAGTTCTTTAAAAGTTTTCTTTAATAGTGACACATGGACACATAAAGGTTTGAAGCAGCTTTTCTTGTGAGGAAAAACTAAATGTAATCACATTTTTTAGTGCTCAGGATGAGCTGCGACCTCGGATGAGGAACACATTTATATTAGAGCCAGAACTCCTTGCCTTTAATTTCACGCTGGGTGCATCTCCATGAGAGAAAAATAAGGCTTAATTTTCTGCCAAGTTTTCTAAACCAGTGGAAAAGAAAGAAAGAGAGAGATAATAAATATCAGAGTTTATGTTGAAATGCTAATTTGTTGCTTGGGTTGTTCTCAGGAAGTCTAGTGTTGGTGGTTTGTTTGTCCGATTGTATTTTGCAGCTGAAATAATTAACAGGATGCTTTTTCAGGGATTTATGAATCGTGAGGTCAAATAATATTTGCTAGTTAAGGTTGTTATTATTATCACTTTTAGTTATGACTTAGTATTTCATAGAATTTATCTAAAAAGTTTGACTTTTATTGCCATAATTTAGAGTTACCCTTTCAGTTGAATCACTTCGACATTACATATGGGATCTCGCTTGAGAGACCAATCGTCTTCGAATCCTTTGGAAAAGGCCCATGAGCAGCTTCAATGGACCCGCGAGACTGGCAGCCTTTTTAAAGGCTCAAAGAGTGCCAGTCTTTTGACCTCGACCACTGAGTGCACGCGGTGCCGCAAGAGGTATCGCCTGGGCAACCGGGCAACAAAAAAGGAGGAAAAAAAAACATCTCCTCACGGTTTCATAGCCATTCTCCGGGATGTCTATGTGACCGTGTGCTTCTGTTTGCAGGAGTTTCCTCTCCTTTTTTGACGGGCACAAGCGCTGTCTTGCGTGTTTAAAAAAAAGAAAGCACACTGAGGCAGCGCTTGTGGATGACTCATGCATTCATTGCGAGCGCATGACCATTGCAACACTGTGTTCGCGCCTCTCGTTCGCGAGATGGCTTCCCTATCGTGCCCTTCTAGCGATGAGATGGAGAGCCCCGCTGCGCCTGGGGGATCGCACGGTAACTGTGCAGAATGTTCCTGTGGGTGTAAAAGCCCCGCAAATTTGCCGCACCCCGTAGTCCTGTGGTGGTGCTTCCAGAGCAGTGCGCTTCCACGAAAGCCACCGGGCTGAGTGTCTCCTTTGGAACATCCCAAGAGGTTGAGATGTCTTCCACAGCATCAGAGGGTGAGTCAGCCCCCGTCAGAGGCACGTAAGACCTCGTCCTCGTCCTCTGTCACCTCCCTGCATGCGATGGCCACACTACAAGTGTACCAGGCCAAAGCACTCTGCACGAGGGTGGGTCTGATCAAGGGGCCATGGCTGCCACCGTACCCTTCATACACCTGGCAACATGCTTGGGGGCCTGATTACAGCTCCTCAACCCCTCGCAGTGGTTGATACGGACGGTACGCCTCGGCTATGCGATTCAGTTCGCCAGGCGCCCGCCCAGGTACAGAGACATTCTCTAAACCCATGTTCATTCAGACACGGATGACCCTGTCCTCCGTGCGGAGGTTGCTGTCCTACTGGTGAAGGACGCAATCGAGCCTGTTCCTCCAGCCGAGATGAGGTCAGGGTGTCACAACTCTCACTTCATCGTGTCCAGAAAAAAAAAAAAGAGCGGTGGGTTGAGACCCATCCTGGAATTCTGAGCCTTGAATCGGTCCCTTTTCAGGCTGCCATTCAGAATGCTCCCACTGAAGCGCATACTAAGATGCATTCGGCCCCAGGATTGGTCCGCAGCCATCGACCTGAAGGATGCGTACTTTCACCTCTGAGTTCTGCCTTGCCTCAGACTCCTTCGGCGGTCTGCGTTCGAGGCTTGAGCGTGTCAGTACAAGCGTCTCCCATTTGGCCTGGTCCTGTCTCCCCGAGTCTTTGCAGAAAGCTTGTGGAGGGATACATCTTCAACTGCCTCGATGACTGGCTGAGAATGGCTCACTTGCGGGTGTTGTTGTGTCCGCGCAGGTGTGCCCTGCAACTGAGGGAAGAGCAAACTCTGTCCAGTGCAGAAGATCTCTTCTCTCGGCATGGAGCTGGACTCGATCTTAGAACTGCCCGCCTCACGGGGGAGTGCGCGCAGGCCATGCTGACATGTCTGGGCTCAAGTAAATTCAGAGGCTCCTGGGGCATATGGCAGCCGCAGTAACACTGCTGGGGCTGCTTCATATGAGACTGCAAACTGTCCCCTTCAACTATTAAAGTGTATGTTGCTGCAATCACAGCATACCATGATGCAGTGGATGGAGAATCCCTAGGTAAGCACCAGTTCATCGTTAGGTTCCTTAGAGGTGAGCGCCGGGTTAATCCCCCGAGACCGCCCTCAGTGCCCTCTTGGGACCTTGCCATCGCCCTACCCAGCCTGCGGCAAGCTCCTTTTGAGCTCTTGGAGTCAGTGGAGTTGAAATACCTGTCATTAAAGACAGCACTCCTGATTGCTCTGGTCTCTATCAAGAGGGTTGGGGACCTTCAAGCCTTCTCTGTCACGCCTTGCGCCTCTACACTGACCACACCTGGAGCTTCAGACGCTCCAAGCAGCTCTTTGTCTGTTTTGGAGGTCAGCAGAAAGGAAATGCTGTTTCCAAACAAAGGCTGGCCCATTGGGTGGTGGATGCCATCTCCCTGTATTATTTATACAAGGGAGAGCCGTGCCTCTTAGGTCTGAGAGCTCACTCAACAAGGAGTGTAGCCTCCACCTCTGCGTTGGTGCACGGTGCCTCATTAGCAGATATATGTAGAGCTGCAGGCTGGGCGACACCAAACACCTTCGCCATGTTCTACGACCTCCGCGAAGAGGCTGTGTCTTCACGTGTCTTAAACCAGACAAGCAGGTAGCGGGAAGACTGGCTGGTGTTGGCTTGCTGCTGCGCCTTTAAATGGTTCCCCGATGCCAAGGCGAACCTCTTCCTCCTGCCCCGCAGTTGGACTCAGAGCGGAGTCAAGTCCCGACTGTGTTCCTCTGGATTTTTTTCACCAGAGGTTGTGGCTTTATCAATCTCCACAGTCAGCCAGAAGGCTGTGTTTCCCTTCACTTATATTCATCTTATCGATATAGTGCATTCCTTTCAAATTCCATGTTAAAAATTTTTGGTTTTCATGTCTCCGCCCCCCCAACCCATGCTGTAACTTTTTAATAATGGAAAAAAGATGGTAGTTGGCATCCCAACGGGGCCCCTAAATTTGTCCCCCAGGGAGTTGGGAAGGTTACGTGCAGACTCTCCTGCTGACATGCTTGCCTGCCTGTCGGCACCGGTGTCTCCGCGTAACGCAGCCTCTGGGTCGTGGCCTCTTCCATGGGTCTGTTCCCATATGTAACGTCGAAGTGATTCGACTGAAAGGTTAACGTCTAGGTTACGAATGTAACCCACGTTCCCTGAAAGAGGGAATGGAGACATTACTTCTTTCTGCCACAACCCTGGGTCGCGCTGACGCTGACTCGTCTCCTCAGCGAAAATCTGCATGTGCAATAGAGCCGTGCCCTCTACTCACGCTGCAATAAGGTTCACCTGGCTGTAATTATCGCACGCCAATATTCATTGGCCTTTTCCAAAGGATTTGAAGATGATTGGTCTCACAAGCGATCCCATATGTAACATCTCCATTCCCTCCTTCAGTGAACGTGGGTTACGTTCGTAACCTAGACGTTTTTATTCAAATTTTTTATTCTCATTCCTTTATTCAATAACAATGACTTCGTCATAACTTAGACTTTCTATATAATCATTTTATCTTTTTGGTCATAATTATGACTTAATATGTTAATAATAATTAACATAATTTCTATAAATTTTGTCCCAAGTATGACTTTTCACTTTGTATGTAGTTTTCACTAATCACAATATTTTGACTATTTATTCTTGTTTTCTTTCATAATCACAACCTCTACGTATGTCAATTTAGACTTTTTACGTTAATTCTTAGGTATATAATAACTTTTTGATCTCAATATAGAATTTATACATTTTTTTCAATTTAAAATTATGGTGTAATGTCATAGTGTTGCATAATTTTTATATTTTGTCAAAATGTTTTTGACAAAACCCTTTTCTCTTAATTTAAGATTTTATTTAATAATTATTGAATAAAGCTGGAATTTTCCAACCTAGGCTTATTGAAAATATGTGCCTCTACATATATTTCTGCAAAACTGAAAAAAAGTACCTATACAAACGAATCGCTGCAGTTTCCAGTTGAAATGAATACTAGAGGCACAACTTTTATTTCTTTTCACACAAAAGTATGATTTACAGGTACAATTTTGGTTAATAAAGGCAAATTTTCACACAATTAGTTGCAGAATGTTCTTTTATGACTTCAAAACATTTTTAACATCCTGCACGATTTGAAAACTGATACTTTTGAATGTTGTCGTCACATTTACTGCTTCATATGTATGAGTTCTAGTTTAGTCGGTTTACTCGGTAGCTCACATGATACAGCGTTGCGCTTAGGTGCTTAAAAGTACCGGTTCAACAAAACAGCTCAAATCAGTAAGGAAATTAGAATAGCATGGCTGCATCAGCGAATACGCTTTTAAATTACTTTTGCATTTGTCAACATTATGGGGTAGGTTTAGGGGTGGGTTTGGTGTAGGGAATATTTACAACATGATAGAGCATTAATCTTTAGTGACACTCACTGGATATTTTAATTCTGACGTACCTCAAGCAGCATTATAAAAACACTGCAATATGTACCTGTACCGACGTAATACAAACAGTTACGTATTATACAAGTTTTAGCGCCACTCTCTGGACATTTTACTTTGAAACTACCACCAAATGTTCAGTAACCCAGAAGGCACACAACATCATAAGACACTGATATTTGGTTCAATTTTGGTTGCGAAGTCAGGTGACCAAAATTCTATGCAAATTCAACGTCTAATGTCAATGTTAAATTGACGTCCAATACCAATGTCACCTGACGTTGATATTTTGTTGTTTTTAGGTTGCAAATACTGACGTCTTTTTCATTTTCAGCCAAAATGCAACATCTGGCCAACGTCATGTCTGACTTCCATCTGATGTTATATGGATGTCTGGTACCTGGTGGGAAGATACAGAATTACGGGGCTGCAGAAATGTACGCAGAGCCTGAGTTGGAACTTTCAGTTCTCACTCTCATTATTTCAACTTTTTAAGTGCATTCCTTTTTTCCATAACTCTTTTACAGTTATCAGCAGTTTTTTGTCGGGTCACTCTGACACCCTCTTTCTGTTGATGTGTTTAAATGACTGGCGTTTCTCCTCTGCTTGTTGGTTTCTGGAGGCTGTGATAGAAAGCGTGATTTAGCTACTAACCCGAGCATCGCTCACGAATGGAGACGCGGCTGAAATCTCTCCTGCAGCTCTGATTGATGGAGGAGTTGAATAGACGAGCTGGCAGCAAAGCTGAGTATCGTTCATTCTAATGCCTTTGCCCTGAATAAATGCCCTGAATATGAGCATGACTTTGCTGCATTTCCCTGCGCAAATCAAATGGGTGAAATAAAAGACAAACACATCAAATGTTAGTAAAAGCTTCTCTGCTGTAATTTAGTTTTTTATGTCCCTTCGATCTGACAAATGAATATTGTTTTTGATACTGTAATGTGTTACTGTAATTGAACTGTACTGTAATTCAGAGATGTTTTGCAGTTTAGTTGAGGCCAATGTTCTAGTAAAGTAAAGTAAACATTTCAAAACATTAAGTGAAATATTAGTTTTAATTACATGAAATACCCCTAGAAATAATTAAATGCCCACAGCAGACCCACAGTGTTATAATCTCATGAAATGTACATGTCAATAACAGTCTGATGCACAGAAACGATCAGTGTCTGTTGTAATGCTGTGTTGTGTCATAGTTGCATTTTTTGGCAACCAAAACCCTTGTAATCTGCAAACATTTGCTCATTGTGATTTGTCTGTACCCAATGGTATAGTTTGAATTCTGCAGCATATTGAGCTAAGCAGGTTGTATACGTGCAGTTGATGATCGAGTCAACATCCTGAAGAACAGCTGCCGTTTTAAAATAAAATGTCTTTTCCTTCTTTGCCTGTAAACGGATGTTGCTCCTCTCGCTACAAGAACTTCAACACAATCTGTCCTTAACAAACAGACGACAAGAGGGTTTGGATTTTATCTCACATAAACTCACAATTCTGAACAAAATAATATGAATGAAAAATTAAAATCATGCAAATGCAGGGGGGAAAAGGTCTGAATAATGACACAATGACCGTTTAATATTTTATTCCATAGTGGAGTAAAAACATAGATACAAACTCACATGCTCGGTCAATTTTACCCCCTGAATTCAAAGGAACCATACGTATTTTAGCATTAATTAAGTGAACCGTATCAAGTAATTGTTGCCAGATTTTACTTATTAAAAGTAATCTTCACAGTTTTACTGATTCGAGATGTATCCACCTCATTCTTCTTTTTTTTTTAAGCATAGCTTATTATGTCTACTTAAAATTTCTTTTGAGAGAGAGATAATTTTTCAGTTTTTAGTTTTTTTTCTACCCAAAATAGGATGGATTGGCCATTATTGATCATTATCTGATGACATACCCTAATATATGGGCAAAGGCATCACTAACGGAATAAAAAGAATATAAAACATTAAATTAAATGTAACATAAAGGACCATAAACTTTTGCCTACAACAATATATAGGTTATCTGTGTTCTTCAAGACATCTTGGGTGTTTTCATAACGATTAAGTATTTACAAGCCATTGCTAATCGACATATACTTCAGCCTACTCTAATAAAGACTATTTTCTGTCTCATTCTGCGATGTGAAGCTACATCAGACCACAAAAGGAAGTTATTTCAAACACTGATGTTGTGAAGTAAAATCAGCTTATAGGCTAATGTTCTCTTTTGTTGGACAACAGGTTTAGAAATGCAAGTTATTGATATTTTATCATGTAATGATTTTTAAATATAAGCAGGGAAGACACACAGACAATTCTAAGAGAAATACAGAAACCCAGAAATTATTTAAAAGCAAAACTGAAAAAAAAAAACAATTCACAAGTAGGTATTGAACCATGCATGTCGTACAATGGTGGAATGATCCCAGCTTCCCGCCACTAGTGCGCACTTTAAGGGGCGTGGCCAACATACGCGTTAAAGCAGCGTGACTTGGATTCTTCTTAAAAGTAAGTTGTTTGTGTGTCTCATTCTGGCCTCTATAAACCGACTCACACTGATTCAGTTTTCTTAGCCTCATTTTCAAAAGCGGGTTGTTTTGGTGTTTATCGGCTGTCAGTCCGGGTTCAGGTGAGGGCGTGTGTTATCGGAGCGCTGCAGCTGCGCCTCCGCCTGTCCGGCCCGCTTTAGTTCGGGGTGTTTAAAATTAGATTTAACATCTATCATTTCTGTTGGCTGAATGGCTCGGTGTCAGGGTCTGGCAGAGGCCATCCGTCACCAACCGTGTGTCTGCCCCGTCCCTCCAGACCATCCGTCAAAGAGCCGCGGTGTCGAATACAAACACACGAGAGCGCGCGCGCGCAAGCACGCGACAAAACACGCAGCGCACACAAAGAGCCTTTGTCTGCACACACTCATCTTTTGAACACTTCCTCATATTTCATCCCAAAATGAAAAGGGGGGAAACTGTATTGTTTTCAATTTCAGTTTATATATGTATGTATATATATATATAAATATATATATATATATATATATATATATATATATATATGCTGCAAGGATTAATTGCATCCAGAAAAATTGTATGTTTCTGTATTAAATGTACTTTTATGTACAATTTAATGTACAATTATAAATAATAATAAATTATAAATTATAATACATAAATACACCACACACACACACACACACACACACACACACATATATATATATATATATATATATATATATATATTATGCAAACAAAACAAAAACTTTTATTTTGCAATTAATCGCAATCTAAATAAAATAAATATTTTTAAATAATTATAATGATAATAAATATAATGATTTAAATTAAGTTGAATATTTTTTTTATATATTGTAGTTATAAATTTAATTAAAAAGTATGACAATTAAAATAAATATTTGAAATGATTAATTAAAAATGTAACTATTTTTGCTAATATAAGTAATATTTAGTATTAATGTAAATAAAGTTATTACTTAAATTATTATAATGTCAATGTTTTTGCTATTGTAAGTAAATTTAATATAATTTAATCAATGTGTACTTTTCTTTAATTATTTATTTTTTGCCAATGCAAGTGTAGTTAAATGCAATTAAAATAATGCCATTTAAATTATTATAGTTGAAATGTATAGTTTAATTTTTTTTTTAACTAGTATATATATATATATATATATATATTTATTTTTATAAATATGACCATAATGTGACTATTGTAATATAGATGGTAGGATAATATATGCTTTTTTGGGGCATTACAGAAATAAAGAAGTGAAAGTTTGTTTAATTTAACAGTGAAATATGATTCAGGCCTGTCTTCGAAGGGTTTGGTAAGGATTTGATCTTGTACAGGACCATAAAAACTGAAAAGCATGCAGGTATTGAAGGAAACACCACAAACACACAGCGGAGAGATGCTTGGCTTTGAAGCTGGAGGTGATGTGTGTGTTTCTCTCTCAGTGTGTGTGGGTTTGTCTTTCAGACGGATAGAGCATGTCTCTGACCTCCTGACCGCATGGATATAAAGATGTCAGAGTGCCACGACTCTCGCTGCAAAGCTTTATGGGAGAAATCAGTCATGCTTAAACCCTCCAGACCTCTGAGGAGCTCTGGCAGACTGTGTTTGATTAGTTGATCAGATCTGCATGAGAAAGAGTAGAATAAAAAGATAAATGTATAAAAAATTGTATACCACTCCAAATAATTATTTTAACACATTTATATAAAATGAAATATCTATATTTTATGTGGACTTGGATGAATCAAATATTTTTTTGTTTCATGATTTACCAATTTATCATTACAATTTTTTACATTTTGCTTTGCTTAATACAGTGAGCATAATATCATATAATTCCAAAATGGGAATGATTAAAATGACTCTGTAATTGTTTTTAATCACCAAGCATCAAAACATATGAATACTATATACCAATATCATAATACATATGTTTTTGGCATTCACAGTGCATTCAATATAAAATTATTATGTAAAATTGGAATTTAAAGTAATTTATGTTATTTCATATTATATTTGTTTACCAAAAAATATCTTTGATTAGTTGGTCAGATACTTGTAAACAATACCATGATTTTTTTTTACAGATTATTATTATATTACTGATTTGTTATTATTTTTTTATTTTATATTTTTATTTAACATTATTATTCTTATATTAATGTATATTAATATATATTATTCTTATATATTATTCTATATATATATATATATATATATAAATATTGTTATTGTTTTTAGAATTATAATTGTTTACAAAAATATTTTTTTTTAAGAAGTGCATGGATGAATCTTTGGCAGTAGAGCATGTTGACTCAATCATGTGTTTTTCCTGATAAACATCAGAGCAGTGCAGTGCTGTGTTGTTCAGCAAGGATGAGGATGATGAGGTGTTGATGCTGATGTGAGCCGAGGCTCCAGCATTGATTATCCTGCAGCTCTTGCTGGGTTTGTTGATTAAATCAGTGTGAGGTCGGGAAAATCCAGCCGCCCCTCGGTGTGTTTGGAGGGCAAAACACGCGTCCTGAAACTCTGAGTCCAATCAGAGCGTGTTAAAAACACCTCAAACACCTCGTCCTGAAATAGCACCTGAGCCGAGTCACTTCTGCCGGATGAACATTAGAAAAGGTCAGATCTCAGCGAGAGTCCTGCGCCTCAGGAGAAGACTGACTGAAGCTTCTGAGTCCTGTGATACTGCTGCGTTTCTGTGTAGATGTGTGTGTGTGTGTTGGTGTGAAACTCATTCTTCTCTGGATTCAGATAGTGTTCATCTCTGAACCAGCAGAAGCTGAATTATCTGACAGGAGCCGCTCCTCTCCGTCTGACTGACTCTCTCCTGGTTAAAAGCCATTTGCACTGGATTTGATGTGATGTGATGCATTTGGGAAAGAAACTGAATTTTCAACAAAAAATAGCTTTTATTGTTTGGGTAGTAATTCAGTAACTCAGTGTGGCCGAAAAACGAATATAAAATATACTTTAAAATATTACAGTTAAAATTTATGTACAGTTTTAGTCTTTTATTAATTAAAAATGATTTATTTATTTGCTTATGTAAGTATAATTATTTAAATGCCCACCATTATGCAAAATTAAAATGTAATTGGCTGTATTATTTAAATATAAATACATTTAATATTATTTTTGGTAAATAAAGTTATTAAAATTATATTTATATTGTTAAGATTAAATGTCATTAAATTTTTTTGTTGATTTATGTATAAATTAAATTATACTTATACTAATGCAAGTATAATTTAATAAGAACTTATTTCAGGCAGCCATCATAAAGAATGTAATTTATTATAATTATCTAAATATTTATAATAAATTACATTCTTTATGATGTAAATTATCTAAATATTAATCAGAATATAATTAAATTTAGAATTTCTAAATATATATAATTAATATTAATATTATGGATTAATATATCCAGTATTGTATATATTCTTAATATTTATTATTTTCAAAAAAACATTTATTAATATTTTCAGTTAAATCTAATTTTAAA
>JAUYWG010000061.1:15410762-15422959 GCA_034779775.1 Enteromius afrohamiltoni
TCATTAAATGTTTCTTTCGCATTTATTCCGTTTTCCGAGTCCTGCCTGTCCTGAAAGGAAGCGAGAGCGCGAGCTCTTTTACTTGCGGTTTTTACTTTCAGAAGCCGTCACGTTACAACTCTCGGATAACAAAAAGTGTTGGGAAACCTCTGGCCATTTTGTTGGGTCGTATTTGGTCAGCCACAGATACCATACAGACAGTGCGACCCAATATGAGTTTTTGACACACCTTGTTCCATTGAACGGCAGAAATAGTTTTATACACTGCTCTGGGTCAACAGGACGCTATTCCAACAAGGCTGATTGGCTGATGGACGGGCCGGCACTAGTTGTCTCGTTCCCGCCTCTGTTTTGTAAAGTCTGACAGCGAGAGAGATGAGAGACAGATACATAAATGGGCTTTTCAATCACTGCAGCAGCTCTACATTATTTAAACTCCTACTAAATATTAATCTGCCTTTAGACCAGAGGCCAGAAACATGCAGACGCAACCTGAACACAAAGACAACAGGACTTTTTGTAACATATTTTTACATTTGGATGGAATACATATTCTTCGATAATCTGAATCCACCATAAATTTGCAGCCGCACATTTACAGTATTTAAAACCAAAATCACACTTTATATATATATATATATATGCATAAAACTGGATTAAAGATCATTTTAGGTTATTTTACGGTAAACTAAGCAAGTATTATAGGTTTTATAGAATGTATAACAGGTAATATAATTATTATTTTTTGCTTATGTTTATATTTTCATTCAATTGTAGTTGAATTTGCAGTAATCGTGTAATTTGTCTTAGTCTATGATTTTTATAGTATTCATTATGTTTCTGTTTTATTATTAGTTATTGTAATACATCCAGGCAAAAGAAACAAGAAACATATATTGGGAAGGCAACTGACTGAAATCATTTTTTTAATTATTTTATTTCAGTTTATTTTATTAACTAACTAACAAACTAAATCGTTCCAGTGAACTATAAATGATTTGAACAAGACTGAATATGCAAAATAATGAGTTGCATAATGCATACTGTTGCACACTAAATGCAGTGTGTGCTAGTATTGCTATCTTGTGTGAATGAAGCTGAAGGAAAATGTGAAATCCCTCTGACTGTGTGAATAATTAAAGATTAGCTGTCTGCTTACCTGCTTATCTTGTAGAGAAACAGATAAAAACCTGCAGTTTGTGTAAGCCAAACCAAGACAGAAATACTGCTGCAGATTTGTGCAAGAGTGTTAGTGAGTTTATAACAAAAAAAACATAGAGAGATCCAAAAGACTTTTTGGCCACTGTTTATCAAAACTCTCCTAGCATGAAGATCACAAGGGTCTTTATTTACCTTCTTACTAATACGTGTTTCCGGTCTCGTTCTGAACCATTCTGAAGATATTTCACAGTGAAACACGTAATACAATCGCTTCTGTCCGTGCTATAAATGTCGTGTACTGTTTAGTGTGTCCTGTGTAGTGTTATTACTTCGCGTCTCCGTAGCTGCAGGTGTCGCTGTTCGGTGACGTCACGTGTGCGTCGTGCGCCGGCCACTCGCGCGAAGAACTGAAACCAAGTTTTGTTCTCCAGCGTGTTGTGTTCATGCACTTTTAAACCAAAAACCGACCTTTTAAGGCTTAATTCACACAGAAGTCGTGATGGATGTTGGAGAGCTGCTGAATTATCAGGTACTGACTCGTTTGATGTCTCTCCGGGGCTTTATGTGGATGAATTTGTCATTGGTTGATGCTCGTATTAACATCGTCTTATACTTTACTCACGGATGCCAAAATAAACGGTTTTTTTAACCGTTACAAGCGACTTAGTTATGTTAAGGGTTGTTGTGAGAAGGTAAAAGGGCTTTTACTGTTAAAACACACGGTCTTCGTTTAATGATTTATTCATTACGTTTATTTAAATGTCTATTTTATCTGGATTTTGTGTAGTTGTCAGATTCAGTCGTATTTCAGCAGTAAGTTACCTACTTTAGTAGTATTATGGTACTTAATGCAACTGAACAACATTTCCTTGGTTAATAGGAGTTTAGTTTAACATATATTCATTATTTTTACATGAATTTAGCAAAAGCTTTTATCCTAAAACATAAAATATAATCAGTCGGATAAATATATATATTTTTTAAATATAGAGTGTACATTTTTTGAAGTCTCTTGCCAATAATTAAACCAGTAATAATTATTTTTTATTTATTGTTATTATATTAGTAAGCTTATTGGTAATATGCATTTAAAATATAGTTTTTTTTTCTTATCAGTGAAGCTCAACAAATATGAAATTGTATTTTTGCTTCTAAATTAATCAAAAAGTCTTCTAGCTATAGTGGCATAAACATCTTTGTTATATTGTGATATTAACTAGTAGAGTGTTGTTCTCTTCGATGCAGATGTGTCGTTCGATCACTCTTATATAAATCTAAGAGTAGTCTCTCAGGGCCAACCAGAGCGTCCAGATCAGTCTCTGCTTCATCGCAGGTGTGAAATAATCTTCTCTTTTCAGCCCGACCGGGGTGCTAAGAGACCCAGAAGTGAAGACAGCAAGGAGGAGTCCAGAAGCAAGCAGAAGACGGGGAGCCGAGACGCAGGACGAGTCCTGGTGAGATCTGAGCTGGACAGCGAGGAGCAGAGCGGAGGAGACGGGGAGAAGATCCTTGAGAGACTGATGGACCAGGATGGAGAAGATCCAGAGGTGAGACGAAAACATCGAGGAGGTTAAAACCTCTGAATGGTTTATTATAAACACATGTGACAGCTGCGTGTGTGAATTAGTTTATCCTACCTATGGATGGCCGTTGATTATAACAATATTTTAGTTAATTTCCATCATTAGTAACAGTTTAATATTAGAAGTTAATATTAGTCGTATATCAATAATACTTCAGAAACTAATTTTTACTATCCCTGTTGTAGTATTAATCATAAGTAAAAACCATGGTGAACCAATTTTTCGCCATGTCTAAAATCTCTACCCCTGGTCCAAAAGAAATGTAAAGAATGTAAAAATTAATACATCTTTAATCTTTAATAAAAGATAAATGCGGTCATGGGTGTTTACAGAGCAGAGGTCACTTTTTTTTAATTCCAAATGTGAGAGATGGACTTTTTTTAATTATTATTTGGTGCTGTGTTATTTCTGTTTTAAAAGCCAGTCATGTGATTTCATACATTAATCCCTAAGTGACGGACAGTTATATTAACTATGCTGTTATTCATTTTATTTATTGAATTTGATTTCTGTTTTTAATATTATACTATATTGTACTGTATTTAGGGGTGGGCATAGATTTTTTTTTTTTTTTACATTTAGATGAATCTAGATGAAAATGGCTCATTTGACACGCATCAGAATATGTGTGCTACCTAAATAATAGTCTCGCGTTGCCAGTCCTTCAGACTGACGGCTGAAGGTCTGGAATTCATAGCCACTTGCCCATAGGCCATTTAACCGACATGTCAAACAACCAATCACAGTTTGTTTTGTTCAGCGCCACGTTTCGATGTGTGGAAATGTCCCCACAACAACAGACATAGCAGCATAGAAAATCGCGGTAAACATCTGTTTGAAGCATATCTCTCCACTTTTTATCACCCACAAGCATTCTGGAGAATCGAACACAATACTGAATCGGCTAGCTGTGATGGCAGCATCTGTTGTTTCATGTTTGCCCGCAGACGCATCTGATATCCCCTTCTCAGTTAGGTACTTCACTTAATCCATAATCAAGTGATCTCTCTGACGCCCAGATGTACAAAACAGACCCTCTCACCTCTGTAATGAACACAGAGGTGTTAGTGTGTAGTATACACCCAGCTCCCAACACAACTTTGTGAATAGATTAACGGCCATATATTTTATCGCAGCTCGTTAAAGCCGATAACGGCCCGACACTAATTATATTATATTTTATTTAGGGCTGTCAAATGATTACATTTTTTAATCAAATGAATCAGGATTTTCAGTGTATTGATCATGATTAAACACTATTACACCCAACTACACCTGAATTCCCCCTGAAATGCATACCAGAATATAAATAACAGGACATACATCATTTTCATACTATGTCTGTTTATTAACACAGACAAATAATGCTGGTTTAAATCAAGCTGAAACATACCATAATATTTCTCTTTGGAATGAGAACGATCTTTTACCTTTTCGCTGGTTTCACACTGTACGAGTATGCAGAGCAGAAGCTGAACCGCGGCTCGTACTGCAGTAGGCTATAGACAAGCATCTTATTACTAATGTAGTTTCCAGTGTTATTCTCCGAACACTGTGTGCCATGTAGTGTTGTCACGGTACCAAAATTTCAGTATTCGGTACCAATACCAGTGAAAATCCACGGTTCTCGGTATCAAAGCAAAACACAAAAACAATGCAAACTATATTTTATACAAAGATACAAACATTAACCATACTTTTGTTCTCTAACTACACAGGTCAACACAGGTCATTTAAAAGCCTCTATTGTATAAAAATAGTACACTGTTATGTCCCGTTTTAAACGCTGTAGGAGCATCATATTATTCTGATAATGTAACTTTATGTATTTTCTAAAATTAAGCGGGAATTTCAAGTTGAATTTAGCACCAGAGCATGCAAAGCTGTTACTGCTGCAGAATATTCTGATGTATCAAAACATATTGGATTAAACGGAAAATATGTGTTGTAGAGAGCTGCAGCAAATGGCTTTTAATTGAAAGAAAACATGTACTAGGTTAACTTATTAACTTGTTTTATTAGCGGCCCCTTTAAATACAAGACAAGGGTTCAATCTACGTCAGAGCGTCCAAAAATCTCTTTAAAGCGTTGCCAGGGCGAGTTTTGACGCTCTCGCCGGCGGCGGTGTGAATGCACAGTAACGATTAACTAAGCAAATTGCAATGTTTGAGGTGTTTTATAAGGTTTGATGTATTTTCTCCTTTTGGCATAAAGCATGGTTGATGCCGCTTGCAGATGGGTTTTTGGTGATCAAAGATGTTACGCTTGTCATCAGCCTCAAAAACGAAATACTTCCACACGTGGCTCTTTCCTCATCAATAGCACCGCCGGTCGCCATCTCTCTGTGCTTTTATGAAGAAAACACAACTGCGCAGTGCACACCTTTCAGGTAGCGCAGCAAGAACCGGGTTGACCCGTTGCTCTGTACTACTGGTACTTCAGAAAACCTGGTACCGTAACATTTCAAATTTTTTAGTACTGTCTTGATACCGAAGTACCTGGTCTTTTGACAACACTGGTGCCATGTGCTTTTAATTTATGTCATAGCCAGCATACTTTGTTATGCCACTTGTCTATATTACAGTTTACACACTAAACTTGAGCAAGTGTGCACTAAACTTTGACCCTTCTTACATTTTGTATAAGAAAAACTACATTTTGCCATGCAACAGAAGGCTTGCATGCAGATGCTAGATTATATAGGTTATGCTTTGAGATCCAAGACAAAATAGACTCGGCGCCGAAACTATCGCGCGCGGCACTGCTGCTTCTGCTACACGCTGCCTTTACCAAAGCATTCACAAAGCATCTGTCAGCAAGGCTCACTTGGTTTTTTTTTTTTATGAGGATGTCTTTGTTTGTTTGTTTTTGGAAATATGAAACATCTACAGAACCATGACCTTTGACCTCCTGACCTGCTGTGTGTTAACAGGCTGAGCTTGTTGATGAGAGCGCAGTGAAGAAAATGATCCTGACCTTTGAGAAGAGGTCCTACAAAAACCAGGAGCTGAGGATCAAGTTTCCAGACAACCCCGAGAAGTAAGTTAAACCTCGTTTTCACGAGTTCTGTGTCTCACCGTTTCCATTAAATGGGAAATTTAAATATGAGCAGAGAGAAGCAACCTCACTTCCTGCTGTCGGCAGGTTCATGGAGGCTGAGCTTGACCTGAATGACATCATCCAGGAGATGCACGTCATCGCCACAATTCCAGAGTTGTATCATCTGCTGGTGGAGCTGAACGCCGTTCACTCTCTGCTCGGCCTGCTCAGCCACGACAACACTGATATCCTCTGCATCACATGACTTCCAGAGATCACGTGTTACAGTAAGGCTGATGATGCACAGCGCAACTTTTTGAGCAATGCTGCTGCCAACAGGAAACCGGGTGAGACACAGGGCCCATGGTCAATCTGAAGTATCCAGTCTTTCTCCCCAAAAGATTGCTTTGAAAAGTTGTCTGGGAAAATTTCTTTAAAAGTTGCCCTGTGTATCATCAGTTTGATTAGTAATTACATGCTATGTGTCAATTAGCATTGGCATGTGTAACATTTAGTCATTAGATTTACATTTATTTAGTAGGTGCCTTTATCTGAAAAGCATATATTCCTGAATTATTGTTATTTTTCCACCTTTTTTTAATTTTTTTTGGTTCAAAAGTTCAGAAGTATGCAAAATCTTCTCAAATGTTTTTAACATTAAAACATGAATGTTTTTAGCCATTGGTCAGTATCTGTAAGTCCTTAACATGAATCACATATCAGCATCGCGGTGGTGGACCTTCTGCAGGAGTTGACAGACATCGACACGCTTCATGAGAGCGAGGAGGGGGCCGAGGTGCTCATCGATGCTCTGGTAAGGAAATATTTATTTAAAAGTCAGAGAAACCACATCACCAGTGGCGTTACAGGAGATTACGGGCTGATTCAGAAGCGTTAGCGGGTCACAGTCCAGTGGCACAATGAGATTATTACAGAAAATGACACGAATTACTACTGCGAGGAATGTAGCCTCGGTTTTGGTCTGCTGTGTGCGAACGAAGCGGTGAAGGTAACATCCCGGGGGCGGTGGAGGGTGTGCAATCAGATGCCTTGTGTCAGGAGCAGAGGAAACGGGAAGAGCTTGTGAACAATCAGAGGCTGATTGAACCTCATGCGTCTGATTGCTGCCGATTGTATTTGTGTTGTGCAGCCAAGCAAACGCGTTTACAGATCTGTGTAACTCCTTATATGATGCCTCAACAAACGGGGTGTAAAATAGGGCTTTATGTGTAAAATTATATGTGTGTATGTGTATATATATATATATACACATACATGGGTCAAAGAAGTCTAGATTAATTTTGGAGAATAAAATGTCAAAATTTGGTTGAAATAATCTCAAACTGTCATTCAGCGTAACGCAAAAAAAGATTCTTACAATTTATTTATTCTGACTGACTGGGTGTACATATTAAAATATATAAAAGAAGGAAGCATATTACATTTTATTGTGTTTTAAATAAGTTCAATCGTACTTACAAATGGGTAAATTTTCAAAATGTAAAATTACAACTAATTAGTATTTGGTGTGAAAGTGATTCGTCTTTTAATGTGTCACAAATTGATTTTTGTTGTAAATATGATTGTCACACTGAGGGACATTTTTAGTGGGTAACTTTAGTAAATCAGGAAAATATGTGTGACATTTATTTTTGGCTCAGAAAAACAAAATTGCAATTTTGTAAAATTTAAACAGATTTTTTTTTTTTTTTTTTTTTAGAAAAACAACAAGCCTTTAAAGCAGTAATGCACTTATTGTTTTTGTCTTTGACCCACATATACATGCATAAAAATATATATATTAATTGCATTATTTATTTTTTTATTTATTTGTATTTTCTTTTTCATCTGTATAATTGTTTCAGAGAAAATGATTTCAGATTTACCCACCTCTAAATGAAAATTTAATTCAGCAGGAATACATTAAATAGGTTAATTTGTGCTTTTAAACTTGAGAGTGAAATATTACAACAGATTTCTAATTCAAATAATTGCCTTTTATAAACTTTTTATTCATCAAAGAATCTTAAAAGTGATATGTATTACAGTTCCCCAACAGTAAGCAGCAGCACAAATGTTTTCAACACTGATAAGACTGGAGTAATGATGCTAAACATTCAGCTTTAAACACAAAAAAAATTACATTTTACAATATACGCACGTAGAAAAGTTATTTTATATGAAAAAAATATTTCACAATTCTTACTGTATTTTTAATAAAATGAATGCAAAGTAAATAGATTTATATATTACATGTATTTTATATGTATATAGCTTTGGCATGTGTCTAAATGTAGTTTCAAACCCTGATTTGTGTGACTATTTATTTTTTTCTGTCATTAGCCTAAATAAATGTCTACATGTTTTTGTTTATTTGTGTAGTTGGAGGGTCAGGTGGTAGCTCTTATGGTGCAGAATATGGAGCGTTTGGATGAGACTGTGAAGGAGGAAGCTGATGGAGTTTACAACACTTTAGGTAAGTCACGCACTAGCTATCAACACACGTGCTAGTCTGAGGTGCAGGCTTTTAAATATGAGCATACTGTATAAAGAAGGTGCTCAGTGTCATTCACACAAACACTAAACACCATCACGGTGAGACTCATTAAACTCAAATATACAATAAACATTCATTTAACAACATTACATGTAACGTACAACCCTAATAAACATAACTGAGAACAAAAACTAAGAAGAAACAGTTATTTTAAAGAAAAAGCATCACATTCAAACTAAATTGTAATGTATTGCAGGGAATTCTGGGAATGTCAGTTTCCAGATTTGTCCTGTAAATTTTACAGGAATTTAACAATAACCATTTAACAGGTTTTAACCGTAGCACTTTCACAGTGTTCTTTACAGTTAATATCACGGTCATTTTTATGTGTGTCAACGATCGTGTGACTCTGAAGACTGGAGTAATGATGCAAAAATTTCAGCTTTGATCACAGAAATAAATTACATGTCATTATATATTTACATAGAAATGTACAGGTTACTTTCGTAACCCAGGTTCCCTGAGACACGGGAACGAGTACTGCGTCTGATAAGACGCTATGGGAAAAACTAATTTTTTCCTCCTAACTGAAGCTGCACGGCCATTGGTCGTTGCAGTGGTACTTAGATAAACCAATTGGCTGGCCGCCGCTCCTGCTGAAGCCCGCCAAAGGGGGCGGGGCCGCATGTATATAAGCGCCCGCTTCGCCAATAGGATTCAGGTTACTTCGACTGAAGCGACAAACACTTACAGCACGGCACAGGATGCAGTACTCGTTCCCGTGTCTCAGGGAACCTGGGTTACGGAAGTAACCTGTACAACTAAAAACTAGCAACTGAAACTAGCGGTTGGGGTGAATGACAGCCAACTCGGCAAGCTCATAAACAGACATAAAGGTGTGTAACATTCAAACAGCGAAGTTGATAAATCATACTTTGTGAGGCTTTTTAGCCTGAATGGTTTGGGCGTGCAGTGGCCAAACACAGCGACTTAATAAGTTAACCCTTTAAGTAGAGAGGACCCTGGCATGTAATGCTGGGATGTCCAGATTATAAAACAAAAAGTGGACGTGGATGACCACAAATCTCTGACAGGGCAATACCACTAGACCACGCCCAGCATGAGGCAGTGGCTCTAGTTGAGTGAGCTTTTACTCCAATGGGGCAATCCTGGCCCAATGAAGGGTATGCTAATGAAATGGCATCTACAACCCATTTAGACAGCCTTTGCTTCGAGACCGGTAGCCGTTTAGAGCAAACGCCGACGCACACAAACAGTTGGTCAGATCGCCTGAAGACAGCTGACTGTTCAATGTAGGCTCTCAATGCCCTGACAGGGCAGAAGGGGTTAACGTCATGGCCCTCGCTAGGGGGTAACGGCGAAAGAGATACCACCTGCGCTCTGAACGGTGTGGAGAGCACCTTCGGCACATAGCCGAACCTTGCTTTCAGGATGACTTTACCCAATGCCCAAATTACAGGCAGGCGGGGCTCACAGACAGCACTTGCAGGTTGCCTATTCGCTTAACAGGTGCCAGTGCCAATAGCAGTGCAGTCTTAAGTGTCAGCACCATTTGCAGAGGTTCAAAGGGTGCTCCTTTTAGGGCACTCAATACTGTTGGCAGGTCCCACGTAGGGACTGGGCGAGAAGGCTTCAGCCTTCTGAGCTTCAATGAAGCGCTCTGCAAAGCCCTCAACGGAGGGATCAAACAGCCCACTGGGAGAGATTGGTGCATCCAGGAAGGGTTAGATTAAGCCACAGATGTCTCTCCAGCACAACGAGGCTGGCAATGGATCTGCTGATCGCTTGGTCTGTGACTCTCTCAATGCCAAATCTGGCGTGCTTCTTAGCTCCCTTATGGCGTCTGGATCAGGCGAGCCCTCGGTGGCAGCAAGGAGCTTCGCTTGGAAGACCTGGAGCACGGCCATGGAATGAAGAGCAGAGGCTGCCTGTCCAGCGGAGGCGAAAGCTCGGCCGGCGAGAGAGGTGCGTTGGTTTGGCTCTCCAGCCAATGGAAGTGGGCGGGCAGAGATGATCGGCAACGGGGTCGTCGAGCGGTGGCAGCTTCTCGTAGCCCTTCTCTTCGGCACTGTCGAGCAATGCAAAAGTGCTTGAGGCGGGGTTGAACAGCCACGCTGAGTAGGACGCCCTCCAGGACTTAGTGAGCTCTTCGTGAACCTCTGGGGAAAAAGGTGTGGATTTTTGACGAGGGGCTTGAGAGCCTCCCGGCAGATACCACTCATCCAGACGAAGGTGAAGGTTCCTTAGGCGGGAGTCCAGTCCAATCCTAGCTCGCTGACAGCCTTAGAGAGGATACGGAATAGTTTGGCATCCATCCTGGCTTTTGCTGAGCCAGATTCAGACGGAGGGGGGAGGTCTCCAGAGCCCGACAGCTCCTCCTGCGTCCGAAGCTGCAAGAAACATGCTATCTTCTTGCATCTCATCCTTGCTGTGGCAGAACGAAATGAGGTCACTCACAGATGCTGAGGGACGGAGGCCTTCGCTGGCAAAGAGGACGGGTAAAGGCTCTCTGGTGCGAGGCAGCGAAGCACGTGGGGGCTGAGCGTGAGAGCGCCCATCTCAGAGCGCTGCCCTCTGCCCAGCTGTCTATTGTGAGAGGGGGGAGCACAAGGGCTGGAATAATGTCCTGAGAAGGACGCTATCCTAGCACGGAGAGTAGCCATGCTGAGCAGCTCACAGTATGTGCAGTCTGATCCAGTGAGGGCGGCCTCTGCGTGAGGAAGTCTGCTTGAGTTTTTCCCATAGCTTCTTATCAGACGCAGTACGAGTGAAGTGTTGAAAGGGAACAGTAATTTAAAAAAAATACAAATATTTCACAATATTACTTTTATTAGATTTTTGATCAAATAAACGCAACCTTGGAAAGCCAAAGATACTTTGTTTTTGAAAAAAAAAAAAATTCAAATCTCAATTGTTCCGAACTTTTGGTGGTGTGTGTGTGTAAAAATTTATCCAACAAAGCAGATGTCTTTTTAAGAGGGAGGAAATGCCTGAATGCTCCTTCAAAGCTGCTGGAAACACTGCGTCTGGCTTGCGTTTGCAGGTTTGCTTCTGGAAAGATGCTGTTCAGCTGCAGAGAGAGATAAATGGTCTGACTGAATGGATTTAAACGCCACATTTCCTCCATGTCTTCCTCTTTCCCCGTCTTCCTCTGCTGTTCCAGTTCTTGTGTAATCTCTTTCCTTTCCTCATGAGATTTCGCACCCCTTCTCTCTTCCTCCCACTCATCGCTGTGAGATTTTCCTCCCATCATGCCTCTGATTGAGTTATCAGGTGTCTTCAGAGTCTTTTATAATACAGATGAGTCTCAAACTCCCTTGTGATGTGTCATATAGAGCTGTTCACTCAGCTCGCTCTTTCCATCTTTTTGTGCGTCCCAGTCTCGACAATAAGCTTTTTTTTCTGCTGGTCTGGGCGGTAGTTCAGATTTTTACTCATGCTGGTGACATTTTCTGAGGCCCAGAGGCTAAAGCAAATTTTTTTTTTTTGCTTTTTTTAGCAACCTATTTTTAATGCAAAAAAATAAGCAATAAGCAAAAAAAAAAAAATATTAAGATGATAGTTCAGCCAAACTGTTTCTCTTTTCCATACGAATGCAGTTTATGCTGTGTGTGAAGCTTCAAAACAAAAAAAGTGGTCCGTTTTACAAAAAAAAAAATCAGTATGAATTACTCTGGCTTATTAAATGATATTATATTGACGTCAGTGTTTGAAATGCATGTTTAAAATGAATTAATTATATACACTCAACAAAAATATACACCAGATACTGACCGGTTCTGAGTCCCCAGACCCCCAATAAAGCAAAAAACTGCACACTCCAGGGTGGCCTTTTATTGTGGGCAGTATAAGGTACACCTGTGCACTACTCATGATGTCAGATCAGCATCTTGATG
>JAUYWG010000061.1:15424162-15435459 GCA_034779775.1 Enteromius afrohamiltoni
TTTTAGATCTTTAAGTCCATCTCATGAAAAATCAGAGCAGAAACAAAAGTGTTGCGTTTATATTTTTGTTGAGTGTAAAAATCAAAATAGTTTATTGTAGGCCTAATCCGAGTTATTTATATTTTTATTTAAGGATTTATTTATTAATTTGTGATTTTTTTTATTTGTGTTCATGCTTTTTTTTTTATCATTTATGCATTTAAATTTAGGCTTAATTCCTAAATGCTTGTCCAGACCTTCTTTACCGCTTGTATAAACTGATTTGTCAGTAAAGCGAGTGTCAGGAAAGTGCTGTTCTTTCTGCGTTCATGTGTGGAGTGAATGTGTTCTGGTCTCACTGCAGTGTCTCCATCAGTTATCATGGCAACTAGGTGTAGCAGAAGCTGCAGAAACTAGGTCATAATACAACACACACGTTTGAGAGAAGCATGGACTTGCAGTAACAGCAGATCTCTCTGTCTTTCTGTGGCAGCTGTGATCGAGAACATGGCTGAGTTTCGTCCCGGTCTGTGTACTGAAGCGGCCCAGCAGGGTTTGATGCAGTGGCTGCTGAAGAGGATCAAGGTAACGTCACTGCTAGGGCTGCTCAGAATCTCCGTTCACTGATGGAAACTGTTGTCTTTATGAATGTAGTCTGCTCATAGATGAAATCTGATAATGGAGTTTGGCTGATTTAATATTTTGGCTTGGCAAACCAGGATAATGCTATTGTAGCAAACCACCAAAATCTCGTAACGTGCGACAAACTCTGGGAAAGAGTTTTCAAACTACATCCACTAAGCTTGGCACAGACATACAGCCAGTCTGAGCTTGGTTTATTTAATTATGCTTTTTATTTTTCATGCATTTTATTTGTGCAGTTGTTTTTTCAAATATGTGTGCATTTATGCATTTTTACATCTGCTTAAGACATTTATTGAAGCATCTAAGAATTTACTTTTGTTACCTTTGTTTTTTGCATATGTTTGCATTTTTTATGCATTTATTCAAGCATTTATTTACACATAATACAAATGTACACATAAACATTTATTTATTAATTTACATTTGTTATTATTTGCTCATTTTGCTTTATTAAATATAGTAACTATGCATGATTTTATGCATTTATGTATTCTTGCATTGATTATATATGCATTCATTTATACATTTTTCAATGGCCATTGATACATTTATTTACAGAATTTTGTAAATAACATAAACATGGTTATTCATTTATTTTAATCAATTTAATATTATTTCCAGGTTTTCCTTAACAATAACGACCCATTGGTTGAGTCAGACGCAGTCATGATGGAGCACAATCAGAGCAATGTTTCACTGTTTTAAAAGTGTTTCCACTTATTTCCCTCTGTATTTAACTGTGAGTAGCTTACTTTGAGAACACTCTGCATTAAACTAGCATACACATCAGGAAAATTATACACAATTATACACAAGTTGAAAGTCAAGGACAAGATATATTTTTAAAATAGCTTGTCAGCTGGTTTGAAGTTGGCTGTGCAGTCGAACGGGTTTAATTCGATAATTTGTATTTATTTTTTTGAGCTGGATTTGAGATTTTCGTAAGAGCTGTAGGCCTGCTGCCACAATTCACTCTGTCTTTTATCCACGTGAGGTGAAATCCTCCTCAGATTTACCGCTGGCTGCTGGAATAAGAGCGTCATGCTGTTCGAGTCTTAATGCTCCCTGAAGACTTCCGTGAATCCAGCACACCAGCAATTACACTGACAATAAAGAAGACGGCACACAGATCGAATAGGACGCTGCTGCCAAAGCCATTGAAATTGTGTGTTTGTTGTGTTCCCAAACAGGCCAAGATGCCTTTTGATGCCAATAAGCTGTACTGCAGTGAAATACTGGCTATCCTGCTGCAAAACAATGACAGTAAGTAAAAATGAGAGACGGATTGCTTTGATTGGCTGCGTGCGTGGCTTCATCAAAGACTGCAGGGAATCACATTCATGCTAGAGAATAATAACAAGCTCAGTGAGAAACAAAGTCTTTTAAAATAAATGAACATTTGCTGAAGTTTGTTTCTTCATCAGATTTGGAGAAACGTAGCATTACGTCATAGTCTCTGCAGTCAATGGGTGCCGTCAGAATGAGATAAGAACATAAGTATTCCGCACCACTCCAGGTCATCAGTTAATGTCTTGTGAAGCCAAAACAAAACTTTCTATAAATACTACTAAGATAAAAAAGGTCTTTTCACCTGGGTTACAAAAAACGGCATATTTTCGGCATAAAAATCTGTGACCTCCAACAACTTTTTTTTTTTTTTTTTTGGCTGGACTCTTTGTGTGAACAGAATGACATTTCTAATTGATATTAAAGGGACAGTTCACCCAAAAATGAAAGTTTGATGTTCATCTGCTGACCCCCAGTTCTTCCAAGTAGAACACAAACAAAGGTCATGTAAAGGAAGTCAATAGGTACCAAATGTACCAAAGCTCTGAGTCAGAAAAACATACACAGATGAAACCCTACGGCTGTTAAGGTGTTAAGACACATTGGTCTGTGCATTTTTTTATGCCTTATACAACTCATTCACAACATCCGGCGTGTGACATGTCAACGTGTTCTGGCTATGGATATATACAAATAGATATACACATTGATCCTTGCATATCGCAGCCCATAGAAACAGTCATTAACTTATAAAGAAGGACTGCATAATTTATAAGTGCAACGAGGATATGTGAGATGTTCCAAATATCTAGAGAGCGGAGTGACGGATATACTGCTGATTTTACTTTTCACAGTAAAGATGATAACGTAATTGAAATGTTTATTTTTTTATTTGGGAAATCACATCTGTTGTACAAAAACCATTAAATCCCTGTTGTGCAGCACTTCATTTGCCAAAAATAGGAATTGTTACATTATAATTTGATCAGATTTTACACATTCATCGGACTACTACCAGTTTTGATGATAAGGAATTTAATAAAAGCTAAAACACAAGGACCCTGTTATTAATTGATGTTTGTGTTTTATGAATTCAGCTGAATAATGCTTTTTTGATAGATACTGACTTGATATAGACTTGATAGATACTGATATGGCAATAAAACCATTTAGCTGAGTAATCATACTTTTTTCTGATTTAAAATGTAATTAAATAAAGTCCAGGACAATGAAAATGGACAGCCTTTGAATTTGGTAAGAATCCAACTGATGCAGTGATGTATGAGTTCAGTAATGAAGCGTAATAAGGCTGTGGATTGTTTGTGTTTAGCGTGTCATTTTATCACATGCATGTCTCTAGGCTTTATTCATCATCTTTTCTCCTCGTTTCTGTCTCTCTGACTGATTTCTGTCCTCCCTCCCACTCATCTCTCTCTCTTAGAAACGAGGGAGCTGTTGGGAGAAATGGACGGGATTGATGTACTGCTGCAGCAGCTCTCAGTAAGAGTCTCTGTGTTTCTGTGTGTAAGAGCAGCACACCTCTCTAAATCGGCGCTCATCGTGACCCAGAACCTCCTGTTTTCAGATCCCTCTGATGTTCTCGTGTTGCAAAACATGAGCAGACAACGTTTAATTGTTTATTTACACATCATTTAAATACAAATTTGGGTAATAAAATAAAGAGAGGGTATGGTTTTGTTTTGGCCTGAAAGAATAAGATTTATTTTTATTTGTAATTAACATTTAATGCTTAATTGTCATCCCAATAAAGCACAGCGTGCTCTTCAACCGTTTTTTTAAAAACTATCCTACTCTTTTATTTATTTTACTTCCCTTGCTTTCTTTCATTAAGCCCGTAAAATCTTCAGAAATGTCTTTCTTTCTTCTCTTTTTATTATTTTATTATTATTTATTAACACTTATTACATTGGGCAATTAAGTAAAAAAAAAAAAAAAGTATACGTTCCTTTCTCTTTCTTTCCTGCCTTTTTATTATTTAAGGTTTTTTTCGTGCATGAGCATTTTTGTTTTTGCTGCTTTTTCATAACAATTAAGTATAATGCATTCATAAAATCCTTACAAATGCCTAGTTTTTCTTAATAAACTATAAATACCTATATATATATATATATATATATATATATATATATTGGTTTTAGACATGAATAAATACAAGCATGGTGCTTGGTCTTGAGGATAAGTATAATATGCTCATAAAAGGCTTTATTCATGTATTTACATTTTTTCCTGCTCGCAGGTGTTTAAGCGTCATAATCCAGCCACGGCAGAGGAACAGGAAATGATGGAGAATCTATTTGACGGCCTCTGTTCCTGCCTCATGCTTCCAGCCAATCGTGATCGTTTCCTCCGGGGAGAGGGGCTGCAGCTCATGAACCTCATGCTCAGGTGCGTCTCTTGATTGACAGCTGCAGTTTATGTTCTCTAAGCTAGAGATTTCAGTTATTTTTATGGTTTTAATTTAGGACTTTTTTTTGAATTTTTTCACATTTATTTTCCTTATTTGTCCTGCTCTCTCTCTCTCTCTCTCTCCCTCCCTCTCCGCTGCTCTCTTTCTCTCTGCGTCTCTTCTTTGACATGTGAAATATTTTCCCGCGGTGTAGATAAACTGTTGTTTGTCATTGGCGGATGAAGGAAGTGCCAGTCAGACGGACAGCTACATTTCCCTCGAGCGAGGCCATGATAGTCAGCTTCCGTCTGTTCAGGCCTCTCTCGTGGAGCGCTTTCAGACTCCGACATGCTGTTTATATCGCTGCTTGCTTTATATACACCCGGATAAAATTCATTCAATCTCGTCCTTGACTTCAGGAACAACCAATGAATGTGTAAAATGAAAGTGGACTGTTGAGAAAAATGAACCAGGGCTTGTGAATGAACATGTTTTCTTTTTCTAAAACATGCACGGAAATGATTTCTACTTGTGTTCAATTTTAGCCGAGGCAGGTTTATTTGTTTAACTGGATTTTTTCCTCAACTATCCGAGGCTTTTTGGGGACATGCTCATGCTTAACATGCTCGAAAACTCTTGAAAATTGGCACACACATCGGACTCTGTAGTCATCAGGACCTGGGCGCATACCTGCATGTATATTCATATGATACTCGGTACATATATAGACCTCATTGAGCTGACTCACTGACAGTCAGTGCTTCGCCCAACAGGAAGTCTGCTATTCAGGGCTGTTTAAAAAGTGCATGCTCTGGAATTTGTACTCCACTTAGGTTTTCCAAATGTTTGCTAGGAATGACATTGGGGATGCTAAATTTGCGAAGAGATTTTTTGATATCTTGATCGGTTTGCCCTTGACGCAGTGATGAAGTCATGGCGAGAAATAAGAAACAGGAAGCGTCTAATAACATCCACATACATGATCTGATATTGATCAAACTTCTTGAGTTTGTTCGTTGTATGATTTCAACAATATAACGCCAACAACTGGCAGAAAGAAGTGTGTTGTTTTCCAAATGCTTTGAATTCAGCACCTACCTTTTACTCGATTTGCATAAAACTTAATCAGAGTACTGACAACACGGCCGATGTAAAACTGTTGAGGGGATATTGATATCTTATATATTGTTGCCATGGCAACGTGTCAAACTTGAAAAAACACAGAGGAAGAGTGAGAGACCGAGAGACTTTAAACATGTTTAATCACTAGAAATAAATCTATCAGTTGTTACATATTATTTATTTAATGCATTACAGCTTTAGTCTCTTTGGCTTAATCCTTTCATTTTTTTTTTTTTAGGGACAATTTTTTTTAGATCCAGTTAATTTGTAGAGAACTGACAACATCATTTGATTATAATTAGTTTAATGCTATAGAAGGATCTAATGATGCATGAATGGTCTTATAAATGTGATACTGACCTATGACATCCCATTGCACGACATTCATCTGATCTGACATAATCTCATGGATGTAACAGTAAAACAGTTAATTTTACAGATGTAATGCAGGAAACAATATTTCACCAATACACGTCGATCGATAATATTGGAGAAAAATGACTATATCATTAAAGGTTTTAGTAGCACTTTATAATAAGGCGTAATTGGCTAACATTAGTAAATGCGTTAACTAACATGAACTAACAATGATCAATATATTTTCACAGCATTTCTTAATTTTTGTTGCTGTTAATCAAAATTGGTTAAAGTTTTAGATTAAAATGTAATATTACTTAACATTAATATAATTGTAGATCGTGATATTTAATACAGTTAATGTTAATGTAAAGAGTTTCCAAACTTTTATATACATTTTCTGTGTGTCTTTGTCAGTCTTGATGATTTGGATTAACCCTTTAATTGCTATATACTTTAAAACCAGACTGTCAATAGGTTACTGTTAGGGCTTTCAAACAATTATGTTTTGTCGTTAATTGCGTTCTTTTTTTTTTTTCTTTTTTTTTTAAACGCATTTCACACGTACGCAGTGTCACAAATAATGTTTCTTTGGAAAGTTGGGCAACATGGGAACTGAAGTCTTTTAAGCTGGCTGTATTAAAAACTGAGGAGCGTCATTTTGCGGATGAACAGTTGTAATGAACAGTTCCTGTCTGTTGCACGTAAGTGGGTGCAAAACGACAACCATTGGAACTGACAGTGGACGCAACATGGTGCCGCAGTTTTGTGTTAATCCACTGAAAATCCTGATTAATTTGATTTAAAAATTTGAATCATTTGACAGCTCTAGTTACTGTAAATGCATGCGTCTGCTGGGCATTGTTTTCCTGATGCCACCCTGAGGGCCGGTCGTTGCTTATTGCAGCTATGTTAAAGTATTACATTATATGTATTGTTTTTGTTACACATTAAATATTTATATTCAAAGTGCAATCATACAAATTCTAATGTTTTACAAAATAAATGTTTTAAAAAATATTTATGTCAAATAGAATGTTGTAAGTAAATGTTACATTTTTTAATTAATGAATGCATTTCTTTTTGTAAAACTTTACAATTAAAATTGTGTACAACTGAATGAATTATTTTCAAAGTTTTAAATGTTGTTATTCTTCATGCTGTTATGAATATATCTTTTGATGCATATATGCAGGCAAATTTCTAATTTCTGTGCTAAGTAGAGTAAGCACTGTTCTTATTTCTACGCATTACAAACGGTCCCTTCAATGTCTTTTCAGTAGTTAATTACTGCTTGTCTGTAGCACTTTCAAAGCGTGCCAATGATGCATTTCTCATCGTGTCTGTTCAGAGAGAAGAAGATGTCTCGAGTCAGTGCTCTGAAGGTCCTGGACTACGGGATGATCGGTCCCGAGGGGTCGGATAACTGTCACAAGTTTGTGGACATCCTGGGCCTGCGGACCATATTCCCTCTGTTCATGAAGACGCCCAAGAAGATGAAGAAAGTGGGCGTATCGGACAAGGAGCATGAAGGTTCGTAGAGAACAGAGTCCTGAAATGCCTCTTTCTCTGTTGTGGCTCTGTTTTGTTTCCAATTCAATATTGTTCCCACCAGGTTTATTCTTTTTAAAATGGATTTAGTTTGGCGGAGCTGCTCAATTAGCGGCGAGCGCACACACACAGAGGCGTTTGTAATATAACGGCGAGTTCACAGTAATATCTTTTTCTCGGCTATTATTTACAGTTCAGCCGGCGGTTTATTCCGCAGGGAGTGAAACTCTGTGGCTGCTGCTCTTATTGTTTTGCCTGAGCGATACAAATAAGCTCCTCACACTGTTCTTAGTGGTAATTAGGGACCTGCAATGAGAGAGAGAGAGAGAATGCATCTCACTTCTGCTGTTATAGTAAGCATTTACAGGCTGGAGTAATGATGGATATGAACGGGTAAGTTGTATATGGTTGGAGGTGGAAAGAGGCATGTCTGAAATCAAGCTGAAGTGGCTCTTAGTCAGGATTCAATTTGATTGCGAGCAGTGTATTTCTGAGTTTCGTTAGCTAGTATCAAATTGCAGTCGTTTCTACGATGAATCACGATGCTGACGAGGACGATTCGGTATCGGTTCAGTAATAGACCATAACTGATTATAACATACCGACGCTCTTCTGATGTCATTTGCCACATATGTTTTTTTTGTCGCAGTAGAATACAATGGCTGAGGGAGGCGGATCTCGAGTGCGAGTAATTAAAAATTTTCCAACTACTTCAAAAGCTGACATCTGGGCGCATTTCGGCTTTTATGAACAGAGCTACTGTCTCACTGTCTGGAGGAATGGCAGGTATCAGATAAAGATGTAGTGCTTGTGACAGATAATGCGTCGAAGATGATTGCTGCGGCTCAATTCAGAACATTCCCTCACGGTAAATGCTTCACGCATACAGTGAATCTGGCAACGCAGCGCGTGCTTAAAGTGGCCGCGCTCTCCCGGCTTTTGGCCAAAATCCGCCGAATATTAACATTCTTCCATCGCAGCACCACAGCGAGCCACTGACTGAAAGTCAAACAGCAGTCTTGGCCTGAGAAATCTCAAGCTGATAACTGGGGACGGTTGCATAAAACGTTTTTAGACTAGTCTTACAAGCAAGTCATCTAAGTTTTTTTTCTTTAAGACTGGTCTTATCTTTGTTAGCCAGTTGCATAAAATCTTAGACTGGTCTAATTTAAGACTAAAAAGAAAGACCGATTACCCCATACCTAACTTTTCCTTACAATCTATGTTGCCATGGAAACCAGCGGTCAGCTGTGCCAGATTCAGAACAGTGGCTAGACTTTTGTTTGTCTTGTGCCATGGCAAATTTTAATCTTTGGTTTAATGAACATGCAATAAGAAGAGAAAGGGTTTTCAAAGACCGTTCAAATCCACTGGAGGTCCTTTCTGAAAAGGAACTGTTTGAAAAATTGAGATTTTCAAGACATGCAATTCAGCAATTAGCATTTGACTTAGAGGAGCAACTGAAGCCTATTTACTATTTACTTTATCTATATATTGTGGCCCAAGCCTTGTGTTTTTTATTGTTTGAATTGTAGTCGCTAAATTTGTTCATTAAAATCGATTTGGCAGCATTATATTCCTCCAATATGCAAATTTTCTGCAAAGGAAAACTGCGACGAGCGCCCACTGTCGGCCATTTTGTTTAAGCTGTTCAACGTCTTTCTTTTCCCTACAATGCAGTGCGAATAAGACTGTCTAACTAAAAACAACCATAGACTTATTATATGCAACAGTCTCACCACACTGACTTAAGTTGGTCAGGCTAATTCTTAGACAAAGTCTTAAGACAATGGCTATGTTTATGCAACCGGCCCCTGATGTCAGAAGAGCAATCCCATCGTCTCCCATTGCTTTTCTGAATGCTATTTTGGTTTATAAATTATAATTTCATGTTTATACATGTTTGTGTTTATTAAAAAAAATTATATACATGTGAATTAAAATAAAAAATGTAGTCTGCAGTGCATCGTCACTGCACCGAGATATTGTATTGAACCAAATCGATGACATGATGGTAATCGAACTCAACCGTGAGACCAGTGTAGGATCACACTCCTAGTGTATAGTGCTTCTGTTATGGGTTATGAAAGGTTGATATTTTGGTTTCGGGAGTTATCAACGACATGCATGCAAGGTCAATAGAAGTCACATTTATTTATTGTCTTATAATAGGCATTTATTTTAAACTTAGAGACCCAAACGATTCGCTTAATGATGAATTTTTTCAAACTCCTTTGCGTGACGCTAATCTGCGGTGATTGGTCGACTGGTCTAATTAACCAATTACGCAGTGCTTGTGGGCTTTTGACTCTCCAATAACGCCATCTGGTGGTGAAGAATGAATTAGCATTTTCATTCAGACCAAGGAAATGATGAAGTGGGCGGGCAATATGCTAATGTTTCATTATGACATGGGGAAATTCAGAGTGATTCAGAGTTGACTCTTTCTTTTGAGAGTCAGTGACTTTAAACACGGTGCACTTTAGATTTAAAACTTGTTTTCAATCACTGTTACACACCTGTATGACGGATCTATTTTTTTTAGTGATGCACCGATTGCAAATTTCTTGGCTGATTCTGATTTTACAGTAAGTGTGACCTGATTTCGATTTTATTTATTTATTTATTTATTTATTTAAAGAACTGTAATGAAATCTGATATTCATTTAAATTTATTTTATAACAAAATTAATTATTAAACTTTACAGGATCTTCTCACAACAAAATAAAGCAAAAAAATAAAGTGCTTGTAAGGTATAAAATAGGTTCCAGTATATAACATTAGTATATTTTTTTAAATAATAAAATAAATAATAAATCAATAAACATTACAGATCTTCTGACACCAAAAAAACAACAAAATAAAGTGCTTTGCACCTTGACAATGTAGAAATATATAACTAACAACTTACTAACAATAACTAAGCAATAACTAACAATAAGTGCAAAACAATGCCAAGTCACGTGTGCAAGAGCGGAGTTCTCACGTGAGACTGGGATTATTATTCAAAATGATAGCAAGCAAAATAAGCTTGCCGTACAAATTGCATGTGCGCTCATTTGCAACGAAAAGATGATTATGGACGAGGATTATTATTTTCTATACGTTCGTACCTCCTCCAACTTCCCGCTCAGAACACGGCATGATTTTGAATCGCAGACAGGTGCAGATATTTAGCAAGCCTAATATCTCACGGGTGTGAGATCGCGATCGCGTCTTTGATTATTCACACTCGCGTGAACAAGCACCGATTTGCCTGTTATTCTGGGCATTTGTCTGCGTTTTCTCAAAACCTGTTGGTGAGTCATGAAACCGGGCAGATGTGAGCCTGACCGGCTGGTCATACAAAAAATTGGCCGATTCTGATCACTAGCCGGGCCAATCGGTGCATCTCTAATTTTTTTTCTTCTTTTTTTTAAATCCATAATTTTCATTTACACATTCAGCTGATGATTTACTGAAAATTACTGAAACACTTCACTTTATCAGTGCTTATATCATACAATGGTACAAGTATGTGGCTCTAAGTGTTTAATATTTTTTTTCTTAATTTCTTTAAATTTTCTATTTCACTTTTTAGTTTTCTAGTTTATTTGCAAATGTAATGCAATGCAAAAACGGTTTAAGATCCTAACTGTTTACATGCAAAAAGTAATGTGTGACTACATTCAGCGGAGAAAAAAAAATCTTTATTTATTTATTTTTTTAAATGCAATATTTATTTTTTGTTGCACGCCAAATTCAAATTTTATTTATATATTATTGTTTATTTTTTTGTGTAAACATACACCCAGAAATGGTAAGCCATTACTATACATGATAATATGGAAAAATGTGACCATTATTTTTTTCTGTTTGATTATGTGTTAAAATGGTAATAATTAACTACTGGGACTTAAAAAAAAAAAAAGAAATTGCTTCTGTCTTTTGTTTTTGTATTATCTAAAT
>JAUYWG010000061.1:15435559-15458597 GCA_034779775.1 Enteromius afrohamiltoni
CCACAATCCCTGCCGGACCTGGGACTCAAACCCACGACCTTTGGGTTACAGGTCCGACTCTCTATCCATTAGGCCACGACTGCCCCAAACTACTGTTTACAGTAGTAATCTCAGAACAGCTGATTTACTGAGCGTTGTACTGGTCTGTCAAGACTTCTGAACCTTTAGCACTTCAGTTTGCATGTGTATAGATGTTGACTGCTGGTTTTCTCAGCGTATAAAACATCATGGTCTAGGCGCTCATGAACACATGTCTGGAGGCCATCAGCACACACAAACACACACAGCAGTCCAGCAGATTGCCTGTTGCTGAAGCTAAAGGTTTGCTGTGACGTGTATTTCTCTTTATTTCCTCCAGCCCCTCCATCCTTCCTTTTCTTGAGTGATATGAGGTGTTTGGCTTCGCCCACTCTTCAGCCCAGAGCCCCTTGATTAAGTCTTGACAGCGCAAAAGAGAGAGAGAGAAATAGAAAGCTAACTTCCCTTCTTTTTTTCTCCACCGCTACTCTTTCATTTCACCCAGTATTTCTCTTGGGAACAGCCCGACTCTGTTGATTTTAGTTTTATGAAAGTTCAGTGAGAAATGTGCTGTCTGGGGGGACTTTTCAGCTGTCCTGTCCCATATCTAAATGACACGAGATGTGATCAAATATTGACAACAGATTTGTGAGGACTTTGTTGGCGTGTTACAAAGCATTGCTATTCAGCCATTAAGTTTCCTCATGTGTTTTTTGTCTTGCAGCTTGTAATTAATTAATAGTGTTAAGATATAGATGCGTTAATAATAATAATAATCATAATAATAATAAAATTAGAGTTGAATCAGTGAATTGATACGGCTGTTTAGTATGTAATACAATAAATATAAAGTGTTTGGTTTCAAAAAACTATAAATCCATTTTGATTAATTTGAGTAACAGCAGGATGAAAACCACTATTTTCTGTTTCAAACTTACACATAGCATCTTTAGGTTATAATAACATTACAAATTTAGGCGGTCATCTTTGCCATGTAACAATCTTTTAGTTTAACAGTGCTATATGCTGCATTGACAAAAACATTAATGGCATTAAAACACACACAAAACAAATATACAGACATCTGATTATGAATGTAATATTGTGTAGCTTGTCAGTGATCTGTGGCTCTGTGTATTAAATGCGCTCCATCTGAAAGCACGTGATGGAGATCACAGAACTTACAGGTTACTTCCGTAACCCAGGTTCCCTGAGACATGGAACGAGTACTGCATCTGATAAGAGGCTATGGGAAAAACTCCTTTTTCCTCCTAACTGAAGCCTTATTCAATCACTCAGTGAAACTGCATGGCCATTGGTCACTGCAGTGGTACTAAAATAAACCTTAACGGCTCGTCAAACACAGCGGGCAGGTAAAAGCACTTTAAAGGCTCGAGAGCCTGAGCCCGCTGTTTGGGTGTGCGGCGGCCAAACATAACGGACTGACAATTCAACCCTTCAGAGAGGGTGCAGAAAGGGTCGCAGCATGCAATGCCGGAACGTCCAGATTATAAAACCTGGTAAAGGTGGACGGCAAAGCCGACCGGCGCACACATCTCTGATAGGGAAATTCTGCTAGACCAAGCCCAGGATGAGGCAGTGGCTCTAGTCGACTGACATTTCACTCCTATGGGGCAATCCTGGCCCAAAAAGGAGTAAGCCAATGAAATAGCGTCTACAACCCATTTGGAAAGCCTTTGCTTCGAGACCGGTAGACCTTTGCAGCGGGTGCCGAAGCAGATTAACAGCTGGTCAGACCTTCTAAAGGCGGCTGATCGCTCAATGTAGGCTTTTAATGCTCTGACGGGGCAGAGAGGGTTAAAGTCACCGCTCTCGTCCGGGGGAAGCACCGACAGGGATATCACCTGCGCTCTGAATGGAGTGGAAAGCACTTTCGGTACATAACAGAGTCTTGGTTTCAGGATGACTTTTGAGTCATTAGGCCCGAATTCCAAGCGTGCGGGGGTGACAGACAGCTCTTGCAAATCGCCTATTCACTTAAGTGATGCTAGAGCCAGCAGCAAAATAGTTTTCAGTGTCTTTACTGTAGCCGTTTGCAGGGGTTCGAAGGGCGCGCTTCCGAGGGCTTCTAGCACGGTGGGCAGGTCCCATGTGGGGGTTGTGCGAGGGTGCCTGAGTCGTCTAGCTCCTCTTAGAAAACGGATAATAAGAATATCCTTCCCCACAGTCTGGCCTGCTATAAGGTCGTGGTGGGCTGCTATAGCTGCCACATAAACCTTAAGGGTGGATGGGGTGCGTCCCCTATCCAGCAGGTGTTGCAGAAAAGTCAGGATTAGCGATATCTGGCATGATGTGGGGTTCTCATTGCGCTCCACACATCACCTCGTAAAAACTGACCATTTTAAAGCATAAGCGCGTCTCATGGACGGGGCTCTGGTGTGAGAAATGGTGTCTAGTACGCGCTCTGGGAGGCAGACAGGCTCCCGTCTAGCTGCCAGACATGCAGGGTCCACAGACTGGGTTGTGGGTGCCAAATTGAGCCCCCTGCCTCAGAGAGAAGGTCTTTTCTTAGGGGAATGGGCCATGGGGCTGCAGTCAGCATTTAAAGCAGGTCCGCAATCCACGGCTGGTTCCGCCAAAGGGGGCCGACCAGGAGGACTCTGTGGCCTTCTGCCCTGATTCGGCTGATGCCCTGGGGCAGCAGCGCAATTGGGGGAAAAACCTAGAGGTGGAGGCTGGGCCAGTTCTGAGCCAGTGCATCCATTTCCTTTGTAAAATAAGCTGGGTTGTGAGTGTTGCTGTCTTAGGCGAAAAGATCCACTTCCAAATCAACTGGATAGTTCAAGGGTGGAGAGTCCTATGAGTGGACTGTTCCCCGAGACAGCAGGTCCGCTCCCTGGTTCAGTTTCCAGGCAGTTTGATGTGTAAGCTGCTGACTGCATCTGACCACAGGCCTGAGGCTGGTGAGCCCTTGTGCAGCGCCCCATCCCTTCTTGGAGGCGTCCGTCACTATCACTCTCCGTCTGCACACTGTTTGGAGGGGGATTCCTCTCTGCAGCCACTGAGTGTCTTTCCATAAGCGGAGAGCTGCAATGCAGGCTCCGTCTATTTTGCCGTCTATAAGAACGCCGTTTTCTTCTGGCGAGGGGCTTGTGGGTGCCCTGGCAGAAACCATTCGTCCAAGCAACTCCGGGCGGGCTCCTGGGGCGGAGTCCAATTGAGTAAGAAAGGAAACTGGTGTTTGTCACAGTTTGGAAAAAAAAAAGAAGAAAACATGACAGAATAAGATGTCAGATACAGCACTGAATTTGGCGGAAACTCAATGTTTTCAACAATGGTTTATATATACTATATGCAACTTTCATATTTAAAATGTGTTTATGTAAGTATGTGTGTGTGTCAGGAGTGGCGAACTCCGGTTCTAAAAAGCTGCAGCCCTGCAGAGTTCAGTTTCACCTTGTTTAGCTTGTTCAGGTGTGTTTGTTTAGGAGTTGAACAAAAGTCTGCAGTGCTGCGGCTCTCCAGAACAGACGTTCGCCACCCCTGGTATATATATAATACATATGTGTGTGTAAATATATATTTTGACTTTAACTTTTTTTTTTTATAAATAATTTTTGTATTTACATTTCATATTAACATTTAACATAAAAATTCTATATTGTGTAAATTATTTCAACAAACATATTTATATATTTTTTCTTGCATACCACTGAGTATTTACAAAACTAGAAAAAAAATATTAGAAGCATATACACATTCACACACACACTGATCTTGATTAGGTGCTGATCTTGAATTTAGTTATCTTAATTTAGAGATCTGATTCTTTTAGACTTGTTATTCTTTCTGTTACCCGTTCATTGGGGACCTAAAGCCATCTGAGTCTGACGTTGGCTGAAGTGCCAGCCCGTAACATAAACTCGCTAGTCTGATAATTACTCAGAGGTTAGAGGGAATTCGTATCTTGTAGTTTACTTAGTCCTTGTCTTACCCAATGTGTTAACTTCAATGATAAGCATGAATCAGGAGGTCTCTAGGGAGCGTGCCAACTGCTCCATTTCACCGTGCCTCCAGTTTGTCCTATCCTAGCCATAATATTTATGCGCGCAAAAGCCTCCTCACAGGAGGACCTACTAGTCCTCACACACATGTAGTGCGGGGGTTTCTTGCTATAGAATTCCCCCCGTTGTGTTGCACTCTTTTCCTTAAATGCCCAGACCAAACACACAATCTTTCCTCAGTTGTAAAAACAAAAAAAGACCTTTTGGTTGTCAGACCAAGGTCTCACCTGTTTGGAGATTTCCATCTGTCCCTTAGGGAAGGACACACCCCTTGGTAGTGAACCCAATTTCTATAAAAGTGTTTAATCTTTTTAATAAAATAAGTGACTGCTGTGAAATTGAGACCATTTTTACCAATCGCACAAAGACTTTTAGAATGATACCAAACATGAAAGGAAAAACACTATATTCACAAGATATAACACCCGTAGTGTGTATTGATTGTTTGCCGTCTTTGAAGATTCATTTTCCAGATTAGCTTTTATTGTTTTGTTGCATGTTCTTGGGCCGCGAGAAGTTTCTGAATTCTGGTTTCACGAAGAGGTCATCTCGCTCTTACATATTGTGTACATAACAAATATTGAAAATTGTGTGTGTGTTCATATATATTCAAGTATATCGTCGCTGCCGAGTGGAATTCTTGCATCTCCAACATATCAGCATATTTTTGAGATATACATCTATTTGAACATCTGGAATCGGAGGGTGCAAAAAAATCTAAATACTGAGCAAATCACCTTTAAGTTGTCCAAATGAATATCTTATCAATGCATTTTACTAATCAAAAATGACATTTTGATATGTTTACAGTAGGAATTTTACAACAAATCTTAATGGGACGTGATCTTTACTTAATTTCCTAATGATTTTTGGCATAAAAAAAAAATCAATAATTTTGATCCATGCAATGTATTTTTGGATATAGCTACAAATAAACCCCAGCGACTTAAAACTGGTTTTGTGCTCCAGGGTCACATATAGTTGTATCTTGGTCAAATGTTGCCCTATCCATGCAAATCCTACATTAATAGAAAGCTTATTTATTCAGCTTTCAGATCATGTATAAATCTCAATTTCGGTTTTGTTGTCCAGGGTCACATATTGCTATCATATGCTGTTGTGTACCAACATTAACACAACTTTTCCCCAAAATCATGTTTTATCGGAGATAGGAGATTTCTAAATTTGTGCGCTGTCATTGATATGAATGGTACGGACACAGATGTCGCTGTCAGTGTTCATCGAGCCTTTTGACAAGAGACAAGGCTTCACGAGCTAATCAAAGCTAATCTTCCTAAACTCTATTTTGAAGGTTACAGCTATGAGTCATGCAATACCAAAATGAAACGTTAAGAGGCTGTCTAATAGGCGGACATTAATCTGCACCCAAAGAAAGTCAGCAGCCAGCTGTTAAAATAGTTCAGATTTGTGTGAAATGGCAAAATTATTTCATTTCGTTTCATTTTTTTTTCTTTCGTTAAGTTAATTTAGAAAAATGTTTGGAATATTTTTTTCGTTGGTTAAATATAACATTGTTTTTTAAAGTAGGTTAATGACCAATCGATCATCAGCAGACAGTGTTCGATCATAAACTGTTTGATCCCTTTAGCCTTCTCAAACCATCACCACCATCACAAAAACTATAGATACAATACAATATCTGATTGTTGTGTTGTCAGTTGAAGCTTGCTTAATGAAAAAAGCACAACCCCTTTCTTTCTGCTCGTTTAATTCTGCATTGGGTCGTTATTAATGATTCATCGGGGAGGACGTTCCCACCTGAACTCTGATGTAGCCGGTAACAGAGATGAAACCGGTTCAGCACTCTCGCTGCTCATTTTGAGAGGCGGCGAGGGTGTTCAAAGACGTAAGCTTTGCTCTTTAGAGGGTGCTATTAATGTGAGCTAATGGTGTCTGGGAAACAAGTGCTACATGTGAGCCATATTATTTTTAGCCCTTTCAGATGGTCCATTCAACACAGATTCTTAAAAAGGTTTTCAGATTTGACATGCAACTTAAATTCAAACACACTAGAATTGAAAATGCATATTATTTTGGTGATATTGGTCATATTTAGGCCTGTAGTGATTAATCGTCCGTTTTTGTTTATTTGATCTAATCACAATTATTGTACAGATTAAATTTCAGTCACATTTTGCCATCCAAATTTAATAACTGCACAATAAAATTATATTATACCTAATTTTAAATAGTAATATAAATAATTTATGCTCATGATTTGTAATTATCTGTAATAAATAATATTTGAATAAAATGATTCTGAAAAATATATTTGAATTAATCATCCTAAAATGTATGATTGTAATTAAAATGTATTAAAATACATGATAAATTATTATATAAATTGCATTCGTTTTCACAACATTTTTTTTTCTGATATTAAATCATAGCAAAATTCATGATATAATATATTACAATATAATATTATCTTTATTATATTCTAAATGGTTCCGTTTTACAGAATTATAGCAAATAATAATATATTTTTATTATATTATTTTGTATTGTATTATTGTGTTATATTAGATTATTAAAGATTTCACTTATGTTTAGCTTTGTTAAATAGCTTTTTTTTCCCCATCATTACTGCTGCACATTCACAAGTTTAGATGATAGTGATTTTGTTCAGAAGTCTTCACACTAGCGGTCAGAGACTCTCAGCTGCTGCAGGGGTGTGAAATAGTCTCTGGGCAGCTGCTGTGGGCCGGATCTGTGCCCCGCCAGGCCACTGGAAGCGGGTGAGAAATTGAAAATTTCACCTGGCCTGTGTAGCAGCTGCGGTCGTGTCAGACGGGTGAGCGTGTGCCAGGCCCCTGCGAATGTGCTTACGCCGTATTAAACACAATCTCAGTGAAAATGAAAACAAATGTTACCAAAGGAATTAGACAGGTTACGTTTGCTCTGCGGTTTAACTGTCATGGTGGTTTGTTTGCTGGTTTAGCTGGTGGAAATGTTTCAGTGCACAGATGGAAAACACTCTGATTGTTTTGTGTTGGACAGACACCTTCATTAAACTCTGTCTGTATATATTCACATAATAAATAAGCACAGTACACGCATAAACGAAAACCTTTATTTTGGATAAAATTAATAGTTTGACGGCACTAATATATATGCATGTATGCATGTTAGATAATTCCATTTTTAACAATGATCAGAAATTGTGTTTTTTCATTGCGCATTTCAGTTAATCTCAATCAAACCGCAGTTTGGTTATTTTGACTAGGTTAATAAATAAAAAGAACTGCTTAAACATAACATCATAAAAAAACAATTATTGCAAAGCAATACAACAGTTATCTAATTGATATATTTGGCAATATTTTTTAATCTTTGCAGTCATGCCAGTAAAGCAATTTTGAATTGAATACATATATTGTTATATTGTTTGCGCCTCTTTTACTTAGTATTTCTGTTCTTGCTTTCTTTATCCTCTGGCTAGAATGTGTCTATATAATAAGATCAAGTAATAAAAAGCCATAATCTGTCAGTGGAGAGAATAAGTGGATTTTTTCACTTGCAGAAACCAGCTGTTGTGCATCATGTATTTTTGATTAAATGAACAAATCCGCTCATTAGTAAAAGCTCTGCCTTCTTTTGCTGCATGTGTATTAGCTAAATGCATTGTTGCATAATTTTTTTTTAAATGCTTTTTGGTGTAATGTTAGAGCCAGAGAAGCAATGTGTATAATGCCGCCGTCAGGGTTTATTGGTCATTTTCTGTAGTGTAGCCCATTACTTTGGCGGCGACTCTGTTTTACTGCAGAAATCGGGAAATGAAAACGCCTACAGAAGCCTTGATGTGCTCCAAGGCCACATTTGAGTCATACGGAGTGTGTCATTCTCTTACATGCGTGACCTTGAGCTGTGTGTACTGGTGTCAGTGGGAAGCGCCTCTGCAGTGGGCTGAAGTTTCCAGCATCTCGGAGCTCATAATGGATAATCCCCCTCAAATCATCCAGCATGCAGACTCCCTCAATCCTCCCTCTGTGTTATTTCAGCCGCTTTCTCCAGCCCTCGGGCTTGTGTTTCAATGTGCCACTTTGCCTTCTTAAAAAAAACCCATCTTATTGATTTATTTATTTATTTTTCATTGGGTTTGATCCTCTGTCCCAGGGCTTGAGCAGGGTTTAGAAACTAATCCGAGAGCATGTCTACCTTTACACGCTTGCTGTGTACACTTCCAAAAAACACTGTTAAAGTCAGCATGAAATCAAAACGGACCCTATGTACTTTTTTTTTTTTTTGTAATGCACATTCCCAGCCTTATTGTGAACGATTTGTCAATGCTTGTTTCTTATTCTAAAGGCATGTCTTTCAATAGCTTAAATTGTAGCGCCAGTAACACCAAGGTTATGGGTTTAATCTGACAACATACTGTATTTTCAGTGCAATGTTTTTATCGCTTTTGATAAAAGATTCTGGCAAATCCTTAAATTGAGTTATCGATGTAAAACCGCCTTAATATATGATCTTTAATTAATGGTTCACTAAAAAAATTAATTGTTCACTAATTTATTTTTTTATGTAATTTAAAAAAATACAAATTAGCCTTATTTGCATATTTTAGTTTAATTTTTAGCAATGTTGTTATTAGCTTTTGGCTTAAATTTAGCCATTTGAGGAAAAAAAAATAGGTGTAAAATTTTTTGAAAAGCAGTTCTCACTATTAACTAGTTGCTTATTAGCATTCATATTACTAGAATATTCAGTTTCTTAGCAAATTATAACTTCGAGAAAACACTAGCTAATATTGAATGTGCATCTTAATATAAAGTATTACCGTTAATGAAAATATTAAATTTTGCATCAAACCAATGGAGAGGATTTTTTTGCAGCTTTTCCTTTTTGTGTGAGAAACTGAAATTGATCTCGGATGATCTTGTTCGTCTCTGCAGCTCTCAAATCTAATTCTCCATTCGGCTTATTCACACTTTCACAACATGTGCAGAGAACCAATGTTGTTTGCCGTCCATGATGTCAAACCTGGCTCAACATGTCCACGCGCTTTTCCTAATGCAGATACTAATGCCATTTCAGAGCTTTAGTGGAGGAGAAGATTTCCTGGTCAATCAAATCAATAAGATCTCAAGCTCATTCTGTGTAAAGTCTTGCAAGTGTCCTGCAGTCCGATCATATTGGTCCAAAGCGGTCATAATACTCTTATTCTAAGCATATGTTACCTTTATCGTAGCGTCTGTAGCCCTTTGAGTTCTCGGGCACCGTTCCAGCTCGCTGCAGGTTACGAGAAACTGGAGTGTCCCGAAATAGCCAAACCTCAATCAAACCGGCAGATTTGATCTGACTGAGGGACACGCTCTCAAAGGCACACATCAAATGGCCACGGATCTTAAAGCTATTTGGCCGTTTAAGGATGGTACTTCTTAAATCCCGCTACCTCAAACCCTGAACTCCAGACTTAGCCAAGCTTTTTTCCATCCATTCCTCCACATATGAAGGAGGTCTGAAAATAAACTCTGGTGGGCAGTCAAGGGATGTGTGACAAATTTTTTTAAAATACTTTCAAGGATACAAATTCTCCCTTTGATTTTTTTTTTATTTATTTTTTTCTCGGATTAAAAAGTATGCTGCCTCTCCTTTGAGACCGCATTAGGAAGGGTTTCTTGGCAGGGCTTGGTGGCGTACATGAAATTCATCCAAATTACTAAACATCCTGTTTCTTTTTCCTCCCTAATTTTTTCAGAGTATGCAGAAAATATTGGCGACGGCAAGAGCGAGGAGTTTAAGGAAAGTGAGCAGAAGAGGATTATGGAACTACTCGAGAACTTCTAAAAATCCAGTTGGAGCTTGGTGTGGGTTTCCTCAAATTTTTTTTTTCCTGTTATTTGGAAGCTACATGGATTTTGACCAATCTTCATCCTGTCCTGACTGAACCGCAAAAATCTGAAGTTTAAACATCTGTGTGGCTGATCGCTTCCCAAGAGATTGGATCTAGATACTGAATCTGTTGATATCCAACACATTTTGTTCATGTTTATAGTTGTTATTGTTTTCTAGGCCAGATATTTTGTGAAAACAACTTTAGTTTTCTTGTAATTAAAGTTTGTGCTTTTCTTTACTTTGTGCCGCTTCCTTCATTAGCTTTTGTAGATCACCTTCCAGGAGACTTAATGTCTCATTAAACCAATTCAGGCAGAGAAACAACTCTTGTGCTGAAACATAATTTAGGAAAATGTTGTGTTTGTCTCTTTTCTTCTCTCCAGCGTTCCTGCAGATGGCCGATTAAGTGAAGGATTGTGGCTTTCTTATCTTTTCGGCTTTTGTTTGTCATCTCATCATTCAGGTCTCTTTATATGGATCCTGGGTTCAAAATGAACTTTCTAAACCTGCTAATGGCTGGTGGATCTTACTGTATGTTGGCTTTTCGTCTTGCTGCTTCTCTCTGGAATGTCAAACATTGGACTCCTGTGTGTCACATTTACCATCCTCTCAGAGAATCAGCAAACTCTATTTGTGTTTCTCTTATTTTAGTTTCAGTGGGAAGTGTGCCAACACATGGAGTTTTGGAGTTCTGACAGTAAAACATTTGGCTGTTTAATAAGCGAAGTCAAACTTTTGAAAGTAAATCTCCAAGTTCTCAAATCTGAACAATAATAATTAGCTGTGATTACTAGACAAAGCTTTATTTGTTATTATTTGAAATTATTGTCATTTACCCACGCTCAAGTTCAAGTTTACTAAACAAATGGATGAAGGTCTGACTTCCATATTACAGAGATCAGTGGGGACCAGAAACTGTTTGGTTAACTCATGGGTGAAATAATGAAAAAAATTAATTTAAAACTTTTAATTAAGAACAAGTTACTTATAAATAAATAAAAAATGAGTTGTCTACACAAGCAGTATTTCTGTTTTAGTATCTTCTGTGTAGCATCTGTCAAGTGTTAATTTCATACTCTAGATTTGGTCCTTCTCTTTCTTTTCGAGGATTTGGCTGCTGTGATCCTAATGGCCATTAATTAGATGTTTGTCCAGTGGCGATGAGCCAGAGAATCCCAATCCCTTTCTAATAGCGGGCCTGCTGAGCAAGTGCGAAAATGTTACAGCTCTCTCTCGTTCTCTTACATCCCCTTGTTAATTTACAATCCCTGCTTCCCCTTTTCCCGCGGGCTTAGCGCGGCCAGGGAACATTCACCGTACAGAGACAGTTTGCTTACTAAGCTCTCCTTTGCTACGGACAGAGTCTTTAGCTGAAGGTTGAGAATAATTGTTAAAGCTCTAGAGCCAAATTGAATCAATCCAGCGGAGTTCTTCGGCAGGGCGAACGGGGGGCCATTATGCTGGATTTATTCTCACTGGAGGGCCAACGCTTTAAAACAGACATTATGTAGGGAAATTATTATTGTAGTAACAAAAACATCTCTGTGTGGCTCCGGGCCTTGATGAATCGTCTCTGTTTGACGAGTAGAGAAAGTCAGCGCTGCGTTTCGCCAGCTAATTAAGTGCCGCAGTCTCATTACGGCCTGCACTTTATCAGACATGGACAGCTCCAGGCCCCCGTGGTCACCGTTCGCCGTAGACCAGCTCGTATGCACTTTGAGAGGCCCGGCGCATCTCCTCGTTTCCCGCCCCATCCTCGTAGTATGATAACTTTCTATCCTTTAGCCTCGGAACAAGTGCACAAGAGTCATTATCTCGCCGACTCTTTCCCCGCACGTTCTCTTTTGTTTATCCATCGGCCTTGTCCTCTGAGGAGCTCCACTTTCCCGCTCCCGGCTGATGCTCCTGGCATATTAAATATTCTCTGGCTGTCCTTTCCGTGCTTCTGTTGGCGTAGCACGGCTTTATTTGCGAGGTCTCTGTATTTCCCTGCGTCTCAGGAGGTCAGTGATTGCCGCTAGTTCTCCTCGTTACCAGGGAGATGGTTTGCATAGAGAGGGAGGCGGAAATACTGTAGAGGAATGCTGACAATTGGAGGAGGTGATGTGCGACAGTTACCCATCTGTTGAATTGTACATTATGATGAATTGCGTGTGCCTCGAACATTATTGATGCCCCTCTGCCAACGCATCCAACTTGAAATGCAAATGAGCGGTAACTACAGAATGGGGCGAGCGCCCGGCGCGCTTCAAGGACATGCTCATTACCGTAGCGATGCTTGTCGGTAGCGAATGCCAATCACTCTCGTCTCAGGTTTGCGGTGGGAGAGGCCTCCCCGGCTCACGCAGAGCAACATCTGCTTCCAACCTTCCTCCGAAATCACCCGGATAAAACTCAGGATCGTTATTTGCATTTTGAATTGACGGGAAGGGCAGGTATCCCAGCACGCATCTCTTATCTGTGATTATGACACTGGCGTGCTAACGGTGATTCAACAGCAATTTCACAGCCCAGAGAGCTCGGAATAATTGTCTTTTTCCGAGTGATTGAGTTGAGCTCTGTGAGCGCTGATTTCCACCACCTCGCGTCGGCTAAATTGATACGAACCTGTGGCGGGAGCGTTCTTTTATGGCCACTTATAATCCCAGCATTGTGCGGGTCACAGGGAAAGGTTGAAACTGGGCTGTTCATTCTGAAATTAGATGGTAGAAAATTATTTTTATCCTTACAAAAATTGCAGTTGGTAAGTGCAATTTTAAGGCACTTTAAAGAGCGTGGCGGTTTTATTTTTTGCATTACCATCATGGTAATGTTCAGGGTATATATTTAAGATAATGACATGCATGAAAATCACTGGAATTTGTAGCTACGTTGTACTGTCAAACTAAATGTCATAAGTGCTTTTTGTTGTTCTCACAATCCTTAAAGGGATACTCCACCCTAAAATAAAAGTTTTGTGATGAATCACTTACCCCCATGTCATTCAAAACCCATAAAAGCTTTGTCTTCGGAACACAATGTAAGATATTTCAGATGAAAACCAGTAGGCTTGTGAATGCCCCATTGACTGCCAACTAATACTGTCAAGGTCCAGACAATTATGAAAGACATCACCAGAATAGTCCATCTGCCATCGGTGGGTTCAACCATGACGTGATGAAGCTATGAGAATACTTTTGAATGCAAAGAAAATCAATAAACTTTATTCAATATTTTGTCTCCTCTGTCTCTCTATAAGCACTATATATGCTGTCCTGTGTCAGAGACACGGGAGATTTATCAAATTAAGTTGTTATTTTTATTTTCTTTATTTTTTTTATTTACATTCAGATTGAACCACTAATGGTAGATGGACTATTTTGATGATATCTTTTATACTTTTCTGGACTTTGACAGTGTTCACTGCTTCGCAGTCCCTGTTACAGTCACAAGCCTCTTGGATTTCATCTAAAATATCTTAAATTGTGTTCTGAAAATAAGCAAAGCTTTCAGGGGTTTAGAGATTTTCATTTTTGGGTGGATTAAACACTAAAAAGCAATTAAAATCAGTATCAAAATAATAAAAATGGTCAGAATAATCTATTTAAATGAAATAATTTCTGTTGATCAGCACAGATTGTGTCCCAAAACCTACGGATAAATATATTCTGTATATATGTCAGTCTACCACTAAATATAGGTTAATCTGGAGAAAAAAAAGTGGTTGAGATGTTTATCATTCCATATTGGTTATTATTTCACACAATATCCCAGTGGGTGCATTAATATCAGGATAAAATGAATCGAAAATTACATTTCCTACAGAAATACAGTGATATATAAAACCCCCACCCTCAGTTTGATTTTAAAACGTGCATTGTTACGTGCTCATGTTTATTCAACGAAGCCGTTTAGACGATCGGTCAGTTCTGATATCGTGGCAGGTCGCCACAAATAAATATGTATACACTTCTCACAGAACAATAACCTGAGACCAGTTTCATTACCGTTACTCGTAATAGATGTGTTTGTAGCCGTGGACACTAACCAGACCAATAAACAAACACAGACCGGAAGTTAACCTACCTTAGAAACATTTTTAAAACTTAATTCTACCTCAACCCACGACGACCGTTGACCGGCTAGCTGTATTTAAAAAAAATCACTTCATAATATTATTCCGCCTATTTGATATTCCCCTAATGACAGCTGCCGCACTTCCTTCTCGCGCGGATCCCTCCGCCGCATCGGTTAGATCCGGGGAGTTTCTCTTCGCGGAGAGTGAGACTGAAATCGCGTCAGTGGGCGACTGCAAACACACGCAGTCTCCTCTCAGCCGCTCCTGCCGCTGTCATCAGGGACAAAAACCACCAGCAAACACTCGCCACACCTGGATCTATCTCTTAAAACCGTATATTTCCACCTGATGTGAGAGAGTGTTTTGTAGGGAGCAGTGATGGGCGCGTTTGGAGTGATTCTGAGGAGTTTACATTGTATGGGACTCTACATCCAACTTAGTGCCAGTCTCAGACAAGCTGGGAGCGACGACGTGGAGAACCACATATCCAACAACGGTAAGATGTGTGGGCTCGGTCCGGTTCTGTTCTCGCACGTTAACCGGTTTGAGGTCCGTTAACGGCTGTTATTTGAAGCCGAACTGCGCGCGAACGGCACAGTGATGGAGATGCGCAGAGCGGTTCATCACCAATACAACTGCACCGGGGTTATTGACAGGTGGTACCATAATATATCAAGCTGATACTGTGGTGCTTTTAGGTTCTAGTACGACAATACCTTGGTATTTCTGTTATTGGTGTCGGTATACGTTGGAATGGTTTGTTGAACATATTCTTTTAGTAAGGCACTTTAAACAATACCCTAGTACGTCGGTAGTATGGAAAACGTTTTGGTTTAAAACGTGGTGTTACCATTTTTGGGCTTTTTCACCTCATAAAAAGTAATGTGGCTGAATTATGAATCACTGATGGTGTTAAATGTTGATTTATTACGTGGTGCTGAATGGTTTTGTTAAAAAAAAAAAAAAAAAAAGGTGGTGCAGAAATATCATGAATATCATTCATTGAACCTCATGAAAAAGTAAGGTTACTCTGTGTCAGCGATGATATTTTCAGCCACTTCAATGATTACTATGGAAATGTTGCATTGATATTGTTTAACAACGTTGAATTGCAAGGCTTTATATAAATGTTTAATTTGGTGAAGTGAGTGCTCTTGTACTTTGATATGAACTAGTATACTGAATTTACCTGTTTTTCCAAGAAAACATGATTGAAATATGATCTATACCATGACTTTGGTTACCTTGATAGTATCAGATGGTAAAACCATAGCGAGAAATGATTAAAAATACCTTAATATTAGCATTTCAGCCATGTTTTAATGGGTTATACCATGGCAGCACAGTGCTTTGCATTGCTTTCGGTTATCTACTTAACCTCCCTCCTTTCTAGCCAAAGAGGGTTTATATAATTCCCTGAATTGTCCTATTTGTTGTTTTCATTGCAGGAAGAGCGAGGAAAAAATCATTACATGCATTTCAAGATTCTAGTCATACTATAATTAGCCATAATTGTAGTGCCTGGATATTGAGCATACACTTCAAAGTGTATGCAGGCGCTCTGAGAAATGGAAAGGATTGTGTATAATGTGCTTATTCTGTATTCAGTTAGGAAGTTTTGGCAATTGCGTGAACAATAGATGACTAATGCAATGAATAAATCAGTGCTGATGAACCCCAGCATGCATCATGCTGATGAAAGAGTTTGCACGCCGGATTGTGGGTCGCTCACCATGAAATTAAAGGGCAGAATGTGATCAGAGCCGATATTCATGAGGAATATAAAGAGGGCCAATACAGTAGGATCAGGAAAGCATCTCAACATGCACTGATGTTCTGGATTATTTGACATGCAGGCCTGGACGCTTGTGATGGATTTCTAGTGGGCGATTGGCAAGGATTTCAGCTAAGACTGTTTCTCCTTTAAATAGGTTTGACAGGTTGTGGAAAGATTAGAGAATAATTTTTGTCGGTATGCCCAAGTTTTAATATGAATTTAGGCCCTCGTCTTAGATGACGACTTAAAAATAATGTTATAATGGGATATAATTGCTTTGTCTTTCCTTACGGCTGGCCATGTTTTGGTGAGATTCACCCAATTAAGTGTTTCTTAATTGTTATTGTTCATTTTTCAGCGAAGCGTCTAAAAGCGAACAATTTTCTGCGTCTCTAGAGTTACGGACAGCTTAACTTGCTTGTATTCAATACCTTTTGCACTCATTTTCCCGCCGCTGGGAACACCGCGGCCTGCGGTAACGAGGCTTAATTGATGTCAACAACAACTTAAAACCTCTGTTTTCCTCTGACCTCACAATAATGAAACAAAGAGCGTAGACCCGCCGGACCGCTAGCCGCAGCACAGCACACGTCAGATGAATAGCAATGGCTTAAAGACGAATCTCATTTTCTACAGCAGTAGAGATTTAATTTGCACACATGCTGTTCCAAACATTCTGTTGCTCGCCGTTCTCTTTGTCTGCAGAAATACAATCGTCACCCTGTGATGTCTTGAGTTCTCTTCTATTAACAAAATCATTGACTGTTTGGTTTGGAAATGCTTTTTCATGTTGACTTTAAGCAGGGGCACTGCTGTGGATTCTGGGCCCCCAGAACAGCGTATTGAGTCGGGACCCTTGGAATCGTTGTTAATCTTCCCTTCATTACGATGCCCCTCACTTTAAAGCATTGAACTTTGAAGGAGATTGACTGGAAGATCTTCATATTAGAAAAGGCATTCATTCATTCATTTACTTACATTGTATTTTAATTTGCGGTTCTTTAAGCACTGACCTTAGAAGACTCTGATTGGTAAATTTAAAGATTCTAATAATAATAATAATAATTTATTCATTAATTCTTCAGCATTTATCTTTCAAAGAGGTTAACTGGTGAATCTTCAAAAACAAGCCAGTTCTTTATAATAAACAAATATTTATTTCTTTAAGATTCTCCAAAACAAATCATGTTAATTTTTCCCAAACATGTATTTATTTATTTTGTCATGAGAAACTTTATTTATTTTGTAATAAACAAACAAACAATTTGTTGTTGGGAATCAGTGTTTTCAGTTAGAACCGTTCATTTCTGGGTTACTCTAACTGAACTAAAGATTATTATTCAACATTTAAATGAAAGAAATGGATAAAAACGAATCAAATTTGCAATCTTCAACGAAAAAAAAAAGATCAATCTGCCATTATTATTATTTTTAGTGTTATTGGACTAACATTCTCATTTACAGTATTTTACTGTAAAATAAGTAAATAGCACTGCCTCTATTAGTAATGTTTTTGTTTTTGTTTTAGTCTTGTACTTTATTTTCAGTGCTATCTTTCTGGTCTGTGTCTTCAGCACTGGGTTGTTGTGGTCTGATTAGGGAACGGTATGTTGTGTGTTCATCTGTCCTCCTCGTTCTGTTTCTCCTCTCGGTGTGTGTCCAGGTGAAACGGTTGATCATGAGATGCTGCTGAAGATCAAGAAGCTGTGGGATGCTCTTTTCACAGACGTTTAGATTAAGATTGTGATATTGCATTACAACATTTTCTAAATTATGAATCTGTTAGTCATGACATGACTAAATTATTAAGGTAAATTCTTTCCTCTCCCCAACACAAATGTGCATTTGTACACTTATGTTCAACTGTGTGTGTGTGTTTAACCTGCAGCACATGTCCATTGGCGTTTTTTAATAAGTTGGCTACTGGTTTGTTTACTCTAAAGAAACAGCTGCAGTCAGTGTCACTAATGAGCATCAGCAGTGATGTGTTCATGTGACACACACTTCATTTCTCCAGCCATCACTCAAGGCAATGACCGCTGACATCACCTGCCGCTGAGGCTGATTTCTCCTATTGGACAGCGCTTGCTCTTGTGAACTGATTCGTTGCTCGTTCAGTGGTTTCTGCGTGTTTGAGGCTATGTTTTAACGTGAGTTTACCTCTCAATTGAAATTATTATTATTTTTTAAAATATCGATTCTTTTGGCAGTGCAACTTCCGAAAGGCGAATGCACACACATACAAAATCGTAAGCCTGATCAAAACATTTATTTAAATGATAAAAATGTGCTTAATATTTGCATCATTAATGGTTTATCTTCCCCACCCGCAAATAATAACAATGCATTTTTTTTATTACCACGCATCACTACTTCAGATATCAAAAGCCTCACTGCTTTGTAAAGCTGCCAAGCTGACGGGACAAAAGGGTTGAAATTTGTATGTATTGATTGTGTGAGAAGGATGCGTTTTATACAAGATCTGGCAACCTCACAACCTTGGAATATACTGACCTGATTACGGGAGTTTTACTCCAGATATGTAGCAAACATAACAAACATACACTGTAAAAAATGGCCGTGAATTTAACTGTTAAAAACAGTGAAAATGCTACGGTAAAAACCCCTTAAATGGTTAATGGTAAAAGTTTACCATTCAATTTCCCTGTTAAATTTACAGGGAAACACCGTAAACTGACAATCCCAAAATTCCCTGAGTTGCATTTTAAATTTAGTTTGAATTTGATGCTTTTTCTTTAAAATAACTGTTTCTTCTTAGTTTTTTTGTATTAGTTATGTTTATTAGAGTTGTATGTTACATTTAATGTTGTTAAATGAATGTTTATTGCCCATTTTAGTTGTGGTGTTCAGTGCTTGTGTGAATGACACCTAGCACCTTCTATATGTTATACTATATAAAAGCTACTTGTGATGAGCTTTGGTTCATCATGTGACTTTCTCATAACCACCTGCATTTGGTAGTTATCAGTGTATTTCAAAGGTACAAAATGGATTAAACTATTTTAACAGTTCGGTATAGTAACATTATATCAGATATTACGGTGTCGATATTAGATATTACGATATTAGAAATTACGGTATTTAACTGTAAATTTAAAATAAAACCGTAAAACTATTGACAAAACAAAAAAATTTATATTATGTTTTTCAATTTTTTGCCGTAAAAGAAATGAAGGTTTTACCGTTATGTAACATTAGAGTTTCGGCAACCCCAGCTGCCGGTATATTACCGTAAAAATAACTTTTTTTACAGTGTATAAAATACACCCAGTAGGATTTTTTTATAGCATGTTTAAAAAAATATGGGAAAATAGCGGGATAGAATGGTAAAATACTTTTAATTTTAAATGTAAATGTATTGAATAGTTTGCATTAATTTAAAATAAATAATTAATTTGCTTATGGCTTCTAGCAGCATTTTATGTGCTAACCTGTGAAACTGAAGCTAATACAACAGGAAGCACATTTTTGTGATGCTCTGAGTCATGTGACCTAAAAAAGGTATTTATTTATTTTTTATTTCCCGTCATTAATAGAGGTTGATTGGTTAATCTTAAGATCCTCAAAAACAAATGAGTTTGTGTTTATTTAAATGTAAAAAATTCAAATCTGCAAGATGTTAGTTAATTATGAATACATTGTACACATTAATTTAGTTGCTTACCCTATTGTTTTTGCCTTTTGTTATATATATTTATTTGTGTCTCCAGTTGAGCTGCATTATGCTGTAATAATATCCATTTTATGGTGATTTGCCTGTTCATTTATGGCTTCTGGAGTCATTTTAGGTGCCACTGCAGAGTTTTAATATGACAGGAAGTACCACTGATCTATATAATGACTGGCTCAGTCATTGTGGTCTAAACTGCCAACAGCCAGTAAAGCCACCGGAAGTGTTCGATCTGCCATCTAATTGGTTAATTTGATATTTAGGTTGTGTCCATCTGTATATCATGTTCATCTGATGTTCGCAAACTTTTTTTCTTAATAAGCAGGTGAAATTCCCCACTTTAAAAATAAGTGTTGACATTAGAAGAATGTACAGGGATACTTCGGACTTGTTAGTGATGTTTTCTCGTTTATATGTGAACAGTGATGAATAGTGCGGCGGCTTCACTTATATGACGTCATGAGCAATTCAGTTCTCTTTTTGTGCAGTTCAGCCAATCAGAGTGTGGCACTCTGAATCACATGACCAACTAATCTTTTAAGCTTTATTAAAAGATTTAATTTGTTCTTTTTTTCCCTTGTTTAATTGTACATCTTTGTTCTCCTTCCTAGTTCCCTGTATCATGATTTAGTCCATCGCATGTCTTCATTTAGTGTCATCATCATGAGCTCATCCTCCTTTTCTGATGCTCTGAGACTGAAGAAAACATGTCAGCGTTTCAGGTAAGTCAATGTAGTGACATTATGCACATTTTAACATGGTGAACTCTTGAGTGCACTAAAGTGATTGAGAGCCTCCTAGTGAGCCGCCTACATGGGCAGCATCCTAACTGAAGTGAACTAGAATGAAAGCTCAGACGTGAGTGATTGAATCATTGATTATAGGCAGCGTCTCATTAGCGCTCTCTCGAGAAGCTCACTAGAGCCCTCACTAGTGCTTATCATTGATTACAGCAGAGGTTGAAGCTGGCTAATGACATGCTGCTGTAATAAGCATAAAAACAGCCACAAATATTGGGTGTATGCTGGTTGCAATTTTGTTTTATTTTTTTGCATACTTTTTGGTGCTAAATGATGAAGTATACCGGGGATTTCCTTTTCTCCAGAGAAAACATGCATTTTGTTGGGAATGCAGCTATTATGCATCAGTGTTATTTATTATGTTATACTATTACAGTTTTTATAAAGATTTTGAATATTTAGTTATTTTAATTTAATTGTTTTATTATTTAAAAATAGCCTATTTAGTACTAATTTACTCATTTTATTTCAGTTTTAGCTATTTTAGTTATTTAGTTTAACTTAGAAATTTAATTAATTAAAAATGTTATATTTAAAAAAAAAAAAAAAAATTTAATCAAAACAATTTTTTTTTTTAATTTTTATTCATTTCAGTTTTAGTTTACTGCTCTGAAACGAAATCATCGAATTTATATTTTTTTTTACTAAAGTTGTTATCCATTTATTTTTACAACTTAAACAAATTTAGTTGACTAATTTTTTTCTGTAGCTAAAATAAATGTAGTATTTTTTCAGTGTATAATATATAGTAAAATATAATAATAAAGTACTGTCTAGCAGCTCACTAGATTAAACTGCAGTTTAGTGGCTCAGAGTCACATGACCTGTTGTTTGTAATATTGAGACTAGTATAAATGTTTGGTGTTTATTGTGAGACAGACTGTGCTTTAGATGAGTCGAAGAGGTTTTTGGCTCACCTTCAGCTCTCCTTCACTTGAGAAATAAGACTTAAATGCTCGCTTTTTTCAAAGGCTCAGGCCTGAGACAGTAGAGAGGCCTTTGAGAAGGAACACAAGCACTTCCTGTGAGTACGGATATTGGTGCTTGAGTCCATGCGTCGTGGAGGATTGTGAAGTTTAAAGTCTTTGTGGTTTGTTTAAAGCACAGACAGTCCTGAAGAGAGGCGCTCATTTATATCACTTAACGAGAATCAATCCGTTAACATCGTGACAGACCACTGCGTCTCTTGCGCTCGCTTTCCTCTAAAATCTATAAATGTCTTTCTCTTTCTGTGGCTCCCGTCTCTTTCGCTCTGTTTGGCGTGTTTGTCAGGTGTCTAACTGTTCCTTTACATCTGGACGTGTCATTTCTACAGCGTTTGCTCATCTCTGGTGTGAAGCGAAAACATTCCCCGTCGACATCCAGCAGATGTTGTGTGATGGAGAATCATCTCTTCAGATGGCTGTATTGGGGATCTAATCAAGATCAAAGGAAAGTTTGAGATTCACTGGATCTAGTTTGGACAGGTTTTCCAGTGGATCTTCGTTTAAGATCGAGGCTAAATGCAGTTAAATGTAACACATGTATGATTGTATAATATTTGAACTTAACACACTGACATCAGAACAATAAATTACTGAATTACAAAAAGATATTTTCAAATTATAAAAGTTCAAATTAAATACAAATGAATTTTTTATAATAAAAATGTAATTACTAAATGTCTATATGTGATTAAAATATTATTATTACTTCTGTTTATTTTTAAATGCTAATTAAATATTTACATAACATAAATATAAATAATATTTTACTATACATATCATTTAAATATAAAAATATTTTTTTTATTTTTTGTACTTAACATGCTAGCAGTAAAAGTTATTTTACTTCATATATTTATATAAATAAGAACAAACTATATAAGAAACATGACTTTTATACAACAATATCAATAAATAGTTACATGTCAGAAGTAGTATATCAGTAAGGTAGTCTTGAGTATTTTATATGAAAAAAGAAATATAAAAATAAATATTTTGTTATATTCTTTATTTATAATACGTTATATTACTGCAATAAACTCCTTTACTTTCCTTTCCTGTAAATTATATAAGAGAAATGATCAGTTTTGGTTTGTTTCTCTCTCTCTCACTCTGTTTTCTCAAGCTGCTTGTGTTTCAGTCTTTCTTCTCTTTGTGAGCGCCATCTTCCCCTCCCGCCTTGATGTAAAGAGTAAAGACAGAGGCGCTGGAGAGCCACCTTATCTCACATTAGACACATGTCTGGCAGGCTGTCCTCCGCACACCTCCCGGGGAGCTGCTGGCAGACACCAGCCGCTCGACTCCCTGTCCTCTCCAAACAGATCTGGAGCTCTCCAGCGCGTCTTCCTCATCGCTTCTGCTCTTTTGTTTGCCTTCGAGTGCTAAATCCACAGGAAACAGCGCGAAGATGAAGGCGGTCTGCTGGCATTTGGACGGCGGGGTTAATTGAGGCGCGTGTTGGGACTCAACGGAGACAGAATGGGACAAATGAAGATGCGAAATGTTAAATAACCCTGTTTAATTAGCTGTGTTTACAACCCAAGATTCAGTCACTCAGCTCAGTTACCTGAGCTCTGTCCAAACACCCGCTCCACCACCTGCTAACACACTCTCAGTCTCACACGACCAACACCGCCTGACGCTTGTTACACATCAGCAAGAGCTTCCACGAATCGCCAAGCTACAATCTGATTGGCTGACTTTGAGGAACATTAATTCAACACAAATCAAACATTAAAAAAAAAAAAAATATATATATATATATATATATTTTTTTTTTTTTTTATGTGTTTTTTTTTTTTTTATATATATATAGTTATATTAG
>JAUYWG010000061.1:15460139-15475774 GCA_034779775.1 Enteromius afrohamiltoni
ATCTGGAATGAATTTTAGATCTTTAAGTCCATCTCATGAAAAATCGGAGCAGAAACAAAGGTGTTGCATTTATATTTGTGTTGAGTGTGTATATATATATTATTTATTTATTTTTTTAATTACATCTTAATGTAATAATAATTTAAGTTATGTAATTAACATGCTAATGGTGAGGGGTAATGATAACTCCTCTTAGAGGAAGGCATAAATTTGTCCATTTCAAAGAGTGCTGCTAAAGCTAGACACATTCAGATGGACATAACTGCATAATGTATTAAGGATTTAATTGTGATAAAATGTATATTTAAATCTAACTGGGGGCAGGATGTATAGATGCTGTCTGGAGGCGGTTTAGTCAATCACAAGACACTGGACCAGCGTTCTGCCAGAGGCCTTGTGCTGAACTTCTCTGTAGCAAAACTAGGCTGTTTTTACCTGGTTTTATATAAACATGCAAATACAGTTGTTAGAACAGATGTGTTGTTATTCAGTAGATTTGTAAACATTTCTGCAGTTTAATAATGTAGTGAGTCGCTGTGCTGCCTGCCCTAAATAGGCAGCATCCTAAAATAAATGGCAGGAGCTGAACTGGAAAGCTCTATACAGGTGAAAACTTCACACCAGCACATGAGTTTGAAGCTAATGATGTGATTCATAATAGATTATGCTATTTATTTGATTGTTCAGCACTGGATGAAGAAGAGTTCCCCTGGACTCAACCATCTTCTGAAATATTTTTTATTCACTGCTTGTTCCAGTGCATTCTGGGATTGGCGTATCTGTGATGGACAGATGTGAGGCTGCCAAAAGAAGGTTTCTTAGAAGCCAGCATGCCTTTTGAATTGTCTACATTTGGTTGATGTAAAATATAAAAAAAGAAAAAGACATGTGTGGGTATGTGTATATTTACATACACATACACACATTTCTTTTTATTTGTACAGTATGCATTTGTTTGTGTATATGTTTACACACAATTATAAAAAAAAAATAATATTTTGTGTGTGTGTGTGTGTCTATATATATATATATATATATATATATATATATATACACACCATATGTAATATATTCATTCTATAGTCTGTCTAAATACTTGATTCTGAAATGCTGGAAGTTCAGTGAAAAGAAAGATATCACCTAAAGTGGCGGTTCTCAATTCTGCTCTCTCTCTCTCTCTCTCTCTCTCTCTCTCTCTCTCTCAGCTCAGCTCAGCTCAATTGATTTCATCTATACACTTATTTTGACACAGCTCAGAGAAGCGTTATACATGTGCACACATGTTTTTTGCTGTAATGTACTAAAGCTTTAATCATGATAAAAGCGTAAAAGTAGTATTTACAAATAACAGAGAATCTAAAAGAATAAGACACCAACAAGTACAGTAGATGCCAACCCCTCACCCTCGAGTACTTCCAAACCTGTATGAATTTCTTTATTCTGTCGAACACCAAGGAAGATATTTTGAAGAAGGCTGTTTTGGATCACCATTGACTTCCAATACAACTTTCTTTTAAAATATCTTTGTGTCGGCAGAATAAAGACATTCATACAGGTTTGGAAGTACTTGAGGGTGAGTAAATGATGACAGGATTTACATTTTTGGGTGAACTGTTCCTTTAAGCGTTGTGCTTGCACAAGTTCTGTGCGATCTTCTTCACTTCTTCCTCTGCGTCTCAGTCGGGCTTAAATTGATAAGCGATATAGATAATGTCACTGTTTAAAGTTCAGCCGGAGCATATGACGCTGAGCTGAGGGGCGGAGCGTTCAGAAGAGCTCCAGATACAGTTTTGCCAATCACAAGCTAGCATCAACCCAGGACTCCAGATCAAAAAAAAGAAAATCATTATTTTATTAGGTGCCACAGAATAAGTTTGTTTTGTTTATTTATTCTTTTTTTACCTTTCTTAACATACTGTTGTGTTTCATGTCTCATCTTTTCTTGACGTTATCAGCATTGTTTATCTTGTAAATGACCTGAGAACTAAGGTTCACTTAGGAACTTAATATATTTTCCCATTTGAAATATACAGGTTTTTGGTCACAAAAGATACCGATTTAGTCGCAGTCTGGAGCCCTGCAATCAGAGCCCAATGCTCATGCTTATTATAAAAATAGGAAATTATCAGTTTGATTTTAAGAGAAGGGACAGAGCGGTGTGGAATAAAGTTAAATCATGTGAAATTAAAAACAAAGAGCTAACACACAAACACAATCAAGCCTACAAATACCCTTTGAAAGCTGTTTAATGCACAGGTAGTCCCAAGTCAGTTTGATCACCGTTCCATATTAATGCACTGTTTACTTGATGCGCACACACACACACAGAGAGAGAGAAAGGAGATTGCTGATTGTCCTACACACACTTGTCAACGCTGCTTGTTTTTGATAAAATAGCCTAGGTCTATTCTAGATCAGTACATTATATTTCTCAGCAAAGAGGAGGTGAACTCAGTATTTTTGATGATTGTTTGTAGGGAGACACACAGACACAGTTGTATCTCTCTCTATCTATCTCTCGACCGATAATTCATTCAAATAAATGTGATCTGACTGCACTATTTCATCTCTGTGTCTGATTTGAAGCACTAACGAGCCTTAACTGACCAAAAAAAAACCCCAAAACAAACACGCATCATTTTTACCATTCCGTATAATCCAATTAAAAATATTTAGAAAAATAATAATCTAATAATCAAATTTTTTTTATATTTTAATTTACATTAAATTAAAAATATTAAGGAAATAAAAATATTAAAATTGAAATTAAAAATATTTAGAAAAAATATTATAATATATAAACTAATTTATTATTAATTTATTTTTAATATTTTAATTATATTTACATTAACATTTAAAATGTTTTTTTTTATGTAAATAAAACAATATATAGTTGAATAGTTACATTATAATTATGAATAAATATTTTTAAGAATTATATTTAAATGATATATATGTTAAATATAATAATTACAATTATAAATGGAGTAACATGTCCATGTAAATACTTTATTTTGTAGGTAGGTTGCCGAGACGTTTATAAAGATCAGATGAAAACTGCCGGGTGATGAGCAGCACATTCAGTCTGTGCTGGTGTGGGAGTTTGTGGATACAGTAGCAGGAAGATGTTTGCTGTCAGGCGTGGGTGTTGTGGAGGCGCTTGCCGTCTCCCGCTTCATCTGTTTGTTTATTCATTTGGTTGCCATTGCGTTAAATAATTCATCTCTCTGCCCCTCTCCTCTCCTCTCTGCTCAGTTTAATGATTCGCCAGAGCTCTGTGTGTGTGTTTCTCAGCTTTCTCTATCATATATGTGCGTGTTGAATGCATTACGCTGCACACACACACACACAAGCAGCTGAGGATGTGTGTGTGACCCGCGGGCGATGGGCAGCCGCTGGGATGTCTCTGTGGGCCTGATGAATGTTGGACGGCTGTTTGTCGTCCTGAACGCTTCTGTGACAATCACACACATGCTCTCAGAGCGATGTGATGAGGCATGTCACTTCCTCTCAGGTGAAAATGCCAGACTGAATTCTAGTACGTTTCAGTAGTACTTCTATATGAGGCATGGGCATGATGAGTTATTTTAGTGCTCTATATTTCTTCGTAATGTAATGATACAATCAGATGTGAATCTTTTCTTGTTGGTGGTTACTTCTTTAAAATGAAATACATAAGACCTAGGTGCTAGGTAGATGATGATCTTGTATTAGAATCAGTTTTACTTTAACCTACTGTTGATTTTCTTTTCATTATTTATTCATTCATTCATATTTTTTGTAGGGGAGTATTCATTTATATTTCCAGATTTTAACATTTTTGTTTAACTGAACAGATCAAATCTTCAAATGTTTTAGTTCAAATCCAGAAATTCAGGAGGAAGATTTGCACTATATTCTATATTTTGAAAAGCACCAAATGTTTATAAAATGTGTTTTATTGTTCTTTCTAGCTGCCGTATTTACCAGAAGCGTGTAACATATTATCACACTCCTGCTTTCTGATCTATAACAGCATTTTCGCTGGTAATTTATCATTTATATGCAGAAGAAGTGTTAAAATATGCTCAAAACAGCATTGCTAGTGGTGAAATGGCAGAGAAGCATCTTCATAAACTCTCATTTGGAGGAAAAGTCTCAGAGAGAGTCTTGCAAAGCACTACACATTTAATGAAATGTGTTTTATTTCGTCTTTGCTCATTATCCTGGTTTCGGCAGTGAATCATGGCGTGTTTGGTGAGGCCCCAGGCCGGGGACGTGCTTGTTTCTGCGGCTGGACCCGCTCTGTTTATCCTCATGCTTGTGCCGTGACATTACACTATAGATTGTGGTTTATGAGGCGTTTCTGGAGAGGAATGTGAGATGATTGGAGGCGCCCGAGGGCTGAGGCAGCCGCTCGTGAAGAGATCACTGGTCACTGACAGGTCTGTCGGGATGAGAGCGATGCTTTACGCTCATGCTGTCATCTGCAACAAGACATGTTTACAATGCGAGAGGACATGAAGCGTCCGTGACATTCACCCCTGAGAAACGATTCAAGCGCCGCTCGCCATCGTTTAAAGCTGCAGGACAAACTTATTTAGCAAGATGCTCGTTTACAACTAACTTATGGCTGTTTTTAGTCCAAAATAATAGTAATAAATCAATATGTGAGGTGAAAAATGCTCTGAAATGTCTACAGTGGTAAATTGAGGTATTCTGCTTTTATGTTTAGTTGATTGATTAGTGTTTGATTTGAATAAAATGATTAACTCCGTTTTTTTGTGGTCATATTAGCTTCATTAGCGGAGCAAAAACAAACAAAAAAGGGATTGAATGATAAAATATTATGCAAAAATATTCATGGTTTAATTAGTATATTAATGTGTTTGTCTTTATATTAGATATATTTTATTGCACATATTCTGTATTTTAATTAATTATTTCCATTTTTTTTATTTACAACATAATTCAAAATTTTGAGCCCGTTAAGGTTTTTTTGTTGTTGTTGTTTTTTTAACAGATTAACATTTTTATTCAGCAAAGATGGATTACATTTGTAAAAAACGACAGTAAATAGATTCAGAGGCAGAACTGTTTTCATATTTGATAATAATCAGAAGTGATCATGTCCAGACGAGACACTGGGTTCACGAGGACGAGACGAGACGAGATTTGTAATAAATCCTCAATGATAAAATATATTGGGAAAACAGTATGTTATTCAACAAAAACATTCCAAAAAAATTAGGTGCATTTTGTAATCAACTTTTTTAATGAATTATGAGTGAAAACAAACTTGTCGAGAGCAAACGTGCCACGAGATCTCGTCACACCCCTGTGTGACACTGAAGACTGGAGTAGGTTAATGACGTTGTTATATTTTGTAGTAGGACTTAGTATTTTTGAATTGTACAAGTATCTGCATAACTCAACAAGGCTCATAGCTAAACAAGGTCATGCTTTCTAGCTTACACGTTTACTGTCCCTCGCTCATGAAAAGTGAGCGGTCTGTCAAAAAGTCAGTTTATTTTGTACGGCTCATTAGTGACGTCAGTTCTAATGAAGCTGTGGTGTGTTTGTGTAGTGTTTCTTCTCCTGATGTGTGCCTGAATATTGAAAGTGACACGCTTTCCTTCGCTGTCATTCTTCCTAATACAGCGCAGCCAATTCATTCTCCTTCTCTCAGCTTTTGTCTTTCTGCAGCACAGCCCGAGTGCTTTTAACGACTCACGCTAACGCTAATGTTCTTTGTGTCACTCTCACGCTGCGAAGATTTGAAATAATTAAGTCTAATTTGCACAGCACTACTGAAGGATGGGTTCAGCTCTTAAGTCCTTCTCAAAGGCTTTATCTGAAAACACTGGTGTTCATCGGGACACTCATGTATTTGAGGTTTTGCAAATATAAAAGTGCATGCATAAGTTTGTTTTTAAGGGATAGTGCACTCAATAATTCAGATGCTGTCCATATAGTGTTTTAGTACTTGATGAGTTTGTGTTCGAGACGTTAAGATGTCCTCAGAAAGCACATTATGGAACCCTAAAAAAACGGTTATTGTGACGTTTTATCTCACAACACTGTTTTTCTGAGAATTGCGAGATATAGTCAGAATTGTTCATTATAAAGTCACAGTTTTGGCGCAGTCATACATCATTGATATTCATACCGTAAATTAAAGGTGCTCTATGAAAAGCTGTTTGACGTCACTTCTGCTGACATTTTACATAAATACAAAATAAAACAGAGCAAGCTCCCCCTCCCCCCAGTGTTTTTACTGTAACTGCCGTGAATGCTCAAAGCGCATTGATACGAAAGGAGATAATTATTTTGTTTTATTGGCGCGTGTGAATGATCTTACAACGAGTATTCATGACTTTACCTACCTGTGCAATAAAAAACTTGCCACCTGTGCATCGGTTTCCTGTGCAAGTTCTCTCCACCGTTCAACAAATCCGGGTCTTGTTTCTTTTCTTCTTGATTTCTCTTCTTCTCACCTTATATTCCTCTGAGCGTCTTTTCTTCGGTCGTGCCTCAGCCATTTTCCAAAAATAATATACAGTACTCAGCTAACCCACTTTCAGATTCACACTGTACAATCAACTCTGTCTATTATGTGCAGCCGCATTAACCCCCAGCTCTTCTTGCCGATTGGTTTGTTTTTGTTGTGATGAACATCCTGTGCACCATAGTGTTAGTTTCGGTATTGCAGCCTCTGTGTTGTCTTTCGTTTTTTTCCCCCAGTGTATTCAGAGTAGAGACAGCAAGACGATCAAGGGGTTATGCATACGGTTTGAGATAAAGATGAAATTGAGCTAAAATCCTGCAACATCGCATAGAGCACCTTTAAAGTATTGTGAAATTTTGTGTAAATATATAGTCAACAGGAGCTGTAAAGCTCAAATCATGAAATAACCTTTTGAAGTATATTTTGTTAAGTCAATTGTTGCGAAGGTTTAAAAGTCTATTTCCAGTAGCGGATAAAAAGATGATTGCGTGTTATTTTACAAGTCTGAGGGGGAAAAATGCAGCTTAGCTCTCGGTTGCAAAATATGCACTCGCAACTAAAAAATTAAATGTATTTGCAACTTTTTATCTTTTGCATTTTTTTTACCCCCGAGGATTACAAGAAAAACATTCAGAATTGTTTTTTCAGATATTTTTCCAGTTGCAAAAAAAATTACATTTCTGAGAAGAAAAGTCTTAAAATGATATTCAAAATGATATTCACTGTTTCCGTCATAAAATAAAATCAAAGTTCATTTTGGCTTTTAATCTCACAATTCTTTTGTGAGTGTTTTTCTGCAATTGCACATTTGTGTTTGCATCTCAATGCTCTTTATTTTCTCAGAAATGTGAAAAAAGTCAGGATTGTAAGATAAAAAGGTTTGTATGTTTCTATTCAGTACTAGAAATCAGCTTGCATCCAACTCTCTCTGCAGTTCTGCATGCTTCAATCATTTAAAATAACTAATGATTTAAGGTGTTTAAGTTATGACTGTTTCTCGCTTTCACCTTTTGCATGCTCTCTCTCTCTCTCAATTCAATTCATTTTTATGGGTTCAAGCACAAAGTTAGGATTTTTATAAGGGGTTGGAGTTCCTAGTTTGTAATTTGTAATTGGCTCATTTAGAAATAGGGTGTGAACGCATGAACCCCAAAGGCCTATAAAAAATAAACAAAAACTAAAAAATGTATGAAACTTGGTAAGAACGTGTCTCACATGACCCTCAACATATATCCTAAGGTTCGTGAAGATCAGACCATAGGTGGCGCTATAACAGTTAAAACTGCCTCAAAAACACAGAATGTGACCTCAGATTTTAAAACATGTTAATATGTTCATATATTCATATAATATGATTGGTCTCCTCATTCTGAGCAACTTTGCCTCAAGAACCATTGCTGTCAATCAAACAGTTCATTAATCATTCACAAAAATGTTAAAAACCTACTTTTACAAACTAGTCTCAGGATTGTGCTCAATCTGTAGACTCTCTAGATTAATAATTATCAACAAAAAAAATTACAGGGTCATTTAAGCCACAAATACTCCAAAAATACTACTACAATATTACGTTTCATGTTTTATAAGGAACATTGGTTTTGGTTATAAAGGAGGTTTTGTTTTATTTGCTGCTAAGAAGAAACCCCAGAAGATATGTTTTTACAGCACATTTATTTTGGTTTTACGTTCATTTTATACAAAGTGTGTAGAGTGTGAATATGGTCAGTAGTTCAATGTTTAGGAAGGAAGCCAATTTAAGATTTGCTGACAACATTACGCTGCTTTAAGAAAGATGAAATCCCAGAGTTGGTTATATTTCTCTCTCTTTCAGTTCAGTTCAGTTCAAAATTGCTTTATTGGCATGACTGCAAAGATACAATATTGCCAAAGCTTGATATTTGTGGAGAAAAATAATAATAGAAATGAACGTGACTGATTAAATATCATCGTCAAAGAACCTTTATTCACGGTCATTCTCTATGCCCTATAAATGTAATTGCAGTCATCATCACATGACCAGCATTTACGTTGTGTCTCGTTTTTGTCTCGTGATAAAGGTTCCTTGACGATGATATTTAATCATGATTACATTGGTTGACGGAAGCAACACTACTGACGCGTCCACACATACCTCGCTGTCTGTCTCGCTCCTCTTCATCTGTTCCTCCTCAGTCATTGCTACATCAAGTTCTACATGATGTTTGTGGATTTGATTATGCATAGGTTGCTTATTGATTTAAATTTGTGGTAGTGAAGGTTCTCTGTGGTTCTCTCTCTCTCCGTCTCTCTGTGGTTGTTTCTCTCTCTCTGGCGTGGTTACCGACGCAGCAGCTGCATCTGTCTGGTTTGCTTGTGTTCATGGGAAGGTTGCACATGTCCGCCCGCGCTGCGTCGTTTGTCAATGTCACGCTGAATGGGGCGAGAGCAGGAACGGAAACTCGCCCCGCTTTGTTCAGCTCCCTGGACTGCATGTTTTCCAAAAAGCCTGCGCTGATCCTCAGGTGGTGGAGCAGAAAGACGGTGGTTGGCTAATCCTCCAGAGATGCTCCTGCCTCCTGATCCCAGACCAGCTGCAGTGCTGCTATCCCTGACGCTTGAGGTGTCTTTCAGCCAATGTTTCCACACTTCTGACTTGAGCTCATGGGAGTTATTTACCCTGTGGAGGAAAAATGTCTATTTAAGCATGTGTGTTTGTGAGAGAGAGATGTGTTTGTGCCCGTGTGTGTGAGCGAGAGTATATGTGTTTTTTTGGCGTGTGTTTGTGTGTGAGAGAGTGAGTGAGTGAGTGAGTGAGTCGAATCTGTTCTTATTCTCAAGCTTGCGATTTGGTTCAATATTGATTTTTTTAGGTATATATTAAGTACAGCACATGCCGAATAAATTCTCTGAACTCTGAAGTAAAAAATTATTATGTTATATGGTGCTTATATATTTAACACAATGCTCCTCTCTAGAGTGCGCTGTAATGTTAGATTCATTTGCTAAAAAACCAGGTTAAACTAATTTAACAGATTTAAGAATCGCTATTGTTTAAAAAGATCATTCAAATGGAGAAATCAGTATTTTTTTCCACTGGTATATTTGTGCTTTAAGCAGTAATGCTAAGATGTTGCTGCAGTATGTGGTTGTAAGAGTAGGGTAGTTTCAAGGGCGTGGTTGCCATGCAGTTGCTAGGGTGTTTTTTGGTGGCTGTGGTTCAATGAAAGTCAGATAACTTGTGGAATCAATCATGTTTGAAGCTCAGATGCTGCTGAACGATGCACACGTTGAGTTTTAAATACCTCTAAACCTAAGTGTGAGCAATAGTATTAGTGCTAATGGACTTGAGTAATGCAGTGCTTGTGAACAAACATCTAAAGCGTTGTATTGCATTGTTTGAGTTTGTCAGCTGTATGTGTTGGCTGTTCCCAGCAGGTCTGTGTCTTCATGCTCTGATAAAGAGATTAGACATGAAGCACAGATCTGTGTGAACACGGGCCATCCTCTGATCGCTATCGCTCTCATATCGCTCGGTCTGTGGGTGGCTGGATGATCTCGAGTGGCTTTCCTGTGGTGGGCAGAGAGATGAGAGACGTCTTCGTTCATCTACCGCGCATTAGCTTTGCTTTGTGATTCAGCATCGGAGAGTTTATTGGGATTTGCTCTCACAGAGCTGAGATCTGACTGTCATAAAGTTCAATAAAGAGGGTTCTCGCCAAGAATTGCCCTGTTTTTTGTTGGATGTTCGTGAGCGGTTAAATCTGACCTGAAATACAGAAAATGAAATATATGCTATGGAGTGTGTCGATACTGTATTGTAAGAAAAAGAATTGCCAAATATGAATTATTGCATTTGCTACATTGCAGATATGTAACACAAACTGATACACAGTAAATATCTCAAATAATCAAATATCTCTCTTTCATTTAAAGTTTTGCATTGGACGTCTGAATCATTTTAGTGAATCGGTTCAGTCAAATGCTGAAGAATGTAAACAAACTGCTTAAATAAACGATTCACCAATGTATGCAAGTCCCTGTATATAATAGTCCCTGTGTTATTAAACACAGAGAAACAGTTAAATAGTTATGTATATCTTAATCTATCTGTCTATCCATCTAGCTAAATAATTCTATAATATAAAACAAATAATAGGCTAATAAACACAAGGACACTAGTTTATTTTGATGCTTCAAAAAGAGAGATTTCAAATGAAATTTTAAAATATTTTTTTGTAGTTTTGCACTATAAAGTAATTTTTCTGACTCTGTGTGGGAGTTGGAGCTGATTTCAGTAACACTATCTGACCTTTTATTGATACGCTTTATTATATTATGCAATGCCATGTCAACCATGTCTTACGCAAAAATCTCCTGTGCTTGTCTTTCTTCAGCTGCTGATGAAGTTGTTTAATTCACGGCTGCTTCATTTCTCATATCGCTGCCCTCCATCAACACAACACAGATGTTCCTCGGATGGAAATGATTCTCAGGTTCTTTTGGGTTGATGGTGAATAACTGTCATCTGTGCTTTTTCTTGGGTTTGCTGTTGTCATGGATACATCAGATCAAATCCACACAGAGAACGAGTGCAAAAAAAAAAAAAAAACATGGGGATTTGTGAAGTTTCTTGAATATTGTCCTTGCTTCACTAAAGATTTCTCCTCCTTGGCTCGAGAGTGTCTGCAGTCCTCATAAAGCACACAGTGGCTCTACAGTAAAAGCTGACGTTTTAACAGCACGTCTTTAAACCTTCGAGGTTAACGATTACGGTGACAGTACAAACGTGTGCTGTTATAGCGTCAGAAACGTCCAGACTAAACCCTGGCAGCAAAAAACCTGTCTCTGAAGAACATTAATGCCTTTTATTTAAGAATCTGAACATTGTAGGCAGGACACTATAGGCAGTAACACTTTTTTTCATGAACTAGTCAAGTTTGATACTAAAAAGAAAACTTGCATGCCTACACCAAACTTAACAATTTTGTTCCTATCTATATGTTGAAGGTTTTTACTGCTTTGTTTATACAGTAATTTGTCCGATTTTGTTATTGCTCTTAATCGAGTTTTTCTTATTATTTTATTACAACACATTTTTTCAAGAGTTTTTCAAGAGTTTCAGCAGAACTTACATACATCAAACTTAGCAGTTTTATTCCCATCTATATTCTGAAGGTTTTTACTGAGAGGTTTGTTTATAAGTACAGTAATTTGCAGAATTTTAATATTGCACTTTATCTGCATCTGTAGATTTCACTTACTGCACATATCTTAAAAAGTTTTTTCTCCACTTCAGCAGTACTTACATACACCAGATTTTACAGTTTTATTCCTATTTATATTCTTAACATTGTTATAGAAGGATTTGTTCAGATATCATTTCTCAAATGCAAAGAAAATCCAAAGCCATATTTAGAGACCCAAAAATCACAGAAACTTAAGGGTGGACTCATAGAAAGAAAGTAAGAATCCACACTGCCATCTCAGATTTCAAATCTACTTTTACTTTAATTTAATTTTTAATATTCTTTATTTATTGTGCTGACATGGTTTTAGAAATATTTATTTTGTTCATTAGTCAGTTCTTTTTGTCTTTTAATGATGTAAAAACTATATCAAATTAAAATATATCAGCTTGCCATTTATTATTTTGTCAATTCATATGTACATATTTACCATTGATTTATAATACTGTATGTATGTATGTATATTTAAATAGGTACCAAACATTAAAAAAGCCAATTTTATTTTGCTTTAAGTTCCCTGACACAAAATTATGATTTATTTATTTATTTTTCATATATACATTATAGTGAATTATAATAACCCTGTTTTAAACGGAAGCTATTAAAAAATAGTGTAGTGTATAAATAGAGCTCCTAAATAGCATATAATTAATATATTGACTTTACAAATCGCGGGGTGTGAGCCAGAAAGGTGTAAATTGCATTTCAACAACTTTACTGGAGAGCCAAAATAAAAAATGTTAATAAAGATCGATCTGACTTTGTGTAGTGATTTAAGTTTTTTAATAATCAAAATTCATACACTCGTGGATGACACGACTTTGGAGCACATTATGACATTTAATTTGAGATATATATATATATATATATATATATATATATATATTAACAAGAAGAATATTGTGCACATGTGTTGTAGTTTGTTATTATGGCAAAAGCATATTTACACAAGAGGTGCACATTTGAATTCAGTGTCACTTAGTTCATCTCTGTATTTGGTACTCTTCAAAAACCTTTGGCAACATACACTTTCAGTAGTAATTGTGTTGATGAGATTAACACTGAGACACTGATGCAAAGAGTAAAGAAGGTTTTACTGTATCTGTGCACTGTACCATTCTTGTACAGTGTGTGTGTGTGAGGCATCGGGATAATTATAGCTCACCTCCTACTTACACCAGCAAACAAATCCATCATTTGCTTCTGTTCTGTTTTTCAGAACACTGATGCACTGATTCCTGCTGGGACAGGACATTTGAGACATGAGTGTTTCTGAACACACATCTGTCTCCAACTCTTTCCCTAAACCTGCGGGTCTGCTGTCTACATTGGCCACATCCTGACAGACACTCATAAATATGAGATTTGCAACTAAGTGTGCCACAAAAAATGGTGCACGTGAAGCACACAGGACACTCGACTCATGGAGGAGTTTGGTGTTAGCATATTGTTAAGCTAATGATGCAGTACTGTAATAAACAAAACAAATACACAGCATACTGCATGTGCTGGGTAAATCAATTTCAGCTTTCAATAGAAAGCTTTAACTACTGTATGAAATAGAATTGAAATAATATTTATGTAGGCAATTTATAAATCACCAAATTTATCTTGGATAAATAGACTATTTTTTGCTTCTTGTAGCAACATTTTTTTTTGTTTTTAATATTATGATAAAAATGCAAAGAGATAATTTTCAGTATAAGTATTTTTAACAACTTGGATACATTTTTAAGCTTATATTAAAATATTAAGTATATTGCACTGTCAAGGTCCAGAAAAGTATGAAAGACATCATCAGAATACTCCATCTGCCATCAATGGTTCAATCTGAATGTTATGAAGCATTGGTGACTTTGTTCAATAGCTTGTCTCTTCTGTGTCTCTCTGCATCACCGTAGCACCATTTTGGAGAATAGTCAAAATAATACACGTGAAAATACACGTAGAAGCCTTGGGCAGCTGACACAGAAGAGTATGCCGCTTGCGTCCAGCAGATATTCTCCATGTCTTATTTATTTATTTACATGTATATTTCAGTACATGTGGTAGGTTCAGTTTACCTAGTTATTGAAGTGGTGGTTGATTGCAATTTGGCTTTTTTAACATTAGTTAGTGTGTAATGTTGTTTTTTGAGCATAAACAATATCTGCAAAGTTACGAAGCTGAAAGTTCAATGTAAACAAAGATATTTTTTGGAGAAGTTTAGAAAGGCACTTAGCCAATCACAACATACCCAGCCAACTGACCAATCAGAGTCCATCACGTACTTCTGAAGGTGGGGTTTCATAAAACCAGAAAATGATTAGCTGCTTTTTCAGAGTAGGGACAGAGCAATGTCAAATAAAGGTAAAATATTAGGGATGCACTGAATTTTCGCCATTTACCGTTTTGGGACGATATAGAAAAATGTCCAAAAATCTGAGCTGAAAATATACATATAAGATGTTCAGCGCGCAGGTTTTGCTCTACTTGTTATTTAGTGGTTTGTTATGCCTGATTCTATTGCATGGAAAAGAATAAAAATAATATATTGCCATTTAATGTTAAAGTAACACTTAACAAGTACGACTGTTGAGTTTAAAAATGCATTAGTAAATGTGGAAATTAACATTAAAGGTTCCCTGATGTGCTTTGAAACACGCAGCGTTATTCCATGTGGTGACGTAGTTTCAACTGGAACAGGAAGACAGGGTGGGGCATATTGAGCAGCCTCACCCCCTTTTTTAAATCTGCTCTGGCCAGAGCCATTGAGCTCAGTAAAGCCACATTTGACAGCCGTTATCGAATAGATTACCCAATATGAATCTTTTACTAAAACAAAGTAGTAATTATAATCATGCTGAGGCAGTGTAGTGTTAGAAATGTGTAATATATGCAGACTCACGCATTTTAATTCGCTCCGTGCGAAGAGACAAAGTCTGGTCAGACTGCTAGCGCTGCCCTGGTTCGTGTGACACAATGCCAAACCAGAACCCCTTTTCCCTAAATCCAAAGCCTATTTACACTGTCTGAATCTGTCCTCATGACCTGTTCACGGTACAGAAAGTAATAACACTGTCAAGTATTATCATCCCTATAAATGATGTGATTTGTATTTATTTTTATTAACACTTGTTAGACTGCACCCCACAAACACAGTCACCTACCTAGTAGAAGTCAGTTGTTTTCGTTTCGGTATGGAAAGGCCTTTATGTGCTCACTAGGATTACTCTTCTCTTGCTTTCCATCTCTTATTTTTTTCAGTCGTGCCAGCTGCTGTTTATCGTCCACCTCCTCTCATCTCTATTTGATGTCTGTGTCATTTCCTCCTTTCCTCTACTCTCTCGTCCTCTCTTTTCATCCCCGGTTTTATTATTGAGTATAAGTATGAATCCATGCGGCGCTGGAGTGACGGCAGACACTGCTGTGATTCATATCAGCAGATTCAGAGCTGATATAATAACCGAGGATAATGCGAGCGGGCCGCGCCACATTCATCATTTTGAGGGCCCATGTGTCCTCCTGTCCTCCCACTGACACTCATAAAACCCTGCGCTCTCTTTATAATACAGACCCAGCGCCTGCACCATCACTCTGAGCCAAGCGCAGATGACCAGCGTGTGATGATGCAACCGCTGTGAAAACCGCTGAGCTGTGAGCACACGATCTGGAAACCCCTGAATACTAGCACACTGCATGCTGTGCAGTATATACTGGGATGCCTGCTGTTTTTGGGGGAATAGTAATAACAGACTGCTTTTAACTTTTTTCCCTACAGTACAGTATGTTGTCCAAAATGTGCAGAATACTGTATCCCAGTACAGTACATTTATATATTAAATTATATATATTTTATATTTAAATATTATTACTCTTTCTCATATATATATATATATATATATATATACCCCAACATGCATTTATATATACTGAACCATATT
>JAUYWG010000061.1:15482611-15497566 GCA_034779775.1 Enteromius afrohamiltoni
CTATCTATCTATCTATCGTTCAATCTATTGTTTGATCTATCTATCTATCTATCTATCTATCTATCTATCTATCTATCTATCTATCTATCGTTCTATCGTTCTTTCTATCGTTCTATCTATCGTTCTATCTATCTATCTATCTATCAATCGTTCTATCTATCTGTCTGTCTATCTATCTATCTATCTATATCTATCGATCTATCGTTCTATCTATCTATCTATCTATCTATCTATCTATCTATCTATCGTTTGATCTATCTATCTGTCTGTCTGTCTGTCTATCTATCTATCTATCTATCTATCTATTTCAGTCTCAAGTGTCTGTGGTATTCTTTTCTTTAGATTTGACTCGGATTGTAAGAAACACTGGTTTAATGATAACAGAGTGTGAATCTTTGTCTTTTCAGATGCTTTTTTATAGAAACTGGATTTTTAAGTTCTGTCTGGATTTTAAAGCTTTAATTTTTACTTTCATCACTTTTTATGTGAACGAAAGCATTAGTCGAAACGAAACTATCAGTCAGTCATCCGGAGCCATCATTCTCTTCAGTTCTTCATATATTTGTCCATTATGCATCATGATAACTCATTTTATTCTCCAGGCCGTGATCGGAGCGTGGAAAGATTTCCCAACATGCCTTTTTTTTCTCTGGACGGAAGTCTCTGGAACCCCCTGTGCGTTTGACAGCAGCCCCCACTGCGTCGGCGGCCATTTGAATAGGATTATGAGTAAATGAAGAGGCGCTCTGGAGGAAGCTGTTAAGAGGATTTGGGTGTGTCATTAGCCATATGTGGAGGGATTCTTCTCAACACGTCTTCATCTTACACAGAGCTCACACATCACGTGTGTTCAGAGCAAAACTGGACTGAACTCTAGCTCACACTGGATTTAGAATGCATTCTATTTTTCAAGATTCTGTGATGAATACAAAGTTTAAAAACAGCATTTCTTTAAAATACAAATCTTCTATAACATTTATATAAGTCTTTACTGGCATTCTTACTAAATAAGAATCTTTGAACACTAAAATGTTGCTAAATGAAATTTATATCTCTTCAACATCTTAGGTATTTCTCCATAAATTACAATAAATGGAGAGCAAATGGCGCTGACTGATGTCCGATGTTTTCATTCACTGGAAATGCCATCAAACATCAAGTCAGATATTGGGGAACGTCTAAATATTTTACGTCTTCTGGGATAGAAGGTTTTGTTGCATTTTGTTACCTTATTTGTTAAATGCACCAAAGTTTGGTGCAGAAAATGGCTAGTAAAGTAAACAAATTGACAATTTAACACATTAAAGTGCCCATATTATGGGTTTTGAAAGGTTAATACCTTCACCAACAACAGGCTGAAATGCATGCAAGGTTCATTTTTATATATATATTTTTTCCCTTACTTGCTCAACGATTTGTTCATAGATTCATTTTCTAAACTCTTCCTTTGCATGACACTTATCTGTGGTGATTGGTCGAATGGTCTCATTTTCATCTCTTGCCTGTAGTGTCTGATAAAGCAGTGTTTATGAATGCAGTGTTTAATGCTCCAAAAGCAGCTCCCAGTGGTGAAGAATGAATTGCATTTTCATTCAGACCAACACCAAAATACCAACAAGAGGATCACAATATGCTAATGTTTCATTTTGAACATGAAATGGCTTGAGATTCGCTTTATAAACGACTTGACTTTCAATGATTCAGACTCGACTCTTTCTTTTGAGATACAATAACTTTATACACAGTGGACTTTTGTAATAGAGGCACATTTGTAAAATGTTGATGAGAAAAACAGAAATATTTGGTGTTTAATATAATTAAATCTTATTATAGTAAATAAAAAATACATGTTTTTCTGTAAAACTTACTGATATTTTTAAGTAGAAAGAATCTTTGAAAAAGTGTCAGGTTTGTGTCGTTCAGAGCCTCGATTAGCTGTGAGATCGTCTTGTTTCTGTAATGTCTTCCAGGGATTCATCACTTCCTGTGGTCGTCGACGCTCAGGTGTGAGCCAACACAGAGCGCTCTCTCTTTGAAGTGTGCGCATCACTTCCTTCAGGGCCTGTAAGGCTCGATAAGAGTCCCGCTGCTGGAGAAATGATTCCTCCACACTGATTTGTGCTCATTCTGACGCATCTCTTCTGCGGTTCAGCCGGTGGACGGTGTGCATGGGAGTCATATCTTCTGGGCTTTGACAGGAAGGATAATTGAATTGTGTTTGTCTGAAGTGGCAGATGAGCTTGTTTCACTCACCGGGCCAGTCATGAGAAACGCTGCACTTCAGTTTCTCTCGTGCTCTTCTGAGGACAGCTCTATCCGGTGTCGAGATGCTTGTTTACTTGCGATAACTCTCTGAGCGTTGGCTGATAACTCCGGATCTGATGTTGGCCGTTCAGGTTGATGGCGTTGGGCTTTTTCCAAAAATGTTATCTGAGATGATAACGGTATCTTGAAAAAGAGAGAAGATTGAGTTGTTGGCTTTTCTCTTGCAATCTAGATTGGTCTCAACACATATACGAGGTGTTTAGACTTTGTGCGTTGAGTTGTTAAAGAGGATGCACTTTTATAATTTTACAGAGTAGATGTTTAGATGTTAAAGGGATTGTTCAACCACAAAATAAAGTTCTGTTCATCATTTGCTCTGCCTCGTTTCATCCTGCATGACTTTTCTTCTGTGAAACTCAAAAGAAGGTCTTTTGCAGAATGTTCATGCTGTTCTTAAAGTAAATTAGAATTAGAGCTGAAAAATCACACAAAAGCACAACTAATGGTGTCTTGTGCATTACATTTCAAGACTTTTGAAGTAAAAATTATTTGGCAGATTCTATTTATACTTGTGTTAAATGTAAATGTGCTGAGTATTTTGTTCCTTTCTTGATGTCGTGATTATGTTTAACTTAAAACCTAAAACAAAAAAGTGTTGTTTTTTTTAATTATGTAAAGTAAAATAAAATTAACTGAAACAAAATTCAGCAACATATCTCTTTCAATTTGACATACTAAAAGAACAAAGTAAATACATTTATTCTGCTTCCACTTCTAAAAACTTATATGAAAACATACCAAATAAAACATAAATCTCCTAAAATAAAAAAACTATATATATAAAAATACAATGTAATTAAAAAACAAACATTAACAAAAACTATATGTCAGTAATACTAAAATAACACTTCAAATAAAAATAAGTAAGAAATAAATAAAAATGAAAATGATACGTTACCTCGACACACTAAACTCAATTAAAAATAAAAGGACAAAAGCACACAAAAATTAAGTAATTCAATTAAATACAATGGAAACTAAAAATATTCAAAATAAAAACAGTATTGATACTAAATATATAATAATTAGGGTTGGGTGATATGGCAAAAAATAATTGTATTCATTTTTCAGAACATTTGACCTATTTCTCTTTTTTAATGAGTGTTTTCTAGTCAACTTGAAAAAGTAACTACCACATGATTCAGGTAACTCAGAAGTCAAAGTCAAAATGGCTAATGGCATAACACCAGCGGACAATTATTAACTATAAATGCTCTGTAAAACCTGAACAGCACCTGTCAGTCTATCACCATGACACAAAAGTGAAATATCAGACATGCAGTAGAAGGTTTTTTTTTTTTCTGTGTAAACATGGATGCGTTTATGTCACGGCGTAACTTTAGTGACACAGATTTGTGTACAAAGATTTGTGCAGAATCACTACTGGGTAAATGAATGTTTTAAATAACCCAACATGCAACCGGACGGCAGTAGGAGTGTTAGGAGCGAGTTAGAAACCGTCACTGATGTGAGTGCCTTCACCGTAACTAATCTGTGTTTGTTGTCTTACAGCGGTGTTCACAGAGGTCCCTCATGACATCACGGCACAGAGTGGGCAGGACGTGGAGATGGCCTGCTCCTTCAGAGGCGCCGGATCACCCTCCTACTCGCTGGAGATTCAGTGGTGGTACATCAGGAACCACAGAGAATGGACGGACAAGCAGACATGGAGCACCAATCAGGTAATGCAGAGCGGTTCAAAACAAACCCCAGAACACCTGAGCAGCCACAATCCTACCAAAAAACTCCAGCCACCATATAGCAGCCCTGTATCAGTGTTGCACACTTGATCTCTCAGCTGTCAGCTGTAGGTTGAGGGTTCAGTGTCAGTGTGTGAGGATTAATTCTGATCCAGAAAGCATAATCCCAGCGTTCTGTCAGCCCTTAACCTGCGCAGATATCAGCCTGCAATTACTAATACTAACAACACACACAACAACATGATCGGCAGCGGCCCGCTGTCACACGACCGCAATTATACGGCCATTTCCTCTTCCTGTCTGCGCTCGTGCCAGTCAAACACAGAGGCCTATTTTAAGAGACTGAGAGAGAGGGTTCAGCACAGAGACACACACGTTAATAACCAGCTGTCAATCATAGGCTGCACAGCATCACCTGCATGAACACAGGCGACCACAGACACATTTCTAGAGATGAAATACAGTTTGGACACTTAAAACATCTGAATATCTGCATTATATATCAAAATATCACAGCAGGTGTCATTTATTGTAAAGACATTAGGCGGTGCGAGCAAAACAGAAGGAGATTTGACAGAAGGACATTGGTTAGGTTGGAAAAGATCCAACAATAGATCTAGTGTTGACAACGTAGACTAAAAATCAATAGAACTAGAAACATAAAGACATTGGAGATGATATTAAGACATTTTAAGTGTCCAAGTTTGTTTTGGTGCAACTGTGGATGTGTTTGATTCTGAGGATTTGTCTGCAAAATTATGCATAATTATTCAAAATGAAATGCAATGTGGCTTAGTGCAATTAACATATTACAGACTTTTTTAAATAAAACATGAAAATGGTAATAGACTTATGAAAAAATACAATACAGACATATTAAAATAAGTTGTTTGTTTTTTCAGAAAATGTACCGTTGATGATTCCATAGTTAGCATTATGCATCCCAAATTGAATATTTGTACATAATTTACTGAAATTACTCATTAGAAATAATGCATAATAAATAATAATTCAAAATAAAATAAAATATATTTTATGGCTGAATGTCTGGATCTAGATCCCAATAAATATTATAAAATAAAATAAAAAATAAGCTAAAATAAATAACTACAATTGTAAATATGTAAAACATGAACAACACTTAGTTCAATGTTTCCACGACCGTCACATAAGTGAAACATTGAAATCCGTTGTGGTTTGAATAAAACTCCAGGGACATAAAAGTGGCCCGAGCTGAAGAAACACAAACATGAGGTGAGCAGAGGAGAGGAGAGGATACAGCGGTATTAATGGAGCTGCGAGTCTGCAGCAGGTAACAGTCCACACAACATTAATCACAACCAGTAGAAATCGCTGCAGGTTCCCCAGACACCAGAGAGAGAGAGTGCAGGGCTTCCTGCTGTGAACTCAAGATGCTTTTTAATTGGATGAAGGGATGAAAAAGAAGGACGTGGAGAAACTCTTGCTCACCTTTGCGTCATGTATTATTCATGAAGGCCTCTTGAGGATCTGCCGTGGCCAGTTAAGATCACATGCAGCAGAACCATTCCATAACACTGAAGCTGAGAGTTATTATGTGAGTGTGAATATGCACGCATGCATGTGCAAGTGTGTGTGTGTGTCCTGCTGCTGTGTGTTTCACTCGTAACTGCACGAGACACATGAATATTCTCTGTAGAGTGACCAAAGTGTCATGAATAATTGCACATTGGACTGTGACTGATTTAGGAACTTGAGGGTGAGTAAATAATGAAAATGATGGTCACTTGAACACTTACAGAGAACAGTAAATGTTTAGCTGAGAAATAATAATAAAGCTCTATGTGTGTCTGTGTCAACAGTCTGACCTTTTCTGTTGTAAACAACACGAACAATTCTATTCTATTCTATACTATTCAAAGACATGCAGGCATCTGCTGAAGAAACTTGAGTTACTAACAACTGGCCTGTCTTCAGACGACTTTAACCCCAGAGCAAAGCTGCTAAATCAGAAATATGCTCAATTCATTTTAATGTGACATAACCCCTTAGAAAAAAATAGAAATATAATAAATAAACAGCTGCAAAGGAAAAGACCATTTCATGTATTGCATTTTAATCTAATACTTGTATTGTGTTAATATTTCAGTTTGTTATATGAAGAAATTTGTGGTTGTATATTCAAGTTCATTCGAGATCAAGTGAAAAATATGACTAATAATAATAATAAGTATAATTATCAAAATCAGTTGATGAGAAATAAATCATACAAATGTACAATTAAAATAATAATTCAAAAATGAATTATTTTGTTTTGCATTTTATAATTTTGGACCATAATATATTCTAAATGAGAATGTACATGTAGTTGTAAATCTAATCATGTTTATGACTGAGCGTTATTTTAGTGTCATATGGCATTATATGCAACATGAAATGTTGCTTTTGCAATTAACTAAAATCATATAAAAAGTAATTGATTTTTTTTTACTTTATTTTCCAGTAACATGATTTTTTGAGTTAGTTCTAGTAACTCTAATATGTCTACGCGTTCTGTTTTATTGTGTCATTGCAGGTGGTGCCGCAGAATGAGATGTCAAAGGATGCCACCAAGATCAGTGTAAGTGTGTGACGTTTGTCTTTTCCTCCTCATTTCCTTCGTGAAGGACTCTTTCGTGTCGGTTCACGGCTGCCGTCTTCTGCTCAGCGAGAGAATGTAGAAGTCCATGTTGTGAGTGTTTGTCAGGGTGAATAACTGGAGCGTGCAAACACAACATCACACTCGCTTGGGCTAAAGGTGATTTGTTAGCAACTTGCTCAGCTCTTGCTGGTTGAGCCACTGCAGGCTACGTGTGTGTGTGCGTGTGTCTCCTCATGTTAAAGTCATGCAGCCTCAGAGAGCCGCTCACACACACACACACACACTGATGCTGCCGTGATTGTGCCGCAGGTGATCATGTATCAGTGTGATATTGTGTAAACAAGCAGTTAATGCTGAGCAGCAAACGTCAGACATGCTCTTTCATGAAGGTTTGTGTAATTTGTGCTCAACTACATGAAAATATTGCCAAAATAAGTAAATAATAAATAAACAGGATTGTGTAATTTTGTGTAACAATTCACACAAGTAGTGTTTTCCTGTACCTTACAGCTGGGCTTAATTTGAGGAAAAAACGGAATTGTATTTTATTTCTCTGTGTATTCACAATAGAATTTTAATTCACTGAATAATAAATGTTATATTTTTAAGCTCCAGTTTTATCATTACAGTTATTGTTGTTGTAGCTATTAGTATTACTAAATTAAATAAATAAATAATGTAAAAAACATTTTAATATTTTAAAATTTACAATTGTAAATCTATCTTCTTTTCTTTGTTTTATTTTTACATTAAATTTACTCCATTATGTTATAATCATTGAAATGATATCCTAGTTTTTGTACATTTTAAATTTTTTTCAAATCTTTTTATTTATTGATTGATTGATTTTTTTTTTATTGATTTTTCTTTTTTTTTCTTTTTATTCTGACTAGACTAATTTTTGTACATGTAAAAATCTTGTGAAATAGCTTTTTTATTATTATATATATATATATATATATATATTTTTTTTTTTTTTTTTTTTTTTTTTAAATAAGTTGGTTTTTTTCCATTGTTTTTAGTAAACTATAAAATCCCGAGCCCATGTGGTCAATATGTGGTTTTTATGTCACCCAGTATACAAATTTGTCATGAAATGAAAAGTTTACAAAGTTTAAAACTTTTTTTTTTATTGGCAGTTTGGCCTCTAAATAGCTTTGATAAGTGTTTCTGATCAGGGACGAGTGGAAAGTGCATTGACTAATCATTCTCTCAGTAGGATGTTGAAGGTGAGTGTGTGTGTGTGTGTGTGTGTGTGTGTGTGTGTGTGTGTGTGGATAAATCAAAGCATCTCTCTCTGCTGCTTCATTAAATATTCACAAGGACATTTTCTTCCCGTGTGAAAGCAGAGCTGTGGATCTGAGCTGGAGTTTCTCTGGACCTCGATGGTGCTGTTATTCCTCTTTCCACAGAAGCTGATAGCTAGAGCATGTTTGTTAACACACTCGACATATGTAGCTCTGTGGAAACGGTTTCAGTGAGTAAGGGGAATTAATGTTAGCGTGTCTGTGTGTGTGCGTGTGGGTTTGTGAATGTATGTTTATTTATCCACCTGATCCACACTCAATCTGCTTCACTGGCAGACAGCTTTATTGAGCGTCTGGACCCGTCCTCAAGAGTCCTCTGGGAATGCTGACCGCTTTAGACAGAGACTGTCCTATTGTCTCTGTGCTTCAGAGAGCTTGTCTCATTACTGCTCACACTCACAGACTGATGTATGTCACTCTGCTTTGCATTTCCTCAACTGCTGCTTTTTTACTCACTGCATTTTACTGTATTTAATTGCCTCCACTATTGCATTTCAATCTCTCACTGCCAGTGATGGGAATAATGGCATTATAAATAAGCGGTGTTACTATTACTATTGACGCTCTACATGTAAACCATATTCTTAGTTGTACTTTTGTGTCAAAGTAACGTTCCTTTGGAGTTCTTCAGCCTTTAAGAACTGCCCGTTTCTGGTAGTGGGCGGGGCTAATGCGCAAATGGCAATCTCATTGGCTGACGCTCTCCTATTATCGTCCCTGTTTTGATTTCACCAAATCAATTCGAGCGAACGCAGACAACGTGATTAATATTCATGAACCCATCAGCTCATTAATCCTTGTGTGTTTTATATTGTTATTAGTATCGAGACACTAAATGACAAATAATATCTTAAGCAGCACCAGTCCTAGGTTCAGTCAACAAATAAATATTCATGGTTATTCTAATTACTAAAGCTAAATTAGCACAATATCATATTACAATGCTATAAAATAATACTATGGTGATTCTATTCCCAAGGTGTCCATAGAGAGTTGATCATATTTACTGTAATATATTGATAGTTTGATCACATTGTCCTGCAGAAACATTAAAACGAGATTAGTGTACAATTTTTATAATAAGAATTTATTACATTTAGTGTCTTTTTCATACATGTAACATATTTATATGAGAGACATCCAAGTTATTTGACATCTTTGAATAGTTACTTACCATAATGATGCAACCAAGTTACGAACTCAGTTATTGTTTGCGAGAAGTAACTAGTAACAACACTGCATATTATTGCATTTTCTCCAATATTGCATTCCACTTACTGCATTTCACTGCATTGCATAGCTTTAGCGGTTTTATTTCACACGCTTGCTGTGTTTTACTGCATTTTACCGCATTGCATTGCCACATTTGTTGCATTTTACTGAATTTGACTGCATTTCTTCTACTGATGCCTTTCGGTCCTTCACTGCATTGCATTACCTGATCAGTTGGATTGCCTGTGTTGATGGAGTTCACTGGCTCTGCTGTGTTTCACTCTCTCGCTGCACTGTTGCACACCGCCCCCTTTTACTGAACTCACAACTTTCCAAATTGTGAATTTGATTCATGTAAAAAAAAAAAAAGAAAATTGAATACAGCAAAATAGTTCAAATTAATTATTATTACTCTACTAAACTAAATAAGTAGAACATTATTTTCACTCCCTGTTTATAATATAATATATTATATAATAAATTAAATGCAGTATAGTGCAAAGACAACATGCTTTTAACATGAGAGCATCAGCATGAGATAATATTAATCAATCCTTAAAACAAATCAGTAAGGGGTTTTATTTGTTTTACACTAGTCACTGAATAAAACAACATTTGAATCGATTTACTTACACATACATTTTGACTTTTTTTTTTTTTTTTTTTGAGATAAAGAATTAATGCACATTTTGGATGTTTTATTTACAATTTCTGTTCAGTTTTTTATTTAATGTTTTACTAGTTAATAAATAGAAAATCAAACATTTGAATGGAATAGAATTTATATATATATATATATATATATATATATAATTTATTTATTTATTTATTTATTTTTTGCATATATTTCTTTATCTTTACTTTTGATATATTTTTGATAGCATTTACATTTATGCACATTTTGTATATTTTATTTGCATTTTGATGTTTTCCATCTCACATTTTTAACACAGCATCCCATTAGTTGTTGCCCATCACTGCCTCCACTGTAGCATTTCACTGGCCTCGTCCCAAATGCTGTCCCAAACCCTTTGGGTCCGCTGAGTCCACAGTAGCTCAATACAGAGTGTGTATTTGAGACAGAGCCACTGTCTCACACCCCATCTACTGTTGTGTTTCACAGCTGGGAACAATACAAAGACTCCTTGTTAACAAATCCAGAGGTTTATTAGATTTTAAGCTGCATTTTGTGTAGTCGCGGCAAATCACTACAGGTGAATAAGGTGACAGTTAATCAATAGAAATAACCTCATCTTAAATATTATATTTAAATGCACAAATGATGCATTACGCAATTAAATATGCATTAATTTGCATACATTTGCAGACCATAAATGTAAACTGTGGATAAAGCCAGGTAAAAAATTATTTTCATTTCGTTGGCATATTAAAGGATTTAAAGCAAATAATCAACAGCCAAAAACTAGAATACGTTTTCACACTTTTAGGAATTAAATGTTATAGAAACCAGTCTAGTATCTTTAAATATTAAGCCGCAAACTCGATTCAAATAAGACTTGAAATTGAAGAAATGTTTTTCGTGCTTTTATTACTTGTGGAAAAGCACAGTTTTAGTAGTAAAGAATGGCTAATCTAAGTAAGTTTTTTAATTAGCATGCGTTTGTGTTTTGCTTTGGTGCAGAAACGGTTACAGAGGACGGTAACAGAACTAGGCTCGCCGCGGTAGACAGTGGTGGAGGTGATACCGGTGCAACAGGTGTTGTGTCACTTGGCCACCGTCACATCGTCCCACACCAATTTTTTTCATTATTCTACAAATAATTTAGTGAGAGAATAGACAATTAAAACTGAACATGCTGCTCAATGCAGTCGCGTACAGATCGGATTTCATTTATCACGTGAGGAAAGTGAGTCGAGCTGACTGACGAGAAGAGTTTCAAAACGCCTGTTAAAATATGTAGCATTTTGAAAAGCCTGTTGGCTTCTGCCATCAATCAAAGAGATGATGAAATCACTTTTTGTTTTATTGAAACTGTATTTACATCAAGGTGTATGCTGTCCGTGCCTCCTTATTTTCATGCTTGTTTTGCTAATAAATGTTCTATGTTTCATAAATGTTTGTTCCTCATTTTTATACCCCTTTGAACTTTGTGTAATTAGTTATTGTATAATAGGCATGTAGCATACTGTAGAGGTTTTTACGAAAAAATTTATTTTGTTTTTGCCTGAATTTCATTGAAGCCATTGATGTCAAATTGAACTAATTTAAAAGTACAATACATGGTTCTTTTTTTAAACTATTTAAAAGTGAGGGAAAGCGGTAAAACTCAAGCTAACTAAAAGCAAACAGCTGCCTGTTGGCGAACTGTTGCACGCCGATTAACTGCTGAGGAAATTTCCTCACCGCGGCAACCGAATACAGAAGTTTTGGTACCATGACAACACTCTAATGTTCATTTATTTTGGAAAGTGCGGTGAGATGTACTTGTTGGTACGTATTTTGTGCCTCGATACATTTGTATCATGAGAGCTGGTAGACTAAACTTATTAGTGCATGAAAAAACTAGTTTTGCCTTGTTTTTTAAAAAGCTGTTCTAGATCAGATTTTCTAAAACACTGCATATTTCGGCCTTTCGCTTCAACCCAAATCAGTCGGAGTCTGATGCTGATGCTGATGCTGATTCATGATTTAATACCCTGTCCGTTTCTCGGTAGGTGGTGAAGGTTGCCGGAAGCAACATCTCTCACAAGCTCCGTCTGTCCAGCGTGAAGCCGGCGGACGAGGGCACGTACGAATGCCGTGTCATCGATTTCAGCGACAGCAAGCTGCGGCACCATCGCGTGCGGGCGTACCTGCAGGTGGAGCGGCCGGAGGGGAAGGGGGCGACGTCACAGGAGGAGCAGCACAAGCACCAGCCGGCCCACCACGCTCATCACAAACCCGGCCGCGAGCTCAAGAAGAGGTCCGCTGACGACAGCACCACTGACTGCACTGAGAGCTGCGTGCTTTAGGTTCCTCTAACCTTCAGTTACTACTCCACCCGAGCACCACCCAAATACCCATGATTCCTCACGCCAACCCCCAAACTAGAGATAGCTCACAAGAAAATGAAAAATGAAAATCACTCTCATGTTGTTCCAAACCCATATGACTGGCTTTCTTCTTCTTTGATTTATTATATTATTATAGTCTGTTGTTGTCCTTTTTGAAGCTTCGTTCTATTTCTTTGTTTTTTCTGCTTTAACATTATGCAATATGAATAATTTAGTTTTATGTTAAAAAGAAGTTTTTTTTAATTGTCCTTTTGAAAGCCTTAGTTTATTTTTATTGATTTATTTTGAGGCTTCATTTAATGGTTGTTGTGTCTTTTTGCAGGTTTGTATTTGATTCGATTGTTTTATTGTTTTATCTTTTTTGAGGTTTTTTACCTCATCTCATTTTATTTTCCTTAGCTCCTGCTCACTGCCTGTTTCCAAAGAGCAGCTTAAAGATCTTTGAAGCTTTATTATATTTTATTTATTTATTGTGTGGTGTTTTGTTTCCTTTTTGAAGTTTTCATTTATTTTATCAAATTAATTTATTAGTTTATTATTATTATTATTATTAATAGCCCCTCAATCTACTTCCAAAGAGCAGCTTAGACATTCTGCAAAATAAGTAATTTTGAGTCATACAGGTATGAAGCAACATGAGAGTTAAAGAATGAGTACATAATGACAAAATTTGTATTTCTGCGTGAGCTAACAAAACATGTACATTTCTGTATAAAAACGAAGGTAGAAGTCTGTTCAGAACAGCGAGTGCATGTGACAAACATTTCTAATAATATTTGCCAGTGAGCAAGAAACCAAATTAGGCAGTTGATTTAAACTCTTTGGTCATTCTTAGTTTGATCAGATCCATGGTTTTGATACGATGTATAGACGGCTAGAAGCGGCAGAACAAAACGAATGTTTGAAATATTCTTCATCAGGTCTAAACGATGACATTTACATGCTGTAATATTACTATCATTGTTTACATGCATAATGTTACAGGCACCAGTCTGAGGGTTTTATTCTGGACTGGCATCACCGATGGCACGACGCCGTTTGATTGATGGGTGCCGGCTTTTGCAAACATGTTTCATGAAGCTTTTGTGTCAATGGAAGGATGGTGCGCACACAATATTACAACGTTTCGTGGTTTTTATGCAGCTTTAAAAAGATCCTGAAACAATCACAGTATGTTTAACGGTATTAACAACAGCTTCGTTTCTTGTTTCTTCGATTTTTACAGTTTGATTCAATAGTTCTTTCTGGAAGTAATACATGTACAGATTGTGTATATTAAGTAATCCTACAAAAGACTGGTTTCACCTTCAATGTATGCCTTTATCAAATAAAAAACATTGTACATTGATCATATGTCGTTGTATATCATTAATGAATGCTTTGCTTGCTTTTTTATTACCATAGTGTGAAAGAATATGCATACAAATTGAACTGTAATTCTAATTATAAAACGGATATGTTCCGGTTCTTGGTCCTGATTGGTTGAGCTATGTTCGAAGCTGTTTAGCGTCAGTCTGTTGCTCGGCAACCACTTTGTTGTGACCACAACAGCCACTTCTCTTTGCAGACCCGTTCCATTCCGCACCGACCGCTACAGTTCTGCTTTCATTTTCCACTGCGAGGTCCTGCAAAATGCGTGTTCAGGTGCAATACAGCTGCCACAACCCATCTTAAACCAGCCAACCAACGTACAGTTACATGTTTGCAGGTGCAGGTGGTCATAGAGCAATGGTCAAAAATTCAGCGGGAGCACAGTAAAGTCCCGCCCAGGGCTCTAGTGTGACTATAAAAACAATAACAATACTGTTTTTATTTAAATGAAACAATAAACAACATATTAAATACAGTGTGATAATGTTCTAAAAATAATTTTTACAAATTATATTCTATTATAAATTATATAATATATATATAATAAATATATTATATATAAACAGCCCTTTTATAGCACACTTTGCTGTTTTTATATATAGTACTAATATGATCATTGTCACATCTTTGCACACGGAGTCTGGATTCTGAATTCTCGTACAAAAAAAAAAGACCAAAGTCTTGTCATGAGGTCATATCTGAGAATTTGGGGTTTAGTGCGCAAGGACTAAAACTAAAACGCTGAGTGTGCGTTAAAGAGACAGTTGACCCAAAAATGTAAATTTTGTCTGGCTCAGCTTTGAAGCCTCCTAGGTGTATTTGACTTTCTTCTTTCAGACGAATCCAGTCGGAGTTATATTACAAATTGTCCAGACCCCTCCAAGCCTTTGAGCGGGTTTAAACGGGTGATAGCGTTACACTTCTGAAGACGTGAAATAACCTGCGCGTATTTATAATAAAACGTCCCTCACATGGATCCAGGGGTGAATAAAGCCCTGAATAAAGCGAATCTATGCATTTTTGTCATATTTCAAACTTAAGCACTTTTCTCTCACGTCTGCGGTCTGTGGAAACCGACGGGTGATGAGCACAGAGAGAAGAACAAAACAAAACGCCAGTCATGAACGAGAAACACAAACCCGAGGTTTCTAAAGAAAAATGTAGGAGGACTTCAATGTAAGCCGAGAGGAGACTGGATTTCCTTTGGCACATGCACGATGCATACATCCGCCGGGACTGTTTCAACAGCAGACGTGAGAAACAAATGAGCGGTCTGAACTTTGCTTGTTTATGTTTGGTTGTATGAACATCTTTGATTAATATTATTAAATGTAAAAAAAAAATAAAAATAATATATATATATATATATATATATATATAGATATCTGATCATTGTAGCTCTCTT
>JAUYWG010000061.1:15499796-15511330 GCA_034779775.1 Enteromius afrohamiltoni
ATTTAAAAATAAATGCTCTTCTTTTTAATGTTTTATTCATTCAGGAATCCTAAAAAATATGTCAGGGTCTAAAAATATAGTAAAAAAAATAAAAATAAATATATATATATATATATATATATATATATATATATATAGTGCTGTCAAATGATTAAACATTCCCAAAATAAACGTTTTGTTTACATAACATAATTGTGTACTGCATATATTTATTATGCAAAAATCATATTCATATATATATATATTTTTATCAATAAATATTTAAAATATATCAAATGTTTTTCATAAATATATACATGCATGTGCACAGTACATACACATGTATTATGTAAACAAAAACCTTTATTCTGGATGTTGTTTGGCAGCACAAAAATGACAGCAGACATCAAATTACAGCACTGTGAATAATTCTACAATAATAGTAATAATAGCAGTGATACAAAGGTCTGATATTAGTCTTGTATATACCTGTGTAAATGAGAAATAATTCTGGGGGACTTTAAATCCACTTTTTTAAAAGTCAAAAAATAACATTCAGTTACACAGTGGGTGGGGCTTTACCTGAGACACGCCTCCTGCAGTCTGATTGGCTGTCGGCAGCTCAGGTACGGAAGACAGGCATCAATCACCCGATCCAGATCCGCCTCCACTGCAAACAGAATAAACACTCGTCCTAAAACATACAGCCATTTCTGGGCTCTTCACTAACTATTTGTATCTGTACAAAACAGTTGGTTTTGCTGCTTGATATCGAAAATCTGGTGTGTCCCATCATGTTAATAATCTTAATTATGAACACATTGGTTTGTAGTGCAAACAGTTTAACCGTTTCTGCACCGCGTATAAAGTTATTGTCTCTCAAAAGAAGAGTCGACTGAATCACTGAAACAAGTTTAAAATGAGTTCATGTGGTTTCATGTTGATGTCAAAGCGAAACATTATGGTCAAAATAAAAATGCTAATTCATTCCTCACCACTAGGTGCCGCTTTTGTAGAATTAAAAGCTCACAAACACCAATCACTGGAGAGGTTTAGAAAAATGAGTAGCTGAATGAATCGTTTGGGAGTCGCTGAAAAAACGAGGTAAAAATAAATGACGTTTTATAACGAATTTCAGGAGGAGCGCGTACGAGCGGTCTCCCTATTACTAATTACCCATCAGAACTCTTTTCCTCCGCCTGAAACACCACTCACTTCCTCTCTCTGGCATCTTTGTTTTTTGACTTCCACCGCCACCAGAGCAGGGGCCAGACGGGAGAAGAAGGCCCAAACATGCTAAATTTCCCGCCAACATTAACGTTCGGTTTACCATTCGGAATTGCCCGGTTATTTTTCGCTACTTCCACTTTTACCACTTCCTCCCGGCGGGCACACGGGGACCAGGCTGGGCTCTGAACATCATTCAACCCTCGCCTCCTTGGGCTCGGGGTCAGTTCCCCGGACAGTCAGCCTAACAAGCACTTATACTTCTTAATACGAGAGGAAGTGGGAACTAGTGAAATGCATATTATAAGTCTATAAGTGTTTTTAGTTTGGGACTCCCAAAACCGTTCATAACCCGTCACAGGGGCTCTTCAAAGCATTTCTCCACTGAATTCGCTGCCGTTGACTTAACATTCACAGCAGAAATGCAAACAGTGAACGCCTGCGTCATAATGGCCACAGATGTTCTAATATATTCTAATAGTCTCCATGGCAGCATTACCCTAATTAATTAATTAAGCAGCCTGATGTAGAGCCTCATTACTCTAGAAAAATGGAGGTGAATGCAGAGGGACGGCGAGACCAGAGACAGAGAGAAATGAAGGATGGATGGAGAATAATAAAGAGAGCACTAGAGCCAGCTGGGAAATAAACAGCATGACCTCTCATGTCTGTCTTTCTGTCTGTCTCTCATAACCATGGAAACTCTATCAGTATTCAGTGTTTTCCGCTGGATGAATCTTCTCCACACGGTGGCTCAAACAAACGACAAATCACTTCAGCAAACCACTGGCTTCAAATGTCGCTTCCCAGACTGAAAATGATATTTTAGCGTTCAATAGTCGATCATATTTACATGCGCTGAGCCGAATTGCAGCATGTGAGGTTTATTTCGGTTTCACTCCTTACAAAACGTCTGGGTTACATCAGAAAACCCACCGAGGGTGAGGAGAAATGAAAACAAGCGACGCGAAAAAGAGTGAAAGCGCCCTCGGAGCTCCTCCAGAGGAATGAGCAGAGCAGCTCAGGACGGTGTGTGTCTGAGCAGAGCTCCAGGCGTTCGGATGGAGCTGTGATGTGACAGGAACACGTCTTCATCGCTCACGGTGAGGCTGACTTTGAAGCTTGCTGCAGCTGTGAGCAGACTGGTGCGAGGCTGCCATCTAGTGGTGATCACAGCTCATAAATGTTGTCAGATCATACAGAATATCACTTTCTGATAGTACTGTGTACGATTTATCAGCAAATGTGTTTTCTCAATGAAAAAAAGAAGTTGTTTCCACTTTTACAAGCGAAAACGGTTCAAATCCTAAAATAAGATCATTTCCTAAATTATTCTAGTTCAATACTATATTTATCTCGGACATTTAGCACATTACTGAAAGTAGATGCATTTTTGTTTTTAGTAATAACTTAGGCAGAATATACTACAAGAATATAAGGATTTAGATATATTAACGTACAGTATCTCATCTGTGTGTTTGCATGATTTTACCGTAATGCATTCAATACATTTTCATTTCAATTAACATATTTGTATGCGTGAGGGACAACGGAAACCATAACTTTTAAATTAATATATTTATAAACATCTCCTGCAATAGATTATTCTGAAGTATGATTCAGTATCATCAGGCATGTTTCCAGCAGGTGTCTGGGAGACTTACTCAGGTCCAGTTTGACACACAGATCTCCGAGGCCCTGCAGCACAGCGAGCTGGAGTTTGTAAGCCAGTGTGTGTGTGTAGACGGGTCCGGAGCGAGCGCTGACCTCCGCCTGCTTCATCAGAGACGAGCTGAGACGGGGCAGAACCTCTTTAGACACGCGTTTCCTCAGAAAATCACCGCACGACTCACCCAGAACACACAGCACCTGCAGATCCACGGAGAAAAACAGAGCAACAACATAAAAGTTTATATATATATATATATATACACCTTGATTTATTTGTGTTATGATAAACCCTCTGTGTGATGTAGAAAACGTGGGGATGTTTGAACAAGCTTTTTTAGAGTGGTGTGGACAAGTCATCATTTTCAGAAAGACTATCATTGGTTTTGAGACTTTAGTCTTTGCAACTTTGTAACACTCCAAAGAGAAAGGGAAACGTGAAATCCTTTGGTTAACTGTTAGTTGGTCAAACTAGTGTTAATAATATAGAGGCTAAGTTTATGCGACATAAGGCTTTGATAAGCTTTTTGCGTGGTTGCTAGGGTGAAGTGGATGGTTGCTATGGAGACATTATCTCACCTTGAATGCTCGAGGTACAGTGAGAGGGTCATCGTTGGTGAGACGGTGGAGGAGAGGAGGCCAGCACCGGTGCACCATGGGAAGCAGCTCGTCCTCTCGCTCACATAAAACACACACACACAACTCCAAGATGTCCAACACCTGTAAATGAGCATGGTTTTACACCCTCTCTTCTCAGAGCAAGCACACCTGCAGCAAGGCCAAAGCTATTACAGGTCAACAGAAGAGATTTCTCAACCTTGAGCCGGATTCTCAGGCTGGAGTCAGAGAGCAGGTGGATGCATCGCTCCATCACGTCTTTCGCAATCTGGATATGAAGAGGAAGCTCCTTTTTCTCTGCAGGACCATCTGTGTCCTCATCAGAAGTTGGTGGAGGAACTTCTGTGGACGGGAGAATTTTAAAAAGCTAATTGCTTTGTCACTCCTCGGCATTCGACTGCATGCTCGTACGTCTGGCTCCGTGAGATTATATCAGCTGAATGCATCTTGTAAATCAGCTACAAACCTTCAGCGAACGCCATCATAACGGATCGCTCTGGGAATTGGGCTCTGTGTGGTGTTGGTTTAATGAGCAAAAATCTGAGCCCCGAGTTGAAAATCTCAGCATGTGGAGGATTGAAAATGAGCCAGAAACAGAACTTGTGCGATCATAATTCTGCTCTATTACATCTGTACCCTTGTGTAAAGCACTTACCGCAGCTTGTTCGAGGGGAACCGACTACCCCATTACAGGTCTGCGGTTATGATGAAACCTTTACCAGGTTTCACTTTTCTCTTTTATTCTGCGACTACTTACTAGATCATTACTGTCTTCTGCTGTGGAAGGATTTTTTTAATAACCCAAAACTAACGTTAGTGGAACTTACCTGACTTAATCATGAATTACAGCTGTTATGCGTTAATAAAGCATTTATTAACACACTGTGCAACTATTATGATGCGTCTAAATAATAAGATGTAATAATGAACATTTAAATTATTTATTAATCATTTAATTAAACTCCTAAATAACTGGTTTGTAAATAACGTGATAATTTAGAAAAGATCATTAATAAAGAAAACATGAAAATACAATTATTAAACATTATATATGCTCAAGAACAAGGCATTTATAGATGCACTGCTTACTAATGCATAACAATGTTGGCACAATGGTTTATAAATGATAAACTGAGTATTTAGTAATTCTCAACTAATGATTCATAGTGTGCAGTTATTACAGTGTTACCCCATTTTCTAAACCAGAAAATGCGTCCTGGTCAAAACGTTTAATTAAGTATATAATCAAATGTAATTAAATGTGCTATTTTGGGACGCCAAGAATAAGAATTAAAATTTATGCGTGCTAAAAATACAAATTTGTATTAAAAATTGTATTTAGCTATCACTTGTAGTACACTTCAACCACTCTTTCATACACTAGTGTTACCTTGTGAAGTAAATGTGTAGTATCTAAATACTTTTTTTAATACAGATAAAGTATAATAAAATATTCATGGTGTTCCCAAATACTGTAGCACATTTGGATACACTTACATGATCTTAAGACGTATCAAAGGATCATTTTTCATATGCTAAGTAAACATTAGTGCAGAGAAAGAGAGCACTTTTATTCTCCTGGGTTAATACTAAAGAAATTACATACCTAAATCAGTTGAATCTTCCTCTTCTACTCCAATGCCTTCTGCAAGCTCTTTCTGCTTTTTATAGTCCAGGAGAAACTGCCTCAAGTTCACACACTCTTTATTCTGGCTCTCTTTGCTGGGTGTCTTCTGGCGTCCCATAGTAGCGGGAAACCATCTCACTGTGGTAAAACACGTGTTGATTTTACACCTTTATAGTAACATTGTTTAAAATAATAGTATATTTCACTCAAAAATTGCACCTTTGTTCATCTTGGGAATTCAAATTAAGATATTTTAGATGACATTTGAGAGCATTCTGATCCTCATTTGACAGCAATGTAAAAATCATTGCACACAGTCTGAAAAATTTGTCTGGCGGAAAAATTGTTGAGTTAAGTTGTTATTTTTCTATTTCTTTGTCAAATTACAGTTGGACCTCTCATATATTATGAGGTTACGTCCACATTTTACTTATATTGTTGTATATGGAGGTGTCAGAAAGCTTTCAGATTTCATCAAGAACATCTGAATTTGAACAAAGGACTTACGGGTTTGGAACGACATGAGGGTGAATAATTAATGACAGAATCTTTATTTTTGGGGTGAACTAACTCTTTAAGGAAACTACATTTTCTTACATTTAGATGTTTAGCAGATGTTGTTATCCAAAGCGACTTACAAATAAAGAGATAAAGATAAAATAAAGACTCACCCAGTGCTTTCATGAGCGAGTGTAGGACACTACAGAACTGTGCTGTTCGTTGGTTATAGCTGAGATCAAGTGCCGTTAAAACATCCTGAACCACATCGGCCACTAGAGGCAGCAGACTGGCATCCGAGTGAGTGAACATGATCGCAAGAACTCGCGGAGCATGAGGGTGAATGCTGGGTCTGGCTAGATTTAGAGAAACGTCGTTGAGAAGGTAGTCCGAGTTCTTGATGACCAGCTCTTTGGGTGAATTGTATTGGCAAGCTTTGCAGAGGTCGCACATGGCACTAAAAGCTGCTTGGCTGACAAGAAGAGACTCGTCCCCGGCCTTTTCCAGCACGGGGTATAGCGTGGTCATCAGAAGCAGACGGAAATCAGCGCCTAATGCCAGAGCGAAGCCCCGGATGCCCTCCAACTGGATACAGATTTGCCAGATGTTGCTGTTGAGCTGGTGAAGCGTTGGAGATTTGGATGCTGGAAGCAGCTGTAAACTGTTTTTATCTGGATTACTGGACAACAAGGAGGTTGCAGACTCATTTTTCTCTTCGAAGCCTTCTGAGACTGTAGGGAGATGCCAGTTGCTCAAACTGATGTACTCCTCAATGATAGGCATGATTGAAGATTTCAAGTCATCTTGACTTGTTCTAGACTGGTTTGTTCCTGAACAATCAATCCTAGATCCATCCGTCTCTACGCCAATGCCTGCAGCACCAACAACCACCTCGTTGAGGACCAAAGCAGCTTGCTTTCTGTAAACCGAAGACTCCTTGTACAGCTCCAAGAAGCAGTCAACAAGTAGGTAGAGGTTTCCGTAGTATCCCAACACTCTGCAGATCTTCCTGAGTGCTGAGAATATCTTGTCATCGGTGAAGTAGAGGAAGTACTTCCTCTGGGGTGGAATTTGGTGCAGGTCAGGCCTCAAGTCTGTCGAAGACATCAGAGTTCTCTCCTCGATGATTTTCACGTCTGTTACGTCCAACTCCATCACTTGCATCAGTGCTTTGGAGATGCGCTCCAGATGCACTGCTGAAGTTAGTACCGCGTTCAGTTTGGGCCCCAGAATCTTGAGGTACCCAAGGAACACGTTAAGAACAAAGAGCTTGCGTTGGTCATCAGATGTTCTCATGAGTCTAGGTAATGATGATGCCAAGCTGTGGAGGTTTTCGGAAAGAATATCGGTGAAGTCCTGTTTGCCATTGGTTTGACCCATTTGGGCCACCTCATCTAATGCTGAATTGCACCTGAGTTTAACCTCAGGCTCCTCATCGTTGACAGCACCTACCAATGCTTCCAATAGAGGACCGACGCATTCACCAACAGACTGGCTACACTGAGAAAGAAGAAAATGGGATAGATTGACCAACTCAAGCCTGACTCTCCAATGTGGGTGGGCAGAAGTGCACGAAATGATCTTCTGCAGGACCAAAGCAAGGCGCTGGGATGTGTCTTTGCACCAGGATGGAGTCCTCTTTACAACAAGCTCCTCAACCCTTCCTAAATCACCAGCTGTTACAACATTGTCTGTTTTCTGAAGCTGCTCATCGGCCATTACCAGACCAACCGCTTTGTACCAAACCCTCATGGCCTTCACTGTAACCGCATGGCCTTGTCTTAAATCTCCACTTATTACGAGACTCAAAGCTCGAGATAACCCAGGTAAAAAAGTGGCCAGGGTGCGACCGAGCAGATACCTCTCATTCCTTCCTAGCTCAATGTGTTCTTCTTTGCAGTCGCACTGCTGAAACAAAGAAAGGAGACATTTAAGAGAAGCCGTCTGAACTCCTCTGGCCTTTTCGTGCTCTGCTAATGCCAGAAGAAGTGAAACAGCGGCTCCAAGTCCAGGCAACATGCTTGGTTCGTAGAGTTTAAAAACAATGTCACCGTAGGCAGAGTGCATAAGGACATTCAAGCATCTAAGGACAGCCAGCTTTAGCTCCTCAGATGTCTTGGCGGGTTTTCCCGGGTCTTTTGGGGAACAAAGACAAAGGCACAGCTCAGAGAAAATATCTCTTAGGGATTCCCAGCTCTGAACGCAAGTGTTCTCCAGCACATACATCATGGCTTCCATCACCGCCTGGACAAGCCCCTCCCGCTTTGAGCCAGGGGTTTTGAGGACAAATCTGAGGGGAAACAGAATATAGTCCTGGAGCTGTTGGAGAGCTCCATCGCTAACACTGCGGAGATGACCGCTAAGAGCTTCTACATTAGCGACTGTAGGTTCTTTGGTCAGGAGCACGCAGGACGGGCGGAGATATGCGAATGCAATCTTTGGGTCTTCGATCTGATGTTCAGCCATTATGGAGCTGTGAAGGATGTTGAAAAAAACTGTAAGTGATCATGAGAGAGACAAACACCATAAATGCAAATATAAAAATGTATGACACAGTGAAACCTTGGGCAACAAAACAAGTGCTAATCAACATCTGTCAGTATATCTTGAAGTGACATTTTGATTATATAGTCTATGCATTTCACAACGGATGCAGATTATTTTACATTTTCTTAAATAATATTGCTGGTAATTGTTTTCACTAGCATGCATCAAGCATGTTATCTTAAAAACAAGCAAACATACAAAAAACATTGGCAAAATAGTCTATGAACTGATTTTCACGCCAAAACATTTAATGTCCTGTGAGGTGTGTTACTGTTGTTCCTGCGTATGACTAATTAGATGATGCCCAGTCAGCAAACTGAAAAGTCGTGAAGTCCCAATACAAAACAAGCTGTTTTTCGTCTGTCCTTCTGTGGTCATGTTGTATGTGAACGAGCATACTGAATATTTACCTACAGTCCCTCCCCTCACAGTATCCCATAGTACTTACTCTGAGCGCTTCAAAGTCAGCAGCAGAAGCACACACGTAGTTTCAAGCTCAAAATCATGTCAATAAACTACTGCTTCATTTAATTAAATATGAAACTGCGACTTTCAATCCAGAGAGAGATATCCTATCGGTCTGCTAGCAAACAAATACTGCGTTTCCTAGACTAAAGAACACGCATCACTTAAAATTACTGGTATTATTATTTAAAACGACACATGTAGATTACAGAGTAGCAAAAACACATCCAGCATGATGTCGCGTCGCATTTGGTATGACGTCACGGACGCGACTCGTTTGTTTATCAACCAACTTGGAACAGAATCTCATCGTGTCCAAGCATTCAGCAAAAGTTTCGAGGCATAAACTTACGGATTGTATTTTATTAATTCGATTCGTTAACACCTCGATTTAAACCACCCCTTTGATCCGCGGTAGTTCGTATTTAGTGGTTTCCGCGTGCGTTGTGCCATACTGAAGTTAAATCCAGATTAGGCTAACGTTACAAAAACTGCTGACAGGTGAGAATTTATTTACACTGCCTTCATCTTTTATTTGTTCGCTTGGTTTGTTTCTTTAACCTGCTTAATTGGCGTTTACTACCTTGAACATGTTGGCTGCATGTCCCAGAAATCATGCATTACAACCTTCTCAACTAATCAATAACTGTATGGATCTTAACTTCAGACTCTTCTTTGTTAACTGCATAGCCTACATGTATGCAATCAAACTACCGTTTTAAATACTTTGTTTATACATGCATATTTTATTTATATGTACATTGTGTTACTAAATTGGTCTGTAAAGTACAATATTTCACGTGGTCTCTCGAAAATGAGGTCATGAGTCCTGTATGCGCAACAACCATTTAATGCATTTGAAAGTGATTTAATAATGTGTATGCATGCGGTTAGTTGACAAATAAATGGATTATTGTAGCATTTCTAATTAATATCAAGCTTCCAGATTAAATTATATGACAATATGAGAGAATGTGTATAATTTTAAACCTTTTTTAATGTTTATTAACAATTATTGTGAAAATTAAATTAAAGATATCTCATATAAATAAATAAAATCGCTTGCAGTAAAACTATTGTTTGGAAAGTAGTTTTAAATGCAGAATAACACGCCAGCTACTCATATGCTTATACTTTATTTATTACATTCTTAATATCATGGTCTTTTTTTCCTTTGAGCCCCTTAGTTCGAACACAGCTTTACATTTCTTAAGTGATGTAACTCAGACCTGTTTATAACCTGTTGTGTCATCTCAGTTCTCAGTGTCTGGTGAGGGAGCGGCCAGCATGTCGTCTTTCTCCGAGTCTGCGCTGGAGAAGAAGCTGTCTGAACTGAGTAACTCGCAGCAGAGCGTTCAGACTCTGTCTCTGTGGATCATTCATCACCGCAAACATGCGTCCTTCATCGTGCGCGTGTGGCACAGAGAACTGAAGAAAGGTTAGAGAGTTGTACTGCTGCTGAAGCCTACAGCTTTAGGTTTACAATGGTAGTTAAAGAAATAGGTCGTCCAAAAATTACGATTTGCTGGAAATGTCATCACTCTCAGGACATCCAAGATGTAGAGGAGTTTGTATCTTCATCGCATCACTTGCTGACCAATGGATGTGAATGGGTGCCGTCAGAATGAGAGTCCAAACAGCTTATAAACACATCATAATAATCCACACCACTCCAGTTCATCAGTTTACAGTTTTGAACCATTGCTTCCAGCTAAAATAAAACACTATCTCCAGTTAAAAAGATCTGGTCTGAATTAGGAGAGAAGTCTGAATGGATTAAAAATGGTTTACAAGACAAAACAGCTCTAAACAAATGTATCAGTGAACATTGATGTGAGAGGACAACAGAAGATGGACTCCGAAGCAACATTTTGAAGTTAAAACACCTTGATGGTGGGTTTGATTTTACAAAGTATGCAACTATTCTCTTTACAAGAAATTAACTTTTTATCAGCTGTTTGGACTCTCATTCTGACGGCACCCATTCGCTTCCATTGGTGAGCGAGTGATGCAATACTGCATTTCTCCACATCTGATGAAGAAACAAACTCATCTACATCTTGCATGGCCTGAGAGTGAAGACATACTCAGCAAATATTTATTTTGAGATGAACTATTCCTTTAAAACATCAGTCAAGGAATATAAGACCAGCCTTTACTGACCTAAATTTAGTTTGCACAAAGCATCTCTAGGTTGGTAAACTAGGTTAACCTTTAAAAATGGCTGAGATGCTCAAACATTTAAACTGGAACACACTAAAAGGTTTTGTTAATAATAATTAAATGTGTTTGTTGTTCAGCTAAAAGCAGCAGGAAGTTGACGTTCTTGTATCTGGCTAATGACGTGATTCAGAACAGTAAGAAAAAAGGTCCTGAGTTCACTAAAGACTTTGAGGGTGTCCTGGTTGATGCCTGCTCACACGTGGCCAGGTAAACTTCATAAATGCTTTGTTTGTTTAGCAGCATGAACCTGTCCTGTGTCACGTATACTCTGTGTCTTTCTCTGGCAGAGACGGAGATGAAGGTGCTAAAAAGCACATGGAGAGGTTGCTGAACATCTGGCAGGAGAGAAACCTCTACCGTGCAGACTTTATCCAACAGCTCAAACTGGCCATCGAGGACTCGGACAGTCCCAAACAGAAGCCAGCAGGTCAGCGAAATGCATGCATACAGTGCAAGATGGTAGATGAATGTGATCAGAGCTGCAATCTAGATGCAGATATGTCACTTTTTCATTATTCATCCTTTAATTTGTGTTGTTTCAGTTTTCCTCACTACTATAGCAGTTATACAGGTCCTTTTCAAAAAATGAGCACATTGTGATAAATTTCATTATTTTCTGTAATGTACTGATAAACATTAGACTTTCATATATTTTAGTTTCATTACACACAACTGAAGTAGT
>JAUYWG010000061.1:15513346-15525255 GCA_034779775.1 Enteromius afrohamiltoni
TCTAATGTTTATCAGTACATTACAGAAAATAATGAACTTTATCACAATATGCACATTTTTTGAGAAGGACCTGTATTTGAAGCATTTTAGCTACAAGCCAACCTGATCTCACAGAATTCAGTGTAATGACCACGGACTCTTAACTCAAAATTCCATGTTAGTGTCATGGTATCATTCCGTGATGGGCTCATGGAAAAGATTACAATGTAAATCAGTGACAGGCATCAGCCTTGATCCACACATGGATAACTGCATTCAAATATTCGGTAATGATATAGCCATTATTATATATGTATTGGGGTGTGATTTTTCACTGTAAAAGGTCACAACAGTTCCTTTTCAGGAACTTGAGCTGTGTCGACAAGACGCTATGGAAATGCCCTCAGAGTGACGGTTCTGAAATGTGTGTTGAAACTAACTTTGGTTCTAACATGTGCTTCGTTCCTGGAGGGCTCTCTTTAATGATAAAAAGAGAACCTCAATAAGCAATATTCGAGGCTGAGCGGCGTTAGTGCCCGCAGATCACAGACTGCGAGCAGGGGAAACTTAGACGGGCAGGTCCCTATCTCAATCAATCTATCTAAAAATAGAGTGGCAGCAGAGATTAAAAGTAACTGCGCTGAAATAAATGAGAAATCAACGTTTCTACAGACACTGACAAAAAGAAATAAATGCCTTCAAGAAGGAGCCTGCCATTTTTATCCCGATATCCATATCGAGGTGTCATTCGTGGCCTGGTTTTCATCCCCCTAAGCAGGTCGAGCCGGTGACGTGTCTGCACACGAAAAAAAGGAAAGACAGCATTACAGGCATACTAAGCTGACCTGCTAAGAGACTTGGATGAGAGCTCAGAAGAGGAACTTCTGGCCTCTCATTGTGAGCACTATAATCGCTCTCCAGTTCGATGCTACTAGGCGGAAGCAGCCCCATCTGAGTCAGCCCGCACCTCATTCGGAGACACACAAAAGCAGAACGTCGCGACGAGAGTTCCTCCCAAGAGACAGCAGCAGTAGAGTTGGCGGCCCTCTGCCAGGTCCTGGTGCCAGTGGCTCAGGACGTCAGAGGGCAAGCCCCTCTGGGGAAGAGTGGCACACTCCGCATTACACTTCCATCGAGGTGGTCCCTCCTCACAAAAAAGAGTGCGTGTCTACAGCCGCTCCTTCATAGTTCCAAAGAAGGATGTAGGGCTGAGGCCCATCTTAGATCTCAGGTTATTGAACAGTTCAGTTTTGAAACTGAAGTTCAGATTGCTCACTGTGAAGCAGGTCATAGCATGAATCAGGTCCGAGTACTGGTTCGTCATGATAGATCTAAAAAGATGCGTACTTCCGATCGATCGATCCATCCATCCTTCATCGAGATGTCATCCTCTCTCACTTGAAACAATTTGGGTTGAGACGCCAAGAAAAGTGTTCTTTCTCCAGCTCAGAGAACCACTTATCTAGGCGCGGTGTGGGACTCGACCATGATGCGGGCTCGTATGACACCTGCTCGAGTAGTTTTGATCCTCAACTCTGTTGCGAGAGTAAAAGAAGGCCAGTCACTCACTGTCAAGCAGTTTCAAAAGTTGCTGGGCCTTATGGCAGCCGCGTCCAAAGTCATTGGCCTGCTGTACATGAGACCCCTACAGTAGTGGCTCAGGAACAAGGGCAAATCCCTGAGGGGAAATTTCCTTTGCATGATTAATGTGTTACGCTGAGCTGTACATGCATTAGATATGTGGAGGAAACCTTTGTTCCTAAATAGGACCCAGTGTTGGGAGATCCTGGTCGCTGCATAACGCTAATGACGGATGCGTCCCTCACTGGTTGGGGAGCGGTCATGATCGGCCACTCGGCCCGCCGTCTGTGGCTGAACGCCAAGAAAAGTGTTCTTTCTCCTGCTCAGAGAACCACTTATCTAGGCGTGGTGTGGGACTCCAGGGGGCACAATGGACCACCCTCGTCTGGAGCTGTGGAAACTGAGAGTGTGGCCTCTGAGGGGTTGTTGAGACCCTTCTCCAATGCAGAACTCCATCTACGAGAAAGCTGTATGGTCTAAAATGGAAATTATTCACTTTGTGATGTAGAGAACGCCAGCAAGATCCAGTCAACTGCTCAGTCGGTACAGTTCTGGAATTTTTGGAGGCCCGATTCTCTACTGGGGTCACTCACTCCACCGTGAAGGTTTACGTTGCTGCTATATCGGCCTACCACTCCTCTCTACAGAAATACTGTTGGTAAGAACCCCTGGTCATACGTTTCCCCTGCGGTGCGCTGAGGTTAAGGCCACCAATACGATCCCGGGTACTAACCTGGGACCTGGCTGTTGTGTTAGAAGCCCTCTGTGGGCCACCATTTGAGCCCATAGAGGAGATTTCAGATCGTCTGTTGATGATAAAGGCCACACTATTGTTAGCATTGTGTTCTCTGAGGAGAGTAGGTGACCTTCAGGCCCTCTCAGTGGCCCCTCTACAGTCCCAAGGTACCTAACGTCACACTTCAGCCTCTCGTACTACAGGCCATTTACCCACCTCCCTTCAGGAAGCCTGGTCAGCAGAAGCTAAATTTTATGTGTCCAGTGCGAGCACGGGATGCATACATCCGCAGAGACGGAGAAAGTCAGAGCAGTTTCTCTCGCCCTAGCTGTGCACAACCGCACTGGGCAGGGATTTAAAAGTATGGAGGCATGGGCATTTCGTTCCCATAGCGTCTCATCGTCGCAGCTTAAGTTCCTGAAAAGGAATGTCTCAAGGTTATGTATATAACTCTGTTCCTTGAAAGAACGAGATGCTGCGTCTCGAAACCACACTTTTGGCATCACCTGCCGGCGCTCCGCTGCATGACAGGAGCTAGTTTGCCGGCCGCATTTCACGTGCTTATATGCTATGACGTCACCCGCCTATGACATCCCAATTCATCATTGGCTGATTCAACACACAATTCAGAGCCGTCACGCTGTGACAGCAGTGAGGATCGACTCGATCCGAGCAGGTATCATCCGCTCCCCAGAATGCTGCTCATCATTTATCCATTTATAATAATGATAGACAACATGCTTGTGCATAGTTGATCTGGTAGATCTGGTGAGAAAGGAAGAGGATAGTGATCGCCCGTCTTCACCACATCCACCTCGGTGAGAGCGGGGGCTGGCACCATGAGGAATGCCATGTGAAGGCTCCCTCTTTCCCAAAGAGAGCCCTCCAAGAACAAAGCATACGCAAAAACAGATGCTCGCAATTACTGTCATTTGATGTCTCGCCCATCCATTGGACTGATTACACATACTATTCAGAGCTGTCACGCTGGAGGCATCCCTATAGTGTCTTGTTGGCGCGGCTTGAATTCCTGAAGAGGAACTAACGCATGGTTTAGCTTCAGAAGGTCAGAAGTGACCCAACATTCGGAACGCCGCTTTAAACTGTACTATATCTGAAACTGCCTACCTGGTCTCATGACATAAATGTACTTGGGTGTACTTTTTAATAAGACATAAAATATGTAACAATAAGTATGTCAGTTCTTTTCCAAAAGAAATTACCACTAGTGGAAATTAAAATCTGACACATTTTATTCTTTTCACACAAATTTACAGTTTTGAGAGTCTTTTGCACAATTACTTGAAGCAATACAATAACAATAATAATATGATGGGCAATTTGAAAACTGATGCTTTTGAAGCGTTAGCTTCACACATATTCAGCTTCATATCTTTGGTTGTTAATAGACGGTATATTTGTTTGGTAGCTTACAGAGATGTAGTTGAGTGGCGAGGAGCTCCAGTGTGCATCCAGTGAACAGTTTAACAAAACTCAAATCTGCATAAAAGTTTGCTGAAATGGCACGGTTGCATCAACAAATTGTTTTGCATTTGTAAACAATATTGGTTAGGTTTTGAGTTGGATATGGTGTAGGACATATTTCCAACATGCATTAACTTTTAGTGACAATAAAAATGTGCATATCAATGTGTTCATGTATCTATTTACAGAGAGATGAAACTGGCCAAAACCAAAAGCTTGGACCAAAAAACAATGAACAGCTCATCAAACTTTACCACAGACTAGATTTGACAAAAAGACAACAAAATAAAATGAAAACAGGAGACATTCTTGAAATTAAGCCTTCACTTATGTCCCAGGAACCACAGGAAGAGAATGAACTTGTAGACTCGTTTCTACAAAAGCTGATGAACCTGAATTACAGAGCAAGAAACACTGCCATAAAACACAGAAGGAAAGAAGATGAGGAAGACAGTGCAAACTACAAGGCTGAAATTCACCCTATGGATGTTCAAATGGCAGTGTTTCATTGTTCTGATGGTTTCCTGAAGCAGATGATGGTGACTAAACTCTCACAGTGTCAGTATGCTCTGCCTCTGCTTGTTCCTGATCCATTTACACAACAGATTGAGTTTCCTCTCTGGACATTTAGAGAAATCTACAAGAGCTGGAAGATGAAGACCAGCAATGAAGAGATCATCAGTCAAACCCAGCTTGTCTGCAAGGCTGAGACTCCAATGGTGTCTTTCTTCAGGTTTGGATCAGTTTCTTCATCCAAGTCTCAGCTAATGAACAGCCTCATCAATGAGAAACACAACACATTCTTCCACAGAAACTGCTCAGGCAACAGCAGAACCAGATTACTGATGGATGGAGTGGTGGAGATTGCCTGGTTCTGCCCTTCTGGGAAAAAGACAGACACATTTGATGACTGTGTGGCTTTTTGTAATCTTCATGGTGATGCAGCAGCCAATGAGAAACAATATGACATTCTGACCAGTATGGCTTCAGTAAACGTCCTCTTTTTACCAGATTTTGGACAGAAAAACCACCACAAGGGTTTGGTGAGATCACTCTTCAGATCTCCCCAGTCTCTCATTTGTCTGCTAACTGACAATAACTGTAATAAAACTGAACTGGAGAATGGAAAATTCATGATTGGTCTTTTAAACAAAAATGAATATAATGTATATGAGGAAATAAAAGAGACTATCAAAGAGAGTTTGACCAAGCGAAAACAGAGCTTCAAACTTGAAGATGTGGCCAAACACACAGGAATCAAAGTAGATGAGAATGACCCAGACTGTCAGAGAGGGAAACAAGCAGCAGATCAGGTCATGGGTTTATTGAGAGAAATAGACCCATCGGCAGTTAAAGAAACTATCCTGCCCTGTCAGGGAAAACTGTGGCATGACTGGTGTGAAATGAACAAAAAGCTGTATCATCTACAAGGAGAAAATCTAGAAGATGATAAAAGTAAGAAACAGAAGAACATGAGAGAAATAAGAGAAAAACAAGTGTCACAGAGATTGAGTGATTTCATGGAGACATTTATTAAAAAAATCAAATCACAAAAAGATGATGATGTGAGGAAATATTTCCTCAGATGGATGATGAGTCTGTTGAATGAGTTCACTTCAGAGAAGCTCTGTGAACTTAATAAGGAGTATGCCATGAAATGGCATGAAGTCTCAGCATTGAAAAGGATGCCTGACAAACCAAATCAACTGCAGACTGAACAAACAAATCTGGAAAAAATATCAGAGCAAATTAATAAAATAAGTTTTGGTTTGGAGCACATCCTGAGAGAGCTTGGTCAAATCTATGAATCATGGTCATCTGTGAAGAAGAACAAGGATGATAGTGTACTGTTTGACTTCTGGTCTCTCCCGAGTCTTGCAGCAGAGATGATGATATCTGGATTTCCCATGGAGCTGATGGATGGAGATGCTGCTCACGTTCCTCTCACCTGGGTCACTGCTGTTCTAGATGAAATTGTTAAGAAACTGGGAGACCAGAAACTCTTTGTGCTCTCAGTTTTAGGGATTCAAAGCTCTGGGAAATCCACCATGTTGAATGCCATGTTTGGACTCCAGTTTGCAGTCAGTGCTGGCAGATGCACCAGAGGAGCCTTCATGCAGCTGATCAGAGTGTCAGAAGAGATGAAAAAAGAGCTGAGGTTTGATTATATTCTGGTTGTTGATACTGAGGGACTTCGTGCACCAGAATTAGCTGGAAGGTCAACAACACATCGTGACAATGAAATGGCAACATTTGTCGTTGGTCTTGGAAATATGACCCTTATCAATATATTTGGAGAAAACCCATCTGAGATGCAAGACATTCTTCAGATTGTTGTTCAGGCCTTCATGAGGATGAATAAAATCAGACTGAATCCAAGCTGCATGTTTGTGCATCAGAATGTCTCAGATCTCACAGCTGGAGAAAAAAACATTGAAGGAAGGAGACGACTGCAGGAGAAACTGGATGATATGACAAAACTTGCTGCTAGAGATGAAGATTTTGATGCAGAAAGTTTCAGTGATGTCATTGCATTTGAAATACAGAATGATGTGAAATATTTTGCTCAACTCTGGGAGGGCAGCCCACCCATGGCTCCACTAAACCCAAACTACTGTGAGAACATTCAAGAACTGAAGCAAACTATTCTAATGCATGCTTCAAAATCAGACGGTATAATGCTGACACATCTAAAAGATCGTATTCAAGATCTCTGGGAGGCTTTGCTTAATGAACAGTTTGTGTTTAGCTTCAAAAATTCTATGGAAATTGCAACATACAAGAAACTGGAGACTGAATACAGCAAGTGGACCTGGAGCCTTCGGAGTGCTATGCTGGAAATCGAAAACAAGCTACATAACAAAATAGAAAATGAAGCAATTTGTGACACTGAAGAAACTGATCTTCAAACAGAACTGAATGCAAAAAGTAAAGAAGTGAAAAAGACAATGTTTGAATTTTTTGAGAGAGACAGAGATTCAGGCATAATGACTCAGTGGAAAGCTTCATTTGAGATAAAAATCAATGAGCTTCAAGAAAACATTGTGAGGGAAACTAAGAGAAAATTAAATATGGTTCTTCAGCAGCGTGAAATGAAGAAAATGATGGACACTCAGAAGACACATCATGAAAACACTCTCTTGGAAAAGAGCAAAAAACTGGCCTTAAAATTTAAAAACCAAGCAACTGATGGAAATAGAATAAAAAAAGAGTTTGATACATTTTGGCAACAACAGACAGCTGCAATTATCAAAGACAGTCCTTTTGCCAAAGACATTGACATATTAATTGATGCGAGACAGCACCTCAGTATAACTTACAAAAGTCTTACTTTAGACTGTTTGAAAAAAAGCAAGCAGTACATTGATATGGTCAGTTTGCCAAGCTATTCAAATTATGTGAAGATAAAGAAATCCTTTGGACATACAACAGCTCTCATAAAAGAACAGATTTTTGGTCTTGTTTTATCTAAAAAGGATGAAATCCAGATAAGAGCCTTAATCACAGACATCACTGAGCACACAGAAAAAATTATTCAGTCATTTAATATTGCAAAGATGGGCTACAACATTAGCTGCACTCAACAACTCCTAGATAACATAAAGGCAAGATTAACAAAGCATGAAGAAGAACCAAAAGTGAAATATGTGTTCAAGAATGAATTCTTCATGGATTTGGTTCTTGGCTTATTTGATAAAGCAAACAATACAATCTCTTACCAACACAATATATTCAGGGAAGCCAATGATCCTGTTCTCTACATTGATAGAAAGAGTGAAGAGTACTTCAGAATCTTTCAGAAATATTGTCAAGGAGTATCATCAACTGCTATTTTTGGTGAAATTGTTTGTAACAAACTCAAAGAGCCCATTCAACAGAGTGTTTACCGAAAAACTGCCAGAGATTTAGCAGATGAAATGAGGGCCAACTGTAAATCTTTAAATGGGAACCGATCAAATCTGGAGAAACAGATCCTGAAGACACTGGCAGAACAACAAGACTTCAGTGAGTACATGACATACATTAAAAATCCCAAGGAACTCTTTAAGAAATTCATCAGAGATGAAGTCAGTCAGTACATCACTGAAAGATTTAAAGATAGTGTTAAACCCAAGATGGAAAACAACATTAAACTCCTGGAGCAACAGATTATTAATGCAGTGCATGAATCCAGCATAAATGGAGATGCTCATTCATGGTTAAGTTGTTTCACACAGCAGCTCTCACATGTGCTGGTATTCTCTGCAAGTGACCTCACTGGAGTGAATCATGATGATGTTGAAGTCAGCTTCCTAGAAGAAGTGATAAAAAAAGAACTTCCTTTTGTAATGTCTGATATATGGCATAATGTCAATGCAAACACTTTTCTAGTTAAGCTGGAAATCTCAAACAGACCAGATGAGATTCTGATCGATCACTTCTGCGCGTGCTGTTGGGTTCAGTGTCCTTTCTGTGCAGCCATCTGCACCAACACAATAGAAGGCCATTCTGGAGATCACAGTGTGCCTTTCCATCGTAATAATGGATTGAATGGGTGGTTTTACAAAGGAACAACAAACTTAGCTATCAACATCTGCACATCAGCAGTAGCCAGTGATGGATCTTTTTACCCAAATAGCTCAGATGATACAGTCCTCTGGAAAGAATACAGAACAGGAGGTCCTAAATATGCTTCATGGCGCATCACCCCTGATCTCTCTGAGCTGCCGTACTGGAAGTGGTTTGTGTGCAGATTTCAAACAGATCTGGAAAATCACTATGAAAAAACCTATGATGGGAGTGGCAAGATCCCAGATGAATGGAGAAAATACTCACAACAAGATGCTATTGAGAGTATTAATAAATATATTTTATAAATATACAGTTATTAAAGACAGTTTAAATAAATCCACAGACTCTGTTCAGAAACATATGCTATGACCAGAGACATGCACTTCAAGATTTAGGGAGGATTGCAATCAAACAGTATTTAGAAGACTTACTTTGTTTATTATGTAGAATATAAAAAAATGGGTAAATGTTATGGGTAATTACAATAGAAAAATAAAACAATACTGTAAAAAACAATAGCATGAAGTTAACATAATCTCCAATACTGCCTTTAGTGATTTAGGTTTTTGGGTTAACTAATTTTTTTGTTGTTGTTGTTTTCATTTTACAGAAATTATTTTAGAGCCTAGGCTCTATAAGTTGATTACTACTTATTTAAATCTTTTTTTTTTTCTCTTTAATTTGGGTGTTTTATTTGCATCTGTGTTTCATTCAAAATCCTGTATGATGAACAATGACAGCTTCCTGCAGTTTTTTTTCCTAAAGCACAAAGAACAGTGACTGCATAAAAAATCATTTTGATGGAGGATTGTAATACAGAAAGGACTATCTGAAATGCATATTCCATTTTTTATGTACTTTTGTTAAGCTTGCGACATGAAGTTGGTATAGTTTGCTTTTTGAAAAAAATAAATTCTTAAAATGAAATTTAAGTGGTATGACAATTTAAAATTAGACTGTGCGTGAATTGAAATCTACACGCTACACTTTGCTAATAGTCACACAACGTTGTTGTTGTTAACAAGTAATTTGAGAATAAAGTATAATAATAATAATAATTTGGATGGTTTGATGTGACATGAGCTAACTGATCATTGGTAGCACAATTTATTGTAATACTTTTTTTTTCTCAGTTGGTCAGATCAAGTTTAGCAGACTTGTACTTACTTGTTCAGATGACAACGTACAGTGAAAATTCTTATTTGGGTCAGACTATTTATACCTAGACATAGGGTTAACTAACTCTAACCCAAGACTTAGGCCAGAATACATGATTGTGAAGTACAGGATTACCACTGGTGCGGTGACTGACAGCTACACATACTCCTCAAAACATTAAATTCATCCACGCTGGAGCTGTTCACATCTGTTCACTGGCTCCACCAGGCTTCCTCTGCCTCGGCACTCCACTCCTCCAGCTACACCACGTCCCTCTGCCTCCTTCAGGCTCCTCCTCAGTCCTATGTTGCTCCTGCTTCACTGTGGCCATTACAAAGTTCTGCTATGACCAATGAATCTCACACTGTGCAACTAATATATTATTGTGTATACACTCTGCACCCAACAATACCCCCATACCCCTGCCCCACACGAGTTGACAGAATAAGCATATGTAAAAACAGCTCATTTATTCATATATGACAAGATTCTCATAGATCTCAACATTGTGAAGTTTATCGCTGGTAAAATCTATCAGTATCTTTCTTTGTCCTGGCAGCTTTGGTGTGAACTCCACTTTGGCAGCAACAAACTCTTTAGGACCAACTGTTCCAACCCTGTCAAGAAGAAAATCTGTTACAGCCATGCAACATTTGCGCTTTCATTTTATATTTTACATAAAATTTGCAAATGTTTTGAATGTGTCACAAAACAACAACAACAACGTCTTTGTGTTTTGGTGTTCTAGATGTGACAGTATATATCATACTAACATATATTGTAATTTTTAATGTTTAGAGTTTAATGTTTAGCAACACAACTTTAAACTGATAATTTAAGTATCATAAGTATCATAATAATTTGAAATTAAATAAAAAATATATAAATGTGATCTTTTAAATACCATCTTGCATAAGTAGTAGACAGTACATGCTTCACAATTATAATGCTTCCATGTAGTTGCTATAATGCTGTCTGTTGCTACTGTAGGTAAATAGTCAGATAGGGATTTGAGTAAATGTACACAAATTGCTGACTCATGCATAAGATCCTTAAATAAAGCATGCTACATTCTATTACTGTAATTTGCCTTTTTTTGTACACGGTAAACACTGCTTTGATTGTAAAAACATTATGTCTTATTAAAAGCTTATATAGCTAGCTACTTTGTGATTAAGTTGCCGTTTTAAATAATTTTTTAGTAATTTATGATTTTTTCCCCAACACTGTGTTGCTGATGCATTACCACTGCTGATGTTTTTCATCTATCGGTCAATTTGATCATGTGATGAGTTGAAATGACACCAGGAATGTCCACGGGAGGTATGAGGGAATGTAGTGATCGGGTGACTTACTCATGAGAGATGGGTTTGCCGTCAGTCAGGTTGGCACCATGTATAGTGAACATACAGTTCTCCAGGGGCTCCGGAAGTGGATTCTGCACTGCTAAATCTGCCACCAGCTTCTGGCCCACTTTTGGCACACCCAGGATCTGCGGGGGACCAAATTGCCCCTCGTTAGAACTGTTAGAACAGTTCTGCTTACTGTACATTGATTCATATTGATAACGACATATTGATGACTCCAGTGAGTAACTTGAGACTTTTTAGAAATTTTAAGTGCAAAATAACCCTTCACAGTAAGTTATTTTTGTCAAGTCAGCATACTGTAAATGTAAATTGTAGAGAAGTTGAGGTTTACATTGACGATAATTTCAGGGCTGTTGAGTACGATGGTCTTCTTTGCTCTGTAGAAATCCCGTTTCTCTGCATCAATGAGTAAAGCTACCAGTTTGATCATCCTGTCTTGTGTTATGGCTTTGCTGTACTCTGCATATTCCAGTCTAAGAGTTACTTTACCCCCTAAAACATAAAACATAGCGAGCCATTTACGTTCTTTTGAATATACTGTACACTTTTACTGACATATATTGTTCAATAAATAACATTTAACAGGTTAAAAACGTCTCAGGGTTATGAATATAACCCCTGTTCCTTGAAGGGACAAGACTGAAACTGCTGTGTAAACTGTCCAACGAAGTTGCGAGACCCGCAGGTTACGTCATTGACCAGGAAGGATAAGAGCACATGTGAAGCAGTGCACGACAGCCCAGTGTGGATGCAGCACTCTTAAGGCACGAGGACTATTGAGAATGGGGTAGCCGGGAGGTCTAGCCCATAGAACCTTCGCAAAGGTCAAAGGGGACAACCCACTGTAGCAAATTGTAGATTGTAGCAAAGCACTGAACATTATCAAATAGAACAGCAGAGTAATATTAATGTATAATGACGAGATTATTTTATTTATCAAATGCAGAGACGGTCTCTGTAGTAAGACGACGACAGTAGATTTTGATATTCTAGGTATTATCAAATGTCCAGAGTTTTGAGAACGCAGCAGACGTGGAGGACTATAATGT
>JAUYWG010000061.1:15525355-15540341 GCA_034779775.1 Enteromius afrohamiltoni
TTAAATATACTTATTGATTAAGATGCTGGACATATTAATTAACTAAGTGTATTTCATGCTTCAGACTTATGACTCTTATGAGCTCATTTGCATAGATTAACCATAGAGCTAATGTAAAGGAAATATTTTTATGTAAGATTATTCCCCAAAGATTGATTAACAAATCAATCTATGAATTAATATCCCCGAGTTCTTACACTGAAGGCAAAGATACGCCACACAGAGAGCGCCTGCTGAAATGAATGAGGCCCGCGGGTGACGTCTCGCAACTTTGTTGTACAGTTTACACAGCAGTTTCAGAGCATGGTCACACTGGAGGCATTCCCAAAGCGTCATTCCCACAGGCTTACCTTCATTCGAAGCCAAATTCATCTCAGTAAACTCTCCCAATCCACAGGTTTCTCCAAGCTTGCCATTGTAAGACACTGCTTGGGCATAGAACATTACACGACAGGACTTTGTGACCATGGTGTTGTTTTTGAGCTCTGCATAGACGTCGAAATCAGAGCCAATATTCATGTCCGGAGTCACTTTAATCTTGATGTGTAAACCAGGCTCCTCACCAGCCTGTGCTAGTTTGTTGTGATGATTTGCCTTCTCATAAACCCTTCTCTCTTCTTCAGAACCTTAACAGAAAACAAAGTTTATAATGACAGGGACATGTGTTCATATTACAGTCAATTGGTACAAGATCATCTTCATATCTTCATACATAGTGAGGTCAATAAGTATTTGACAAAACCTATGATTTTGCAAGTTCTCTTACTTAGAAATCATGGAGGGGTCTACAATTTTCAGCATACAGTAGGTGCATTTCCACTGTGAGACAGAATCTAAAAAGAGAAATCCGGAAATCACACTGTATAATTTTTTTAACAATTTATTTGGGAATTACTGTGTCAAATTGATCACTTGAGACAAAAAATGTATTATATTTCGTACAGAAGTGTAAGGACAAAAAGACCGATTCAGTGAACAAGCCGTTTAACAGTGATTCTGTTCAAATTCCCTATAGAATCTTAAATGATTCTGATTTAATTTTATTTGTATATTTGAGCTAATTTTGTCCTTATATGACTGGTGAAGAACGTAGGCAGTTTAATCTAAATTGTAAGCATAAACAAAGTTAATTTTAATTTTTTCTATTGCTGCGTTGAGAGATGAAAAGCATCTGAACCGAGACTGGTATGTGTGTGTGTGTGCATGTGTGACATCAGCAGTGCTTGAATGAATGAATAGAGAGAGAGAGCTGCATCTCAGTTTGCATCGACTGTTAAACTGCTGTAAGTTAACTTAAATTTATCTGAGATCGTACAATAAGGTTGCAATTGAGTGTGTCCCTCTTTGTTTAATTCCTTATTTATAGCTGTATTGATTTTTCTGCGTGTCCCAGTAATATTCAATAGCTATAGTCCCACCAGGGAATCTCAGTTACCATTTGCTGAACGGAGCTAAATTGCATTTGAAAGGGAAACAAATCTGTGTATAAAGAATAGTTTGAGTGGGTTCCTCATCTATTTACAAAGCCTTATAATAATAATCATAGTTTGATTACAGTGCGTTTTCCACTGTTAAAACCAACTATGCTATTTCACTCCCTAGGTTAAACATTAGAGAATAATGCCTGCCTGTTTGTGTCTGTTCTAGTGAATTAGTCTCGCGTGCACTGCGTGTGTCTGAGTGTTATTTGAACGGGAGTGTTTTTAAAACTTGATCAAGTAATTGTTTGTGTCCAGAAAACTGGCACAGGTTTGGATCCACCGAGATCACTGTTACCCAATTGCAGCACAAAGCTGATAACTAAGTAAACTCTGAACGAACTGAAAGTTTAAGTGCCACATGGCGAAACCAACTAAAGAGGTGTTGCTATTTGTACAATGTTGAAATGCACTAAAATTTCATGTTACATGAAACTGTACTTGCAATGCAACAATTAATGTGCTAGTAAACTAGAGTTGTTTTCGTTGCCATAGTGACAGGACATTGTGACATGGAAGTCTTAACCTTCCTCCGGAGCAACTTTGAAACTGCGCCCTCGCAGCGTAGTGACGTCATAGTGTAAACAAACTGCACCACAGTGTTGCTAAGCTAACGAAATAGCTTTTTTTACATCGAAGTCCATGATAAAGCCAGTAGCCTGAAAGGTTAACAGGTAGCATTAACATTCATTGGTTGAACACAGTGTGTGTTTGGGCAACGCTAAAGTGATTTAACCCTTTAAACATCTTATCTAATACACTTGTTGGTCTCTTTCTTATTTCTCCCCTGTCCACTTCAGTTTATGTGCTTTTAATAAAAAGGGAAACGCTATCACACAATTATTATTTGTGCCAAATTAAAAATTTTTTACAACATTAAATTTATTTGGAATCACTTGAATTTCCCCTAAGATCATTTCATATGATCATTATTTCTAGTATTCTCTTTTGGGCCTAATCATTTTAGGCACAAATAAGCCTAACAAGTAAGCTTATTCTACCTAATTGATTTATTACCCATAACAATCAATACTATTCAGACTTAATTGCGTTTCATCTTCTCTCTTCCTTTGGTTATATCCTTAGCCACTATTGTTTTAATTATTTCACTCTTTATTTATTTTTTTTGCTTGTTTATTTTTTTAATTCAGTATTTTTTTTTACCATTTTCCTTCCCTCTGTGTATCCTAGCTTAGTAACGACACAACTGAACCCATAGACACATTGTTATCCCTCACTTCGGGTTTAAATAAATCAGAGATACGACTCTCTTTACTACAGTTTATTTGATTGGTTAGTTGTGCAGCAACTAAGCCAACACTATACTCGTAGGTGGGATTAACAACAGAGCCTATTAGTGGACCCGATCAACTGTCTTTTCCCTTCTCTCCTGTTTTCTCCTGCTTTCTTTCCTCTTCAACTTTGCATTTGTGAGGACCTGTATCAATGTTTATGTAAATGAGATGCACAATCGTGTCAAAGACAAGTCATCCTTAAAATCTGATTGTAATCAATCCGTTCTTTGTTCCTCCTAACCTCCCTACATTTGAAAACGCAATCTAAAGTTTAACATCTTAGCTGACGCTGAGATCCATTTAATAGAGATAGGTTTTGAGCAACCATCGCCTTTGCAGCTTCCCTGGTGAGCGGTCCAACTGTAAGGTGAATGGTGTCAAGTGTCCTGTCAGACTAAGAAGAGAAACATCAGCACAATTATTATATTCTTTTGTCTAAACAGACATAATACAGTTTATCTTTTTGATAACATTCAATTGAAAAAAAAAGAAAGAAAAAAAAAAAAAATATATATATATATATATATATATATAAAACTGAAAAGGGGAATTGTTTTTTTTATTGAATTGTTCTTCACCTTTTCTCTCTTTTCCCTCTTCCTCATTAGATTAACGAAGTCTTCGCACCCCTCGTCTACTTAGACACCCTGAGACCAGCACAGTCATCACCACACTTCACTAGTGGTTCACAATCACTGATACAACACTTAGTTGTCCCACCACACCTAGGCTTCTACTCCACACAGATCTGTGTCAGTCTCTCTTTTCCCCAGCGTGCCAACATGCCACAGACTGCAGACCCCCTTACCCATGGGGAAGATGTGAACACTTGGCTGAGAGGCATGACAGAAAGCCTCATCCCCAAGATGTTTGGTATTATTTTCAATGATAATCCTAATCCTGAGAAGATTCCTGACACCTGATTCCAGCCAGAACAACAACTACAATGAGCTAATAAAGATCACCAGCTCCCTAAGCTATGCCTTCACAACCCCGTTAAAACTAAGAGACAAGCACATCACCCACCTTCGAGAGGAGCTGACACATGCTCAACACTGAATAGACAAGCTGGAAGTGAAAGTTCAAGATCAACTAAGAGCACCCAACGAGAGGGAGCAGGAAACCAAGAAATCAAGAAGCTCCACGCAGCCCTGACAACAACTCATCTTGACCAACAACAGGCAAAGGCTGCCCAGAAAGACCTGGCTAACAGACTCCAGTATGCCGCTCAGCTTCTAGAGAAAGCCAATACTGAAATCAGTGCCTTGAAAGACCACCTTGAAAGGTACAGAACTGAAATAGACGCTCTGACCCAACAACTAGACGATACCAACGATGAGCTCTACAGGGTCAGAAGAGAACTCAAACAGGCTTATGAACTGAAGCAGGAACTGAGAAATGAGAAACATCTCTCCGCCTCACCACTGCTAAGCAGAACAGAGTTCCACGTCCAGGAAACTGCACATCATGAAAGAAGCGAAGGGCCACCACCCAAAATCTCATATGCCTTCGCCACACAACCCATTCCTGCCAACGAAAGAGAACCTCCCATCCAAGCAGACCATGGTGCTGCACATGGGATGACCATCAAAGACCTCAACAGGCTGTCTAAAACCATCAGCAAGTTCAACCCGAACTCCACAGAGGGCTACAGCATCCAGGTCCACCTGCACGACATCGAATTTCATCTTGAAGAAAGAAAAATACAGGTTGGTCAATAATATGTTATAAGTAGCTGAAAAAAGCACAAATATCAGAGAATGTCCAAAAATCTCAAGGGCCCCAAAATCACCTCAGACCCCAGAGGGTTAATCACAAATGACATCACCCAAAAGTAAAACTGTAGTGACTAACTTGACCACCCAAATTACCTGATGCTTTGCACCAGTACAGTAACTGTTATGGAGGAGTTGTATTGTTGTTTGCTGTGTGGTGTTTGCTTCTTCTGCCTTGTTTTCCAGCACTGGCCGATGTCTTCCCAACAACACATCGCCCACTGAAGGGGGGGAAATGTAAGGCCTCACAGTGAATCAAACACATAAGATTCGATCCGGACACTGAAACATGAGTAGCCGAATTCCACAAAGAGCCCTCAACAGTACAGGATGTGGTAAATACCCTTTCGCACAGCCTGTCGTAAGCAGATACAACAGACATTGTCATAGAACAGCTTGCAACACTAACACAAAGGAATACATATTGAGAATCCCAACTCAGGAAAGAGATTGTCAATATTGTACAAATAACCAAGATAATAGTCAAAGACACAGGACATCATTATCATCATTATCCTTACATGGGCAATATAATTAAAGATTTTGCTGGATGGATCTCCACCCCCCAACTCAGGATAGCTTGTGACCAGCCAAAAATTCCTCAGGAGACCTTTATCCCCTGGGTTTTACAAAACCACATTCATCCTACAGAAAACTGAACTCACGTTGCACAAAACTGCATTTTCATGCCTATTCAGGCCCGAAAAGACACTGAACAGGACTTGAATCACTGATATGCATAACTGCATATTATATGTATCCCACACATTTAACTATTATGTGTTAATCACTCATTGTATATGTGGTTTGATTACTAGTGAATGGTTTGTACTTGAATATTCGTGTTTAGTATGAGTTTACTTCAATTTTCTTGCTTGAAATGTTTCTTCCCTCCAATTCTTAGTCAAATGTATCAATTTAATGTTATATGAATCATGTCCAAATTATTCTCTGCAAGAGCGGGAAAATTCAGACCATGTGACTGGAAAGATAACATTCTTACATTTATGGCATGGGAGGAGAAATCTCACAGCACCCGAAGCTAGATCAAGTCTACTATTTACAAAACAAATTTGGGATGTGTCCAAAGATGAGTTTAAAACTCAGCATGTCATTCAAATCACTTTCTTAACTCTCTTTAGCCTCTCTCTTAGCTATGCTCTTACTCTTGTAACGCTCTCTTAGCTCTCCAGGTCTCCAGGTCTCCAGCTCTCTTATTTCTTTACTTTCTTTTTTTTCCATGAGAGTTCATCTAAGTTAAGTTTTTTGCCTGCCATAACCCGCACCGCATCAACTCCATGAGGCCTGGACATGGGCTGACTTAAGTAGAGGAACCTTCCATGTGATGTGATTTTAAACCATGACGTCTTAGTTTATTACTGATTGTAGCCTGATTGACCAGCTCCTCCCATGTAGTTCTGGGCTGATTCTTAACCATTCTTAGCATCACTGATACCCCAACAAGGAAAGATCTTCCGTGGGGCCCCAGTCTGAGGGACATTGACAGTCATCATTAGCCTCTTCCATTTCCTGACAATTGCTCCAACAGTTCTTTTTTCACCAAGCTGCTTGGCAATTTCCAACTTTGTGAAGGTCTGCAATTGTGTGTGTTGTGTCTTTTGACAGCTTTTTGATTTTGCTCATGTTGCTACTTAAACTTTTGCTGTGGGGTGCACAGGTGTCTTTATGACAGCTAAAAACCTCGAACAGGTGCTACTAATTTATAATCATGAGCAGAGTGTAGCTGGACTATTTTAAAGCAAAATAAATAGCAAAATAAGCAAGTGAACAAATACTTATTTGACACAGTAATTCCCAAATAAATTGTTAAAAAAATCATACAATGTGATCTCCTTATGTGATCTGAAAACTGCAGGCCCCTCCATTATTAAGTTAGAGAATTCACAAAATCACAGGGTGTTCAAATACTTATTGACCTCACTGTATTCATGCTGTTGCCTTTAGAAATAATAGTCCTTTATAAGAGTTTAAAAGGATTAATGCTCCTACGATAACCTAAAAATAAGTGGCTTGCTCTGTGGTATAATAGTTATAATCATAGTTTATGAATTTTCCTTTTGGAAATTTAGCTTGCATCCAACCTAGATCCTTAACCATGAATGAATGGCTCCCTACCCTCTGGATACTTGTAGTTGTGTGTAATGTCCTCTCTCTCATCTTGACCCACTGCTTTGGTGCTGATTGATTTCCCAACCTCCGTAGTGGATCCTCCCATCTTAAACACCCTTCCATCTCTCAGTTTGATGTACTCCACCACATCAGCATTCACCTCGGCATACACAAACGGGATGTCATATTTGAAAGTGAGCTCTCCCTCTTTAATGGCTCTCACGGGGGCTGGACCACAACAGAAGACACCTGGCAGAAGAAAGACGGCAGAACTGAGGTACTTCTTCATTGACTCAACTCTCCACCTCTATCAGGCATTGATTATTGGCTCACCTTCACTCCTATGCTGAGGTGTTGGGTCACTCGCTTGCCAACCCTCGTACCCTAGCACCAGGTCCGGGCGCGTCATCCAGTTCTCCACCCAAACATGGAAGTTCCTAAGGCAGAACAAGGAATATTTATCTGATTTGCATTAAATTATACGTTTTAGTGAATGTTTTGCAAATAACATAATTTCGAGAGGATCGCTGGATGAATTAATCATTCACGGCTGGCATCTCATTATCTAATCAATTCCCTAGTCAATCTGTACCCAATCTTATTCATTCCTCCGAGACGCCAAGAGGACCCAGCTCCCCTTCCAGCCAGCCAGCCTGAATTCCCACGGGAGCCCGTGGCTTCCTATTCGAGGCCGCATGCCTGCACGCTCTTAGATCTCATCCTACTCGCCATCCGCCAAAGCAATCCAAGTGAAAGAATTCAGATTACTCACCACTCACCAGCCCCGCAGATGACGTCATATGCAAACCGCATATCCATGGTGCCAGCACGGCATTTCCTTTCACTTCTAAAGTATTTAACGCACCCTTTCTATAAATGTCAGGTTCATTGATCTATTTTAGCAATGGTTCCTGTCGTCAGAAACAGAACATATATTATTTACTGACTGGAACTGTTTAACTATTTTCCCGCCCCGTCCCGCCTCCGCAGAGACAGCCCAACCCCTTACCTCCGCAGAGGTCTTTCTCTCTCTCTATCTCACCTGTACAGAAGCTTACCACCTCCTCTGAGTTCTCTTCCCTGTGTCTGCAGAAGCTTACTTTCCCCTTACCTCCGCAGAGGTCTCCTCTTCTCTTCCTGTCCCACCTTTATGAAGGTTCACCACCTACATCGAGGTTTTCTTCCCCTCTTCCGCAGAAGCATCCTTTCCCCTTACCTCCGCAGAGGTCTTTTCTCTCTTCCTGTCCCACCTCCATAGAGATTTTCTTCTCCAGCCTGTGCAGAGGCAGCCCAATTCCTACCTCCAGAGAGGCTTAACCCATATTTCCACAAACTCAATTCCTGCCCAACCCCCCTTTCCTTTTCTTGTATAATATTTATTATGACCTCCCGCTCTTATCACTCTTTACAGAACTTTAGCTTCGTCGACGAGACGCTATGGGAACGCCCTCAGCGTGACGGCTCTGAATTGTGTGTTGAATCAGCCAATGAGGAATTGGGACGTCATCGGCAGGTGGCGTCACCGGCCAGGAAGCATAAAAGCACATGGAATGCCGGCCGTCAAACAGCTTCTTGTCATTCAGCGCGCTCTTTGTAAAATCAATGTGTGTTTGTCTCAAAGTGTCTCTGACTTTAAAACAAAAAGAAAAAGAAAATGAATGCCAAAACAAAAAGAAAAAAGACTAAGGGGTGAAAGCAGCTCACAAAGATATAATGTGTGTGCTCCTCCGTGTAAACGCCACATGTTGCCCGAGGACACACACACACTTTGTGTTGCCTGCATGGGAGCAGCACATGCAGATTCAGCTCTCCAGCCAAATAATAAGCATGTCGCTGCGTGTGCTTTGCTCCTGGAGGGCTCTTGATGAGGGAGCTTTCATAAGCCTTCCCCGCGGCGCTGGTCCCCCTCGTGCCGAGGCAGAGTGGAGGCGGCGTTTGTGGGGATCGCAAGCCGATCTTGATCGCGAGGAGTCAGAGATGGACAAGTGCTTATCTCGCTCCTCCATGTCAGGATCGGTTGCTAGCCAGACGAGAAGGGAAGCGCGTCTTGTCTTGGCGGGGGGCTGAAGAGATGGAGAGCGCTGAGGAGACCCCAATATGAGGAGCTCTTGGAGGTGGTTACTCATGCTGTAGCCAAATTAAACATCGACTGGCCAGCCGAAGTAAAAGCGAGCCGCAGAAAAGCAAGCTGGATGAGAGATTTTTGCATGCTCGGCAACCACCTTCAAGAAGTAGCCTTCCTCAGTGTGAAGATCATGGAAAAAGCCGTTCTCATCCCGGTTATTCATCCCAGTGTCTGGTTGCTATGGCAAAATTTCTGGGATGAATGAGAACGGCTATAAGTCGGTGTCACAGGTTGAACGGACTCTGAATCTGTCTCCTGAAACGCCATCGACTTTAAAGGCTCCTACCCTGCCCTCCAAGCCACTCAGAACTACATCTGCGCTGGTGGGCAGGGGGTACTCGGCAGCAGGTCAGGTTGGCGCGTGTCTGCACACCATGGGGGTGTTACAGGCGTACCAAGCAGGCCTGCTGCGAGAGTTGGACGAAGGCGAGCGAGTGAGCACTGAAGACATCCAAGAGCTCAGGAGAACCGCTGACCTCGCGCTATGTGCCACCAAGGAGACCGCCCGTGCCATCGGCAGGTCTATGGTAGCTATGTTGGCCGTAGAGAGGCATCTTTGGCTGACTCTGTCCAATGTAAAAGAAAAGCACAGAGTCTGCCTAATGGATGCCCCGCTTGTACCTCAGGGCCTGTACCAACCTGGGACCTGGTTGTAGTGTTAGAGGCGATTAGGAGATCTCAGATCGTTTATTAATGATAAAGACCACACTTTTGCTTGCATTGTGTTCTCTAAGGAGGGTAGGTGACTTTCAGGCCCTCTCAGTGGCCCCTACACATCTGGACTTTGCGCCCGGCATGGCCAAAGCTTTTCTGTACCAGTGAGGTCACACCACAGCCAGTAGTACTGCAGGCCTTCAACCCTCCTCCCTTTAGGGAGCCTGGTCAGCAGAAGCTAAACTGTATGTGTCCAGTGCGAGCTTGTGTGCTTTGGGCCACCCAAGAAGGGGTGCCCTGCGACTAAATAGACTTTAAGCAGATGGATAGTGGATGCCATTAAGACATCTTACGAGTCCTCTGGTCTCCCACCGAGGCTAGGAGTCAGAGCGCACTCAAACGTGGCTTGGTGGCCTCGAAGGCCCTGTTATCAGGGGTCTCCATGGCCGATATCTTTGACGCTGCGGGGTGGTCCACCCCTCATACTTTCGCCTGTTTTTATGGGTTGGACTTGCGAGCTACTCCGGGCTCTTCTGTTCCATCATCAGAGCCGTCATGCTGAGGGCATTCCCATAGCATCTTGTCGATGCAGCATCTCGTTCCTTTAAGGAACTAGGGTTATATACATAACCTAAAGACGTTTCTGTTCCCCCAGCAGGCCAACGGATATACAGCCCAGCTGTTTCCAGCTACCAAGGAAAAAAACCTTCCCTTAACTTACGTCTACCCGTCCAGCATCCTCCCTTTGATTTTTTGGGGGGCAGCGAATTTGGCTGCTGTCCTCTCAAGCATTGTTGGGGGGAAGACGGAGACCGATCCGAACGCCAAACTCTTGCCCTTACTAGGGTTCAAACCATTAGGGTTCGGAGTCCACCGTTCTCCCGGCTCGCTCCCCGGACAGCACGCCAAATTCACTATTTTATTAATAAGGCTCATGAAATTTTTTTTTTTTGCAGCAGCAGCAGCAGTCCTATAAAATAACCATTTTGGGTTCCACAAAAAAACTCTAATTTTAATCATCTGAAGAACCTTTTCCCTAGAAAAGGAATCTATTGTGTAATGTGATTTCATCTAAGGTTTTTCATCGGAGCAAATATGGCAATAAAAAGTTTACAAATTAACTTTATCTTGTTTAATTTTGGCTTTACAATGCATACCATATAGAGTCATCAGCAATGTTCTCATCAAACTCATTGTAGAAACGCTCCATTACTAGGTCTCCATTGCTGTCACGGGCTGATCCGAAGTTGGTGACGACTCTGCATGGGATTCCCAGAGCTCTGGACACTGGAACACGAATCAAACACACACAAAAAATATCTGTTTTTATCATATTTGAGGTAATATGTAAAAATGTCTGGGAACAGCTTACATAATTGGGACATAATAACCTATTGAGTTTTCCATGCTGTTGAAAATTATCAGTCTGCTATTTGGTTGAATTATTACTTAATTACTTAATAATTATTGCAGGAGTAAATTAATTACCTGTGCAAGCAACAGCTGCGAACACCCAGCACTGCCCGTAACGCACCGCTCTGCAGCCATCATTACTCCACTGACGAAGGATGGAGCAGCTGTCCTTCCACGCGGTGGGCTTCACGCCATCTTCATAGTCACCTGACCAGTTACCCACCAGCACTCCTTTATCACCTAGACTGTTGATCTGGACCATACAAAACAACATGGCAGTGAGTTTCACTAGATGTAAACTCTCTTCAATGCATAAAAAAATAATGTTATTATGCTGATAGATGAATGCATAACTTAAAGTGCCCCTATTATGTTTTCTTTTTTATTATTATTATTAAAAAATAAAATAAAAAAATTTCTAGACAATAAAAAATTATCTTGTTCTTATTTTGCTTACCCTATTGGCAGACTTTTTTAACTTGTTCTAAGCAAAAAGTATTTTGAAAAAAAGTCAAAATCCATTTGAAAATAAGCATATTGGCTGCCCCCTTGTTGATCTTTTCATGTTGGTCTGAAGGAAAATGCTAATTCATTTCAGAGCGTTAAAACTTTACAAACACTGCTTTAAATGAAATTTACCAATCACCTGAGAGGTTTGGAAAAAAAAAGTTCTTTATTTAAGTAGCGTTGTTATGATTGAGGAGACGAGAGGTGTGCGGATTAACTTGCAAGCTGTTTAATAAACGAACTCAGAGTACAAACGGGCAGGGTCGATGACGGCAAAACAATAATGGCAGAGGCAGAGCAAAGGAGTAGTCAAAATCCAGGCGAGAGTCGGTAGCAGTAAATCCAATTAACAAGACAGAAGAATACTAAACACAAAACAAAATACAAGAACCAGGTTTTATACACATGAAAGTAGGTCAGGGGGTGGAGCAAACAATGAAGTACCTAGACAACAAACGAGTGAGGGTGTGGCATGAGTTCAGGTTACAAACAGAGACAGACATGTAGAGTTCAGAGTTCAAAGTTCGCTGGCTCTGGAGTGCCCTCCAGTGGCCTGGGCTGAGACAACCAGCTGATCCTGACAAGTGTTATGGGTAACAAGTATTTAGTAGGCTATTTGAAAATGCATTACTTGTTTTAGTGTAGATTTAAATCTAAACATCAACATATACCCCCGGTTTCACAGACAAGGCTTAACCCTAGTCCTAGACTAAAATTTAAATCGAAACTTTTTCAACTAAAAGAAACAAAACACTTCTAAGTTAGTTTTTCAGTAATATTTGAGGGCTGTAACTTACCATGGCGCTGATGACTCGAGTCACATAAACAGGGTTCCTCCTCTCAGAACAGTCCAGTGCTGCGTCACTTATATAGTTTGGACTTTCATCCAAAATCTGCAGACAGATGTCCAGTATGCCAGACTCAAACTGTGGAAATGGAAACCAAACATGTCAGTGAAGAATAGATGCTTTGGGCATTGATCCTGTTTAAATGTTTTATTGGCTGCTTGGGTAACTAAAAATGATTGTTCTAAAAGTTGGGAAAATTAATTTATGAACTCAAGAAAGATTCTGATAAAAATATTGCTACTGTGAAGCAGTTATAGAGATGTTTTGAGGTGCAGAACCTGTCCAAAAGTCCATGGTAAGACTGTGATGCGTTTGGGTATACCACGGTAGATCAGCCCATCCTGAGAGAGAACGTATTCCTCCCTCTCAGCTTCACTCACCAGATATACAGAGTCCTCTGAAACAACCAACACAGACTGAAATCTTCAGATTCATTCTGAACATATTCTTATTGTTACATTTCATTAGAATAAAGTTGACATTATAATTTTTAAAAATGTGGTCAGGTTTATACAATTCTGATCATTTGCCAAAAGTCCTGATATTTCCTCATTCAAGTTTTTATTTTACAAAATAAGAATTGTGCTTTTTTTCAAATTGTATAAATGTATCAGCTTTGTATATATGTGCAAAAATGAAAAATAACAAAAGCAACCAAATCTCAAATATTTTTTAAAATGTTCAAAATGTATTTTCAAATACAGCAACTTCACAAAATAAGCAAATTATAAGTATTAAAAAAATACTTTTGAATCTGCAATTTTTGAATCTGCACCCCAAAATTAGTAAGGAAACTGGTGTTTTTCATTTCATTCACCAAATATGATTGTTGATGATCATTGTTTGATCTGGTTAATTTAAAGGAATAGTTCAGACAGAAATAAAAATTATGGTGACACAGAGAAGAACTGAATGGTTTTTGTTCTTTTTGTTTTTTAATTTCTGCTCAAATTATTCTCATAGCTTCATAAAAGACAATGTGCTTACTCTGTTTCTTGAACACTTCAGTTGTGTTGCTGTCTATGCAGGGTCATGGATTTCACCAAAAAAAATCTTTATTATTTGTGTTCCAAAGATGAACAAAGGTCTACAGGTTTGGGATGATTTGAAGGTCAGTTATTAATGACATAAATTTAATTTTTTGATGAGCTATCCCTTTTTTTGCTTTCCATTACTGGTCACCAATGACAAAATAGCTTACGTTTGCACCAGGGGTTAAAGAGCAGGACAAACTCTCCCAGGCCGACTCCTTCTCCCTGATCCAGGATCAGCTTGTAGACTCCAACAGGAGCGTTTGGGTGCGAGCAGACAGTCAGAGAGACAGTGCTATCAGACGTCTCTGCTGTGGCGCTCCAGCTCGATCGGGAGATCAGTCTGCTCAGTCTGAATCTAGCTTTGGTTTGTGCTTCCACTGAAGGGATGGGACCTAAACTTACACAGAAATATATGAATGGATAACACAAGTATCTCAAATGTGACATGTACATTTCAAAGCCTGAATCACGTTTCTAATAATATACTTGTGAATGATCTGATAACTGTGTGCAGCATTATTGCCATTCCTCTCAGCACTGTAAATCCTCTAAATACAGCAGGAACTTCACTGTCATGGGACGTCTCATAATTAAACCAGCCCTGATCAACTGTAAGTCAATGATTCGGTGCCCTGCATGCATGTTTTTTTATCAGTGGCTTTATAACATTTCATTAATGTAATTTTTTTTTTAATCTGAATTCCCCAAGCCTGTTAGATCTAAATATATAGGCAATATAATAATATAAATATATAAATGTATATACTGGACATGTAATAGTTTTCAAATATTGTATGTGTGTGTGTGTGTGTGTGTGTGTGTGTGTATATATATATACATAATAAAGAAACACAGAACACATACACATTATGCAAACAAAAACTTATTTTGGATGCAGTTAATTGCGATTAATCATTTGACAGCAGCTAATTAATATAACTAGGAGTATAATTAATGTGAATGATCACTGGGAGCGTTGAATCCATTTGCAAAAGCTTTAATGGAGAGTAGTCAACGAGTCAACAGAGACAAGTCAGATAATCTTGGTTGTAGAACAGGCAAAAGGTCAGGGCAGGCAGCGAGAATCAACAGTGAATGAACAATCAGAGTCAGAACCAGAAATACAAACAAGAAATAACGCTCAGAATTTCTACCGTGGGTGAATAAGACTTCGCGTTGAACTAGCGTCCGTTCACAGTTTAAATAGGGCAGATAATGCCAAACACCTGCCAAACATTATCCAGGAGAGACGTGGAAAAGAGTTGAACTAAAATTCCGGCGAGGGTTCCCGCTGCTGTGTTCCGGAGGGAGCCACAGAGGTGCGGCTGGTGACAATTAACCTAATTTATACGCTCAAGCATAGAAATACAGCATTCTACAGATTAATTACAATAATATTTTAGTAGATGTAAGTACTATACTTTGCATTTACATCTACTAAAACAATGTAGCCTATGCCATTTAAATAAAATATTTATTTTATTTATATATTATTTACCATACAATGCATATGCAAAATTGTAACATTTGTGCTCTTATCTTTGGAGATATATATATTTAATAACACATTTACATGTAAAATAAAATTATTATGATTCAATTATTAATTTTGTGTGTGTGTATATATATACAGGTAATTTTCAAAAAATTAGTTAATTATTTTCTGTAATGTACTGATAAACACTAGACTTTCATATATTTTAGATTCATTACACACAACTGAAGTA
>JAUYWG010000061.1:15540441-15556617 GCA_034779775.1 Enteromius afrohamiltoni
GTGTAATGAATCTAAAATATATGAAAGTCTAATGTTTATCAGTACATTACAGAAAATAATTAACTTTATCACAATATACTAATTTTTTGAAAATGACCTGTATACTTTTTACAGTGTATTTGCTGTCTTCTAATTATAAATGGTCAATATGTGGCTAGTTCTTAATGGCCATCAATGGAAAAGCTGTTTTTAGTCCAGTAGGCACTAATTTCTGAAGCTAACCTCCGACCCATGAACTCCCCTGACCAGGCAGATCATGTTAACTTCATTACCCGCACTCTCATTGGTTGTTACAGCTAGCGCTAATTTGCTTAAAAGTGAAATCTGTCCAGCCATGTTGCATTGCCAGGGGCTGCTTTTACTTAGGTTGCTTTGATACTCATATTTGGAGTGGCATGATATAAAGTCTAAGTAGGATGGAAGTGACTGTGGAACCTGTTTGGGCGATGAAGTTGATATTGTCCCCATTTTGAAAGTGAGTTCCAGGTTTCAGGTGTAGTGTAATGGTGAATGGCTGTCCTCTCCTCACGATCAGTCTGTCCACGTTGATTAGAAGCGTGTGGTGATCCGTGTTATTCACCTCACACCCTAGATCAATGTGCTCAATCTCTACCACTGTGAAGAGAAGACAGATAAAAACATGCAAGACAGAATTACTAAGAAAGAATGTGATTTGCTTTTAATGATTTTTAAATGTTCAATGATAAAGCATTTAACACATGCACAACCTACTGCTGTTTAAGTATTTCTATTTTTGCCACATGACCCATAGATTCTTGACCAGCATAAGAGGAATCAGAATTGAATGGGTTTGCATGCTTTTCAATGCACAGAAATATCATACACAGCTAGAAACGAATGCAAAGGTGCTCAAAGTCACGCTTTAACACTATGACCTATGAAGCTATGCAGATATTTTAAACAGATAAATACCTCAGTGATACTGCACAATCAGCAATACAAATAATTGTAGAAGGAAAGTATTGAGAACTGAACAGTTTTTCAGCCTCAAGACAATTTCTTTAAGGTATTGCAATGCAATCTTTTTTGTGAAACAAGGCAACTGTTTTGCATGCTTCAGATATCAGATTTCTATAACGCTTTACATTTAAATACATATAGTATGCAAAGAATTGACCATGCTTTTGCATTTCCCATACATGGTTTCTCCTGCTTTTTTCCAATAAATATGCAAATGCACCATCAAAACGTGCTTGTATTTGTTTCTGAAGCTGCCCTGAAGGCGATCCTACCTTTGTCCATCGTCTACGGCGGTAATGCTCAGTGTGTGGCTCGTGTTGGGTGACTTTAGCTGGTGCTGGGGTCACTGGAGAGATATTTTGGGCGGTGCGTCCTAATGTTACGGTGGTGTCAGGGGACATGCCTGGGTCTTTGAACCCAAGCTCTTATTTATGACAGTTACTGTCTTCCATGACTAACAGCATGTCATGTTACATGAGTCTATTTCTGACAAACAGTCTCTGTGGGGTTGTAAGCATATTCATTAGGATCTTTATATATAAATACATCCCTGTACATGTGTGCTTAAAGTTGTTAATCAGAGAGTCACTTTCCCTCGAGGGATGTGTTTGAGTTCTTATTGTTTGCAAATTATGTTCTGTAAAGAACTTTTTGGTAATGTGTCTGTTTTTGAGAGCTTTTGACAGTTTTGAAAGAGATTTTGAAAGTTTTACATTTAATTTTTTTTTTTTTTTTTCATGCAAACTCAAAAATTAGGGAATGTTCCATATTATCATACAAACATTGTTTTTACTGAGCAAAGGTGGCAGTGGAAATAAATCTGCTTTGTGTATCCTTTTGATCTTTCATTCAAAAAATTCACACAATCTTAAACAATCATTGAAGTAAAAAAAATGAAATTGGGAGAAAATCTCATTGTGAAATAAAAGTTTTTCTACAATACTTGTTGGCCACAATTATTGGCACCCCTCAATTTTTTTGTGTGTAAAATATATCTGAAGTATATTTCCATTCATATTCACAATTTTGAGCACTCCAGGGTGATTATGAACATGTAATAATCCAGTTATCCAATTATCCTGTTTCACAGAAATATATATATATATATATGTGAGGGAAAACAAAGCCCAAAATCATCAACACAATGAGAAAAAAAACAAATAATATATTTATGATGTTCAGCAAAACATAATTGAGCTTCACCAATTAGTGAAGTTGCTTTAAGAAAAAAAAAATCAATTTCCACCATCAGGGAAATAATTAAGAATTTCCAGTCAACATAAAATGTTGGGAAACTGCCTGGAAGAGGATGTGTGTATCTATCCTCCTAATACATGGAGAGGAGTAGAGTCTGAGTAGCTAAAGGACCACAGCTGGAGAACTGCAGAATATAGTTGAGTCTCAGGGTCAGAAAACAGTCAAACAGCCCCTACATCAGCACAGCTTATCTCCAGCATGTTCAGTTGTCAGACAGGACTGGAACTACAAATATGACTGGCCTATGATCAGATGAAACTAAAAAAAAGAAGCTTTTTAGCAGCAATCACTCAAGATAGGTTTGGTGAACACAGGGATAAAAAGTGCTCCATGTGTATAATGAAATATACTGCTGTATTTTTTATGTTGTTGGTCTATATTTCACCTGGAGGTCCTGGACATCTTGTTTAGACACATGGCTTCATGGATTCTATCAAATACTAACAGATAACAAATCTAAAACTGACTGACTCTGTTAGAAATCTAATAATTAGCCATGGTTGGTTCTTACACTGGGACAATAATCCAAACACAAACATCAAAATAAACACAAGAATTAGTCACTGAGCACAAAATGAAGCTTTTGCCATGACTGTCCCAGTCCTCTGACCTGAACCCTGAGTGAGGTGAACTAAAGAGGAGTGTCATCATGGAGCTGGTAATCTAAAGGATCCAGAGTGATTCTGGATGAAGAAATAGTCTCTTTTCTCTTATCAGGTGTTCTCCAAACTCTTCAGGCATTACAGGAGAAAACTCAGTGCTGTTATCTTGGGAAAGGGACGTCGCAATAATTCGGTGCCAATAATTGTGGCTAACATGAATGGGAGAAAAACATTTATTTCATCATGAGTTTTACCTCAATGATAGGTAAGAATTTAGAGTTTTGAATGAAAGATCAAAAGAATAATCAATTCAGATTTATTTTCACAGCCATCTTTGCTCAGATTTACCAAAAGTGCTAATATTAGTGGAGGGCACTGTATATGTTCTGACACAAGTGATGTTAAAAATGTTAAATGAATATCCAACTAAATAAATTCATTGACTTCTGGCATTGGGTGGGACCTTTACTGTAATGAAGATAGTTTGTAATCCATATTGTTGTATTGTTGTCAATAAAATTAATTTCATCAGGTAAAAAGCCACTTGGATAAGCTGGTGTTTACTAAAACTGTTCAATGTTGATTGTATTGATGTTGCTATTGTCAACTAAAACAGAAATATATTTAAGTTGACATTTAAGTGTAAGTTGAAGTACTTAAATTATTAAAAGCAAGACTTAAAAAAACTTTAATATAAATATTTTAAATATATTTTAAAACAAGGAAACAAAAAAAACTAATAGAAATGACAAACATAGCGAATGTGTTAAAAATATAAAAAACAAGCAATTTAAAAATAGTTATTAATACTAAATACTATTATAGAAAACTAAAGTAAACAGGATTGTAAAAAATTACTTACAAAAATTAAAGTTGAATACACATAAATATATTTTCAAGCAAGAACACAAAAATGACAAGCACAACAAATTTACAGAAAATTATACTAAAATTTAAAAGGAAAGGAAAATATAAAAAAAATAATGGATTTAAATAATACTAAAATAACAGAATTTTATGGCTGTGAATGTATATCAACTTTTCTATATTTCTAACCAAGCTAATCAAAATGATCTTTTATTTATTAGAAATTAAAAAAAAAAAAAAAGTTTTTTCTCACATATTTGGTTACTAGTCTATATCCTGGAGTTGTAATGTTGTAACATTGCATATGCATTGCATCTGATTTCAAAATACATTTTTACAGTTCATCAAGAAATATAGTCTCATGCTTAATAAATGCACAATAAAGCTTTTCCAGGAAAATGTTCTTGTAGGTCCTCACATGTGTTTTTCTCAGATGATCAGTAGCGGAAGTAAAGAACTGGTCCACCGTCACAGATCTGGTCAATATTATCTTGTTTTATGTTATTCCTGCTTTCCCACTGCAATTATTCAAACAAAAATGTAAAATTTGCTCTGTTGAGGTTTGTTCTCCATCAGGTGAATCCAAACAGTGGCATCTCACATGAGTTGTGGGTTGAAGCCTCCAATGACCCGATGTGATTTCAGTGAACTGCTCCTGGAGAGATGTAAGCATGCCTGTGGCAATTCATCAATTGCATATATTTAATGTTCACGCATACTTAATGATTCCATTCAGAGAGCAGCTGCTTGTCAAGTAAAATGTATTTATAGAGCTTCAGAATGCACATTACACAAAGCAGCTATACAGAAAGCCTTGATGTTTATAATATCTTAATTTCTTCATGACTTACAGTTGCATTTAGCAGATTGGATATAGTTACATACAGTATAGGATACAAGCAATCAAGCAGTTGGGATTTGCTATATAGTATACAGTATATCACCCTACAGTGTGTGTTACATGATGTGTGCTACATGATTAATTTGGGCATACAGCTTTATCATTTGGAGCTCTATTAATATATTGTCTCTTAAAGAGCAGGTCATATGGTATTTTAAAGTGTCCTGATATTGTGTTGGAGTCCCCTACAACATGTTTAAATGCATCCAAGGTAATTTTCTCAGAATAATTTCTCATTGAATCAATTCAGATCTTGTCTGTAAGCCCCTCCCTTCCATAAGCCAACTCTGCTCTGATTGGGCAGCTGGTCAAGTCTGTTTTAATTGGTCACTACAAATTTTTCACAAGGCTTTGACTTGCACATTTCAAAATCGTAAAATGTGCGGGTGTTTTTATAGCACTGTATTTGTGTATTTGCACTGAAATTGTAGAGGTTATTTTCATTTCATCTTGCATGTAATGTCTAATAAATCATTGTTTGCAAGTCGAGCACTGCTTTGTATATAGTATTACCAGGGAAACCTAATTTATACCACCACAACAGCGCCTCCTTCTGGCGGAGAATGAATTCACATATATGAATTTTAACCACTGATTCTTCACATCATCCTCCTTAGGCAATAAATACAAAACACAGTTGCTCACAGCTTCTTCTCGACATGGTGTAGTGAGTCGACTCTTTCTTTTAAGAGAAAATATATTTCTTTATCATGCACTTTTTTGATTAACAGCAGACAGTTTACATTAAAGGACTGTTAATGTGATATTTTTCAAAAACCCACACTGAAAAAAATGACTCTGGCGGGTGGTAAAAATAACTCATGAATTTCAGTTATATGTACTCACCTATATTAATTATCAAGTAAAATATACACTATAAAAGAACAACCTATAGAATTTACTCAATAAAACTGAGGTAACAATTTGCAATCAGTTTGTGTGAGTAGATTGTATCCTGTATATTTGAGTAAAGAATACCTACATTTAACAGTTAAGATAAACTAAAACAAAAAAGGTAAAGTCTACCTAATATTGTTTAATACATTACACAATTAATTACTCATTAAAACTAAGTAACCTTTAACATATTTTTGTAAGGAGAAAATCACAATTTGTGTGTCACCGTTCGAGTGGTCAGTGTGTGCTTTGGTTGGGCTCTTGACCTTTATATTAGAAGACTTAAGGTTGGTTTGGCTTTTGTGTTTGAATTATATCAGCCAGACAAACCAAGAGCAAAATTCATCAGGAGGTTATGATTATGCTTGTTTTTTTTTTTTACTCTCTGAACTGAACTTAGAGTCTATTATCTGACAGGCTTGTATTACAGCTAGACACTGTTGTTTTTTTTTTCACGTTATCTTTTCCGCTGATCTGATCTCAAAAAAAAAAAATTCTGTAAGGCACGCACAGGCATCAAAAATCAGCGTATGAATCTCAACAACTGTGACATCACGTATACAGAAAAACAGATCAACTCTGAACATACTAATAACACCCTAATAGAAATATCACATGGATAAAGCTAGAATAAAAGAAAATTGTAAGAGTAAAAAAAAGACAAATCTGCTCATAATTTATTCATGTCGCAATGCATTATGGGAGCTATTGACGAGTTTTTATTGGTGGCTCTCAAAATGCACGGCAGCGTTTGATGGTCACCATTGTTGAGGTTCATACGCTGACTCTTGATGTCTGTGTGTGTTTTTTTTTTATCAGAAGAGCCTAAAAAAAATCCTTTCAAAATGTGTGTAAAATACAGGGTAATTGTGTCATCATCAATGAAGACCATAAAACAAAGATAACACAATCTCCAGCTCAATTCAGGTAAAGAAAAACAAAGAAGCACATACATCATCACCTGACGAATATTGCTTTTGGTTCGTCTGGCTGCCATAACTCAAATACAGCAACCAAAACAACATTTCATTTTTCTAATATAAGGGTCAAGAGCCCAACTAAAGCACACACTGACCACACGAACGGTGACACACAAATTGCACAAAAAATTCTCCTTGCACAAAAAAAAAAAAAAGCTTTCTTCTTAGTTAAAGTGCCATTTTAAAGGTTACTCAGTTTTAATGTGTAATTAAACAATAAAAAAACGTGTTTGTTTTAGTTTATCTTAGCTGTTAAATGTAGGTATTCTTTACCCAAATATACAGGATATAATCTACTCAATTTTATTGAGTAGATTCTATAGATTGTTTTTTACAGTGCATATAGCTCTTTAAGCAAGCAGTGAATCACTGTTAATAACTCACCTCGATCGCAGCTAAACTTCTGTTGATGCTTTGGAACGAATCGGCTCTTGAAATTGACACTAAGGTAGAAAAACAAAATTAACATTCGTTCTGAACTAATAATTTTCCTTACAGAATATGACCAAACCCTAGTTTTGCTCTTTTTAAGTGTCAAAATAAACACCTAAAAGTGTATTTTGTAACAAACAGCCAGATATCTTTTTCAGAGTGTGGTACTGTATCTTTTAGGTCAGCATTGCTTTGCCCGGAAATGTTGCCTAAGCAGGCAGCTCGCTGGGTTTTGAACAGAGCCGGCGTGTTTATTTCTCAACCTTGAGAGAGCCGTGAGCATCTGTTTGTGGAATGAGCTTCTTCCTGGACAGGGCAGGTGAGCCGTGGTGAAGAGCATGAGCCGGAGACTGACTCGTTGAAGGTCTGGAGTACAGCAGTGAAGACACAGACGCTCTTCTTGAGGGGCAATTCTGATCGGCACAGCTAAATAAACCTGTGTTCTCAGTAGAAGAATCTATGGAGATAGAGATTTTACAGTAGATTATTCAGACCTTTCCTTTATTGTACAAAGACTTTTTTAATGTTCCAGTAAGAGTGTTTGTTACCGTATTTTCCTTGGAAAACGCTGGGTGACATGGAGCCCCGCCCAGACGAGGATGATGAGTGGCTGCCTGCGGTTGACGTACTGCAGCCAGAGCCAATCGAATCTGGACGTGGTAAAGCCACGCCCCTTTGAAGGCTGGACACCAAGGGATTGGGTCTTTTCAGGATTCCTATAACTTCTGTCAAAAGAATAGTAAGGGAATATTCAGGTTATGACTGAAAAGGACTTATATGAATATGACTTTATTTATTGAATGAAATTAATGCACCTACAAAAGAGCAAGTTTTCAGGGGCGTAGCAACTATTATTATATACTTTATAATAATCAGATAATCATTAGTCTGCATTTCAGAAAGGCTGATTTTTATGAAAGCTTGTTTATAACAGGATTAAAAAACAACAGAGACAGTTGTGACATTTATCTCACAATTCTGATTTTTTTTAGTTTCTGAGTTTATATCTCACAGTTCTAAATTTATATCGTACGATTTGACTTTGAGAAAGTCACTTTTGTGAGTTTATTATTCACATTTCTCACTTTTTTCTCAGAATTGCGAGTTTCTTTTATATTGAGCTTATATATCGCAATTCTATTAATTTTTATTAGTATTGAGAGAAAAGAAGTCAGCATTGTGAGATAAAAAGTCCTAAATACATTTTTATTCTGTGGCAGAAACAGGCTTCATTCATAGATTTATTTATTTATTTATTTTTGGCTGCAATGTGAATGAAATGAAATTGTGAAGTGTTGCTGTTTAAAATGACAGCTTTAAAGAGATGGTCACTCAAAAATTGAACAATTCCGTTATTTACTCGTGAAAACTGTTGGTAACCAAATGGGTCCCATTGACTTTGTTTCCATATGTATGATTTTTCATTCTTATAAAGGAAGAAGTCAATGGGACCCAAAGTCATACAGTCATGAAGGTAAGTAAATGCCAGAATGTGTTTTTTTCTTTGGTGATCTGTCTCTTTAAAATCAAGCAGAAGCTTCTGTCAGCCTGGGATTGGGTAGAATAAATGCGCGAGGGTTAAGCAGTAACCATATTATAACTAGCATTTCAGCGAATTAGTTGCAGATTAGTTAGCGGAACATCCCAATGTAATTGATATTCATGACCCAAGCCACACCTGGTAAAGTTTGTGTGCCAAGACTCTGACAGAAAATAAACTACCTGATGAGGAAAGACAACAGAAGAGAAGTCATCTTTGATAAAACTATGCATATTTTAATTCACAGCGTTCTAATCCTACCCCCTTTTTTTTAATGTAAATAACTAGAATAATTGCACTTCAAGATATTCTTTAAACCGTTCCTACGCCCATGAGTTTATATAATTAAATCAGTTAAATACTTGCAAATTGTTAGACTGTGATTGGCTGATAAATACCTCTTCCCGTGACATCACCATTCATGGTGTGATTGCTAACGGCTGCGTTTCTAGGTTGAATGTCGGAAAAAGGTTTCCAGCCCATTCCCATGAACAACCTCTCCTGTCTCCTCAGTTCTGAAACACAAACATCAACAAGTCCTGTACATCTACAAGGACAAGCCCAAACAACATGTACAATGTCCTTTTACCGTTTAAACTTTGCCTATAGATGCCTAATTTACTCTATATTGTGTTGTATCATGCTCTGACCTCTGCTCTTCAGTGCTTGTTCCCACAGTATGTGCTCCAGGTCTCTGGTCCAGGCCTCTTTGGCGTCCCGTGTCTCGGCCTGTAGGATGTAGGTGTCCTGAGAGCGTCTCCTCCTGAACCAGATCTCAAAACTCCTGCCGCTCACTCCACACGAGTGAGTCATGCCAATCTCACAGGTCTACAGAGAAACATTAAGCAACTGGGTCGCAAAAATTTTTTTAACATACTGATTTACTGCTCAAGAAACATTTCTGATTATTATCAACGTTTGAAACAGTTGTGCTGCTTCTGATTCTTGTGAAAACTGTAATACATTTTATTTTTCAGAATACTATGATGAATAGAAATATTAATATTCCCACACACATACCTTGATAGACATTTTGTAAACATATACATCATCTCCTCGGTCGTTTTTTTTGGTCTTGGTGAAGAGGATGACATCTTGGAAGAAAAACACTCGTCGGAGGGAGCGTTTCTTGCGAAAGATTACCCAGAATTCATCCTGCCGAATCAGTTGGCCCTGCTCATTCAGATTCAGCTGAAGAAGCATGATGACAAACATTAATAAGGTTTTGATATATTTACGGTAGGGAATTTCAAACAGATTATTTAAAATCATGTTGAAGCTTCATGACTAACATCGCAGTCGCGGATGGCGTCCATAGTGAGCAGGTCGTTCCCGTGCCGCAGCTGGAAGCGCACCACCTCTAGAGCTGCCTGGATCTCCTCTCGTTCTCTGCTCTGATCCGGCACACATTCGTCCAGGATCTCCTGCAGCAGCAGACTGTATTTACTGATCCTCTGGACCGGCTTCAGCAGGTACGAGGAGAGATCCATGCTGTCGCCCAGCTCCATTTGCTTACGCTGAACAAAAAGAGGCTTGATTTAATTACCGTTTACTCATGTGCAACTATTACAGAAGGTTTAAATGCTCATGGATGCTCCACAAGAAAAAAACAGGCTTTAAGAGCCGGGGATGAAAAAATGTTGAATTTGAAGATCAGGGCAATTTTTACTTATTTTGTTTTCTGAGAAACATTTATCTATCATTTGCAGTCTCTGAAGGGTAACACTCAATGAAAAAAAAAAAAGATATTTGGAGAAAAATGTACCCATCTCCATTCTATTAAAAAAATTTCACAAAGATGCTGGATGCTGCAAAGATGCTCTAAAGAACAGCAGGCATTAAGAAGTATTAAGAATCAAGGGGATGTAAAGTTTTAAATGAGGTCATATTTATAAATTCTATTTTTTTTTCTATTTTTTTAAATCTTTTTTTTGTGAAATATATTACTCAGGTGAGTACTAAATAAACAATAGCATGCGTTTTGTATGATCCCTCTTATTTTGGCAAAATAATTAACATTTTAAGAAAGAGGGATGTGAAATTTTGACCTCAATTGTATGTATTAAAGTATTATATATTCATTATATTATTACATTTTTATATATTACACATTATTTTATATATTTATAGTTTCCATGTATTATTTTTAAAAGGCTTTAAATATATATATAAACATTTAAGTATTATATAATATTTAAATACCAATACATAAAATAAAAGTAAACAATTTGTATAATCAAATAATGTAAAAAAAAAAAAAAAAAATCATACATTATGAATTATAATATAATATATATTAAATTCCATAAATTTTATTTGATGCATATTTTTATATAACTAACTCACCTTGAAGTATCTGTGATGCTGGATTAGAGCGTCAGACTGGGGTTTGTTCTTGCTGTAAAGGGCGTAAAGTCCAAAACTCTCTCTCTGTTTTAACAGACATTTGTACAAGGTTAAAATGATATTCTGTTTACAATAAAAGCATCTATGCTGAATGGCAGTGCCGCCTCACGTGATCGAGGAAGCAGCTTCCGACTCGAAGCGGTTCTGTCTGACAGGCCTCCAGGTCCTGCTGGAAGTACTGGCAGTGGAAGTCGTACAGTTTCTCCAGGTTCCCAAAGATGCGACCTCGCTGACCGCGCAGATCCTGCGGGACGTCCGGCCGGGACAGCAGGGGGAAGTAGTGAGTCAAGATGTAGCCGAGAGAGCGGACGTACTCAACCTCCGTCAGCAGGAGCTCCTCCATGATGCGATGAAGCTTCCTGCAGAGTGTATTTCAAAAATAATAATAACTATAATGAAATACCAGCTGTGACTGCCTTCATTTCAGAAAATTACCTTTTTTAATACATGGCACAGTGGAAATACTGTGATCTAAATTACAGAATTTATTAGAAAAATCTATTATTATGCTTATCTTATTTGAATATGTTTAGCATTGGTATTACAACTGTAGTTAATGAACAATCCGAAAACCACTACTTTAAAACATTACTGCCACCTTTAAAAATCCTTTTTTTTTTACTGTAACTTTACCTTTCTGACATCAGTGTAAGCTTTTGGACAGACAAAGAAATAGCATGAAAAATATTGAGACTCGTCATATAGTTATGTTCAAAAGTCTGCAGTCTGTAACATTTATTTTTGAAATAAATGAAATATGTAGTATAATCTAAGACATTACTGTAAATAATCTTACAAAAGACAATTTCTATGTCAGGCTGTTCTTTAGAACGTTCTGTTCTTTTAAAAAAAATTAAAAATATGCATTTTATGCTAATTTAATGATTATTCATTATATTTATTCATTTATTTTGTACATTTTTAATTTTTTTAATTTTTTTTTTAAACTAAATAAATAATTCTGGATAAAGCTGAATATAGTATTTGAAATATGTATCAAAAACAGGGAAAAGTGTTGCATTTTGATTAAAGACTCTGAAAGTAAAATGTTGTCTTTGAGAATAATGTCCATTTCTGAATCGTTCATAATAAAACCAGAAACCCTTTAAAGTGCATTAAAGTAATTTCAAGTTGTCTTTGAGTGTCTACAGTGGGCACAAGAACACAGGGTAACTCACATGGTTGTGTTTGGGCTGTCTGGGGTGGATGCTGTGTTTTCTCTATCAGTTCTCCAGCTGTCTGTGAACACCTCTGCCTCTCCTCGGGCCGTCTGAGAGCAGAAGCTGCCGCTGCGAGAGTTCGGGCATGGCTGGGTCTGGCTGAAGACGGGCTCTGTGATGTGGAGCTCAGGTCCCTTGCTGCTGGTTCTGCTCGCTGTGTTCTGCCATGGAAACCACTGACAGCCCACCGTACTTGAGCCTGCCACGGGTGTCTGCTGCTGGGGTGCTCTTCTGCCAGCGTTTTTGCCTCTCTGGCTGCAGTCTGCAGGAGTTTCCTTCGCAGTCTGAACAGTTTTGGCCTCTTTGCGGGATTTGTGGTGGGATCTGAAGTTGAAGCAGGTGACGGTGCCGTGAATGCTGTCCCTCGCCTGACTCGCCCTGCTTTCCTCAGGCACAATCCCATGCTCCTCTTGTACTGGGTAGGGTGATATGTCCAAAATGTTATTTTACAATGCACTGCAACAAATTATTCCTCATATTTTTTCTTGTTTTCTATTACAAATATTTACCATTCTTGACTTGCTGGAGAAGCAAAATAAGATATTGAGCCTTGTTTTGTTTTTTTTTGATGATTTTAAATCAAGATAAGAATGTCAGAATTGTATGGTGTAAACATAATTTGGAGAGTAATTATGAGTTTATAACTTAGAAATTTAGATTTGCATGGTGTAAACCCACAATAAAAATCTACATGAGAAAAAAATGAAATAAATGTCAAAATTGTAATTTAATTTAAAAAAGAAATTAAGCTTCCATGTCATAACACTTGTAAAGACTTGTGAATCCTGACCTGGAATGACCTCAGGCCAGTCAGAGTGAGGTCCAGCTGTAGTTTGAGCTCCTTCCAGAAGCCCCAGTCTCTCCTCCAGCTGTCTCCGGACCTCCTGGCAGTGGATCCAGGCAGCGTCCCACACCTGCAGAGCTCTGGAGCTGGAACAGGCCTGTGCTCTCACGTCCTGGAAGTGCTCGGGAGAAAACTCGTCTAATCTTTGCAGGTAAGCGTGAAGATGTGTCCAGCGCTCCTCGTCTGGAGATTTACAGTACTGCTCCTGCTCCAAAAACCGCCTGCAGTCGCTGGCCACGGCTGATGCCTGAGAGCATGATACAACACAATATAGAGTAAACAGATTATATTGTTCAATATAACAGATTATATTGTTCATTGTACATAGAGAGGATTATGTTAACAAAAATGTGTTTCCCAATTCTTGTACATTTTGGTTCCATCTACGGAAGTCTATGTAATCAAAAAACTTTGAAGTTTAATATCTTTAAACAGAACCTCATCATTAAAAAAAAAAACTTCCCTTATGAAAATTAAACATTTTACTAAAAAAAAAGCCTACTATAGTTAAACCATGGTGACCACAAATAAACAATGTTTTAACTACAATAACCATTGTTTAACCTTGACATTTGTAGAGAAATTGTGGTTATGCAAATGGTAATAAATATGCCAAAAAATGTGGTTACTACACCTTTCCCATAAAAAACTATGGTTAATTTTCTTGAAGCTATCATGGAACTAATTTCAGCAACTAATTTCTGTCTAGTATAAGTTTAATATCATAAATTAAACATAGATGAAAAGTAAGATAATTTCTTTTGAAAAGACCAAATGTAATTATTAAAGGAAGGCAAATGTATGCTATATTGACTAATTATAGCATATCACTCCACTAGGTGGCAGCATGATTTCATGATTTATATTACCAGTTTGACTAAATAAGGAGACTTGAATAAGGATTGTTGTTTAGATTGTAGAGAATCATTCAGATCTCTTAAAATGTTAAGTACAGATTAATTTTAGAAACCCTTAGTACTCTTTGAAACTATCAAATTCACGTCAGTATTGAACAGCTGTATTTCTTTGTCTGTGTGTCTCATAGAAAATCTCAGTGGGGTTTCTGATTACATCCTGAGTTAGTGTGTCAATAATCACTCATTTACCACAAGAAAGTTGTGAATTGGTGAATACAGGGGTCGTAAATTGAGAAAGTTTCAGAACTCAAAACGTTGTTGTTAGCTCATTTTCATCTCAATCTGTATCTGTTAGGAGTGCCTCAAGGCTTTGTTTTGGGCCCCCTTCTGTTCACCATCTATCTCCTTCCCCTGGGCAATATTTTCAGGAAATATAATATCCAATTCCACTGTTATGCAGATGACACCCAGCTTTACTTTTCAACTTTACCCGCCATCACCCTTCCACCCGTCGCCCTTACTGACTCTCTGGCCGAAATCAAAAACTGGTTTACATCAAATTACCTTAAACTGAACGGTGATAAAACAGAGATCCTTCTTATTGGTACAAAATCAAAATCTACCGATTCTACATCACTGTCTGTTTAGCCCCGCCCGCCGATTATACATCAGTCTGTTTAGCCCCGCCCGCTGATTCTACATCACTGCCTGTTTAGCCCCGCCCACTGATTCACAAATATATATATTGAGGTGAATACGCAGATCTAGGAACCAAACAGTAAAGACGCTCTGAAGACAAGAAGATGCTGAGCAGTGCCAAGCTGTAGAAAAACAGCGCTTGTGTTGCCTTCCTTTGGATCGTAACGTTAGGAAAGAGTGGATGAACCTTTTTTTAATGAAGATCCAGACAGTGTCAGTAAGAACTCTGCCCTTTGTTTACTTCATTTTACCACAGACGCATTTACAAACATGGCAAAATTCCACACTGGATTTATTTTAGATTGAAACTAAAAGGCAGTGCTATATGCTGAGTAAATTCTGATGTTTAATGATAACATGAAAAGTTGACCACTGAGAACTATACAAAAAAAGACAGTTTCTGACCTCTAAAGTGTAAGCCATACCCTCTCACAGAAGTGACAGATGTAGACCATCATGCTCAGCTCTTCACAGCAGCGCTCGGCTCGCAACACAAAGTCAGTTAGACTGGATTTAAACACAGACACCATCCTGTGAAACACCTCCGTCTCGGGATAGTTTGGCCCCTGGACGCTCTCCGCATCTGACACCAGCATCATCGCCTGGTGCTTTCGCTCCTGACATGATACAAGAAAACATTTAGCACCAGGTTAAACACTACAAATTATTTGCCACTAATTAATTTCAATGCCAAATTTAAGGTTTAATCTTTACATTTTTTACATCTTGTAGCAGTGGAGCACCATAAATTTTCTTCATTTTGACTTACATTTGCCTCGGAGAGAAAAGCTTTGAAACCCTGCAGTGTTTGCTGGATTCGTTCACTGCAGTCCTCCACAGACTCAGCCTGCAGGAGCCGCGTTTCTCCTTCTGTGTCAAACCAGTCCTTGATCTACAGAGAGATACGCTTAACTCAAGACCAGTGTACACTAGGGTTTAAAAGGGCTCAGATTTTGTTGTTGTTGTTATTGTTGTTGTTAGAAATGCTTTTTTTTCAGCTAAGACTCACGTAAGACAGTAAAGACTTTTGTAATGTTGGAAAAAAAAGGAGCAACAACAGTAATCTTTTCATGTATTCAGTAAATAATATATCAACTCTAATATTATATAATAATAAATACTAAAATGCTATTTTTAAGTTAAATATAATATTATGCCTTTAAATATTATATATGATTTTTTATTATTTATAAATCATATGAATTAAAATATTATAATAATATATGGATATTTATAAAATTATAAATATATATTGTAATACAGTAATGGTGTAATACATTGATTAACAATGTCTGGAAATATTAAAATAAATTCAAGTGTATTTGTATAGCACTATTTTAACATACAAATAATTGCAAAAGCAGCTTAACAAACATTTTTTAAATATAATATAGATACTGTAAAAAAAAAATCCATAAAATGTATGGTAATAAAAACGGCAACTGTGTTGCTGGAATTTGACTAATTGGGTAACCACAACTGTTATTTCAAAGAAAAAACATCAAACAAGATTTGAAGCACATTTTTTTTCTTGTAAATTTTACAGCAATTTACCATTAACCATTTAGCAGGTTTTAACAGTGAATACTGTATATATACTCTCTCTCTCTCTCTCTCTCTCTCTCTCTTTCTCTATATATATATATATATATATATAAACTGTTCTTTTCAAGTTTCTATTTTTCAAAGAATC
>JAUYWG010000061.1:15562730-15581851 GCA_034779775.1 Enteromius afrohamiltoni
TTAGCATAACTGTAAATAATTTAAAACTATATTTTAGATATTATATCATAGAATTTAAAATAAAAATTAAATTACAAATGTAAATAAATTTCAAATTGAAATGTAATTTTATATTTATTTATTTTTATATATAGTTAGATCAGCTAGAAGCTAGATCAGCATTTTACTTTGCTGACAACCAAATGATAGAACACCAAAAATTTATGTAATATTAATTTGAGAAGTGATATCTGTGTTGTTGATGTTGTTTATTGTTTTTACCTGTAAGACACATCATTCCTGAGTGAAAGAGGCCGTCAGCTGTAAGTGCAGGAGGTGTGGATGATCTGGATGGTGGTCCTGTTTCAGCTTGTGCTAATGAGTCTGATAGATTTATCAGTGGTCCAGTAAGAGGAGGGGACAGAGCTTTTGAGTCCTGAGAGAGATCTTTAAAGGAATAAACCGACATGCATTAAAACATGATCAAAGATGTTGCTTTGCTTCTAATAAGATTCATTAGATCATAAGGACTTGACTGTAAATAAAACAGAACATATTTGATCAAACAATGATCTTTTCCTTAGTTTTATTTATTAGGCTAGTCTCTTGAAAAGTGTCTGGATGAATCTAAAGATAGATGTAGAATAGATGAATGTATGTAAACATAGATGGATGTAGATTTATGGATGGATGGAAAAACAGAAAAATATAGGATGAATGAATGTATGTAAAGATAGGATGGAAAGATGGAAAAAATGGATAGTCAGTTATGTGGGTGGATGGAAAGAGATAATGGATGTAGGATGGATGGATGGAAAGACAGATATAGGTTGAATGGGTAGAGAAAGAAGATGGATGGATGCTTAGAAAGACAGATCAATATTGAATTGATGATGAGGAAGAATAGATAGAAGGGATGAATGGATAGATGGATGGACGGATGGGTTCTTGGATGATGGATTGATGAAAGATAGAAATAGAATGGAACCATTTGGCATGATCGTGGAAAAGCAGCAACAGGTAGGTGGGTGGGTTGCTTGGTGGGTTTAGATAGATAGATAGATAGATACAAACCTTGAGCTGGTAGATGTCTTCTGTGTATCTTTGGGGACACGAGTCCAAAGGCAGTGCTCTTCTTCCCTGGAACCACATGCAGCCTTGGAATCATTTCAAAGTAGCTGCTTCTGTCCGCCTCATTTGTCTGTCCTTGGACAACAATGTGGCACTTCTCAGACGTCCCAACCACAGCTGGAGAAAAACAGTGTATTTTGTCCTGAGAGATGTTCTGTGTTTGATTCTTACTGGAGTAACTACCTAAAGGACCTGTTTCTGAGGAGCTGCAGCAAGCTGGATTTTCCTGAGCAGGTCTGTGAAGGATACTCGAATGCTCAGATCTTTCTTTGTTTTTAATAGGTTTCTCCTGTGCCTCTGCGTAACGACATTTTTGAGCTTTTTGTCCGTGTTTCCTCCGCATGCACGGTGTGCAGGGTTCCTCTGCGAATCTCACGGTACGAACACAAGCCGTACGTTCCCGGCTAGCACTGTTGGACCTAAACAAAGGAGCATGAGTCTGAGCCCAAGTCTGTGAGTATCCATGGGTTTCTTTGGTAAGGTCCATTAGTTCTTTGCAATTGCTAACTAGACTTCTACTGTCCCATGTGTTTGGAGACACCCATCCCACGGGACGCATCCCTGACTGAGCTGGATCCATTTCAGTGTGTCTGGAGCTACTGCTGTTGTCTACCAAACGCAAGGACACTGCTATACCATCCCGTGCAGGACGAATCCTTGTCTCAACTGAGAAACTAGAGGGGGTAGGTGTATGAGGATGGCACAAACTCAAAGACTCTTGTTGGTTTGTCGTAGACGAGGAGGCCATCCTCCGATCGTCTTCAAACTCAGGATTGGCCACCTCTTCCCAGGGAACCTTGACTACGCCCTGCTGGGTTTTGAGGATGCAGCGAGCCAGAGGCCTTCCATGTCTCCCCTCGTTGAGTTCCTGAAGCCAGGTTTCAGTGAAGATTCCCTGGCATGAGGTCTCGGGAATTGGGGTTTCTTCCAGCTCACTATCCTCCTCCACCTCTAAAAGGCTCTGGACCACAATGCGGACCGTCTGGTTTCCAAACGGCACAATCTGCAGGAAAAAGTCTCCTGGTTTGAGTAGCAAAGGGTTAACGGGAGCGAGCTGGATCACGATGCGATCTTGTAAACACAAAGGCCACCCGGAAAACCTGAACACCCTCTGAGAGTACGGGGCCTGTTCGGAACAAACAGTTAGAACTTAGTTGAGAATCCCTTTTAGATTCCAATTGGAATGTTACATTTACATTTAAATAGCCTTTAAATTTAAATGGGTGCATGGATGCATGGATGTAGACATATAGGAGGACATATCGAAGGATAGATAAATGGATGGATGGATGACATAAACAGATAGATAGCTAGATAAGTTAATTTTGGCGGTCCAGGGTGGAGGAATACTTTATTTCCCAGAATGCACATTCCAGAGAGAAACACTGACCGCCAAGAATGATGTAATTACTTGATTATATTAAGATTGTTCTTCTTTTATTAATATAGATGGTGATTATGATGTGAAAATAAAGAAGAGAAGATGTGGAAGTGGTTCAGATGGGCACCTGCGGAAGATAAAGAGCTTATTTAATGAATATCATGGAGCAATGCTCTTGATGTGCTGTAATCACTGCTCTGAGCAGATGAACCTCACACGGCCGACTGCTTCAGTCACTCATTAATTGACCTCAGATTCTGCGGTCTGTATGAATGTCAGACGGCCGTCTGCAGCACTTATCTCAATGACTCCTCAAAGATGATGTGTCTGAAAGACATATATTGCAGTCTTCTCAGATCAGCTGAGCTCAGACTATATGACACTGCTGCTCAAGACAATGTGCTACTGATTATTTTTAGACATTAATGTCTGTTTCAAAGTGCTGTTTGTTAATATTAATCAGAAATAAATCTAGCTAAGATAATTAAGGTTGTTTACACATACTGCGTGTGCATGAAGTTTTTCTGTGAACATACTGTAATATGAATTCATAAGAGAAAGTTGGTGTGTACTCAACTTTAGGCTCTTTTGTCTTCGGTTGATTTTCACTAAAATGTAAATAGTAAACAACAACCCCCCGGGTTTGTAAAATGATGCTCACATTTAAAACTCTTTTGGATTATTTTTTTTTTACTGTGCCTAATGGTAAATATCAGTTATTGACAATATATTTGTATTAATTAACTCTAAAAAGATATTTTCTAAAATAGGATGACCTGAAAATGCCAAAGTATTTGTAATGCATGCTGCTTTGCAGCTCTGACAATAGCTTGCCATTTAAATTTGTTATTATTAAAATGTCTAAAGTGATCTTTTTCATCCTTTTTTTTTAATTATGCAGAAAGTGTATTATTATACTGTATTTGTAATAGATAGCATGGCTATGAAATCAGCCCTAGAAGAGTTTGCTATTTCATGTTGTTTAAAATGTCCGAAAAGATTCTTTTCATCAAAGAATGAGCTGCCATTTTGGTAAATTATGCTGAAAATGTCAACAAATTAATCATAATTATTTATAACAGATAGCTATGAAATCAACCCTAAAAAGAGTTTGACATTTTATTATTAATCAGTCCCATCACATAATAGGCTGACAATTTGGTAAATGAAACAGAAAATATCAAATTATATAACCATAAAATCAGCCATTGCAGGAGATTGCCATTTAATTTTATCATGTAAAATATCTAAAACAATTTTCCATCACAGAATTTTATTAAACAAATACATAATTTAAAATAAAAATGGCACCGTGATGGGCTAAAAACCTCATAATTCAAATTTCAGAAGGTCAAAATTGCACATAACTAAAGAAACACACACATATTTTAGGCTGTGTATGATTTTAAAGACACATTTTCCTTCACTGGTTGCTCACTGTTAGTTTGACTGTAATGTTTCTGAGGTCATTTATGAATGATTTTTCCCACACTCACACAGGCCGCCTGCTGCACGCTCTCCAGAAGGTGCCTTGCAGGGACAAGGAAGTCGGTCAGACACTGAAGGGCGTCTCCGTGGTAACGACCCTCAATGACCTGGAAGAGCTGGCTGAGGACAGTAGAGGCCGTGACCTCAAACGGTGGGTAGAGGGCAGACAGACAGCTCTGGATCGATGAGTCCAGAGACTCGGGATTCTGTAAGAACACACATACAGTTGCAGCTTGAGAAAATTATACAGAGTAACGTAAAATAGTATAATTCTTATAGTATCTTCTAAGTTTATTTAATACATTTTTTTTCAGACATTTACATTAATGCTTAAATGTTTGGGGGTTGGCAACAAAAGGGTCATGAGATAAAAACTGAGATTTATACATCTGAGAGCTGAATAAGTTTCCATCGATGTATGATTTGTTATGATAGGAGAAAATTTGGCCGACATACAAGTATTCTACAAGTGTATGAAAACCTGGAATCTAAGGGTGCAAAACATCCACATATTGAGAAACATCGCCTTTAAAACTGTCTAAATTAAGTTCTTAGCATTGCATATCAAAAATGAAGTTTAAATATATTTACAAAATATCTTCATGAAACATAATCTTTACTTACTTTTTACAGATGATTTTTGTTATCAAAGAAAAATCGCTACAAATACTGCTTCAAATACCCCTCTGCTATTATGCTATTTTATGCTCCATGGTCAGATTTTATCATTCATGATTTTTTGATAAACAGAAACAGAATAGTTCAAAAGCCTCTTTGTCGCCATCTCTGTTATTATAAATTATTATTATTATATATTATAAACCTGTTATTGCATTTACTTGCGAGTTTGACGATGAACTGTCGGTTACCATCACATCAAACCCTGCAAATTAGTATTATCGTTATACTTATAGTCTAATCTCTAGTTGCCTAGACTCAATCTTTGTTTACAGACGTGAGGTAGTGACATAGCAGAATCACTCCAATTAAGAAACATTATTGTAAGCTTTCTGTTGTGAATCGGGGCAAAAGGACTGTGGTAGTTTTAAACACTGGCTGGTTATGTGCTCAAATATTGATTTTGGATCATTTTCAACCCAAAAAACTTTGGTTTTGGACTTTAACAAAAGAAAATGTGCAGCTCAGACTTAGTTGAAGTTGTGAGTGTAACAGACAGACAGGTGTGGTCTGGGAGATAGTGAGATGGTCCAGGGGGAGTTTTCAGTTTCTCTGACCCTCAGGCCCAAATCTGGCCCTTAAGTCTGTGGATCTGGATTTAGCCGCTGCTGGTTCAGCACTGACGGACCGCAGGGTTAATGGACATTCCTACTGTCCAGTGGGCTGAAGTATACACACACACATACACAAGCCATGTAAGGACAAGGGCCAGAGTGACGGGGGTTCTTAATTAATCAAAAACACACTTGCATCTCGCTCAAGTAGAAAAGCTACTTCTACAACTTTGTGTGCAAGAAACTAATTTAAACACAATATGAAATAACGATTAATGATTCATCAGTGCATGCTATTGTAAAGCAATACAAAATACAGACAGAGCAGATGCCTTTTTAGTAGAAAGAAAACATGTTTATTTTAATACTTTATCTATTTGTGTCTGAGTTCTGATTCATATCTTTAAAGAGTTTTATTCCTCTCTATATTCGAAAGCTTGGGGTATATTCATATATCATTTGCACATATAACATTTTATTCATAAAATTTGGTAAAATATTTTATTTTATATAATATAAAATCTGTTAACAGTGTTTTTTTATTTATTGAGTAACAAAAGACATTCAGACATAGGTCAGCTTTATATATATATATATATATATATATATATACAGTATCGCTTTTAACAATACGTATTGAGTCAAAGCACTTAACAGTATCAAAATAAGAGAATAGAATAGCTGTAATGAATAATGAACACTCAATTTTCAGTTAGACAGATGTCGACATACAGTAATTAAGCAAGGATTGTTAAACCTTTATGTTCAGGAAATGGATGCAAATTCATTATTATTTTCAATAAGGCAATGCTTCACTTGCATAATTGATGGTAAAATATGGTGATTATATCTATTTTGTTTCGTTCTGAACACTTTTGGATGACTCTTGGTAAGGCCACATTCCAGTTTTAAACAGTGTTTCGATAATCTCTTTAAACAAAGCAGCAAAAGAGAGAGAAATCGTCCTGTAGTAATATAACATATGAAGCGTGAATCTGGCAGGCTTAAAGTGTGCGATGTGAGAGTGGACACGTCTGTGATACTGGATCCCGTTCTGTCCGGTGTATTTCTGACTGATCCGCATTTATGTCGAGCAGGAAACCGGCGCTACGTTTGAGGCTCGCTGAAATGCACTCACAGCGACCTCCGAATCTCCTCTGACCTCAGTGGCCATCCATCAAAACACACCACTGATGTTCGCTCTGTGTGTGTGTGTGTGTGTGTGTGTGTTTGTGTTGAGATTTGAGTTTCTAGTGTTTCTCTCTCATATACACAGATAAGCACAGTATAAACAACAGTCTGTAATCCATATTCTAATCCTGTCACAATCGTTTTTTTAAAGCACAGCATTAAATTAGTAACTTAAGTAATTATTATATTAGTCATTTAAAATACATTTGAAAGAACATTTAGTTGCAGAAAGAAGCAGCAACCGTTAGATTTGCATTGATATTGTAACTTGTAGCATTTGTTTTCAGGGTTTGCACGTATAAAACAGTAATATATACAAATTTATATATATATATATATATATATATATATATATATATAAAATAAATTACTTTGTGAGGTTGCAAATAAAAGATAATTAGAACACATTTTAAAAGAAAATGCAGGTATTTACAACATGTTACAGCAATGTTTTTTCTTATATTTTTAATGAAAGGTTAAATACAATGTGTTATTTACTGATTCTTTCTTTCTACTGATTATACTATTAAGTACTTTTCCCCCAGTGTAAATGAAATTTGCTGTATTTGTAAGTAAAGCAAACATTGTAGCAAGTTTTACAAAAAAATGATAAGTCATTTGTGAAATTTACAAGCAATTTTTATCTTTATATTTTTATAAAGTAAATTCTACACTACACTTTTTATTTTTTCTGTTAGTTTGTATTGGTAAAATCACAGGAGAATAAAAATAGTTTAAAACACATTCAAAACAAAATGTCACGTGTAATCCAGGGTTTTAAGTTTAGTGCCTTTGAAACTATTTTCATTCAGAAATCGCAATTAAACTTGACAAGTAACTTTGTGTCTGTAAAATTATGAATTAGTTGAATCATTTGTATAACCATTTTGCACCATTATTTTAAAGCCTTGCAATAAATATTTACTTCGATCCAGAGCTGTCTGTCTGTCCTCTACCCAAACATCACTGTTTCAACTGCTACTGCATCTTTAAGATCAATGATTTGGTAAACACTAAATGATAAACTTCTGTCTAACCCATCACATATTTCTGATAGTGGATGATAGACACAAAAAAACAAACAAACATAGATTTGCCATATCACAGAGTAATCTGTGGGATCTTCTCACTTGAAACATCCTAGATTGATGTTAAATTATGAATAATTATGTATATTATTTTCCCCATAGGAAAGTTAAAACCACTGCAAAGTTGTTTTTTTATTGGAAATATTTTTTCAATACAACATAACTGTATAATTTTAACATAATTTATCTAAAATTATTTTACACTAATTAATCATTTAATTGTTCATCGTCATTTTTTCAACTCTAATTACTGTTATTTCATTTATTGTTTTACAAAAAAAACTTTCTGTAAAGGAGTCACCATTGCAAGTAACTGAAAATATCTCACAAATTCAATAATTTATAAATTGTGTGTGTTTATATTTATATTATATTTACACAATAAAATTGGCATTAAGAAATATAACTATAAACATTTTTACATTTTAATTTCAATAAAATTGTATTTTTAAATTCAATGCATTTTTGTAATTGCATCTTTCACATTGTCTCTACTTGCCTTTGAAGTAAATGTAATTTCTTTCATGATCTGAACAAGTGTTTAAAACAGAACACCCATTCTCAATCGAATAAACTTTTTAGAAAATAAACAGTAATTTATTAACTGGAACTTAATCATGTGTCGGAGCATATATTTTTATGTTAGGAAATACAGGACAGTCAGGCGAGAAAAGATCATTCATGCATCTGATGCATCAGGAGCGGGACGCTCGACTTTCCTCAGAGGAATGTCATCATGTGTCATGATTCACTGTCCATTTACAGACACGCTGCTCTTTTCTCTCGTCACCTTTCCCTCACACAGTTTTATACATGTCATAAAGTGATTCTATAAAATACAAATGGTGTAACATTGTTTTACAGAACACAACGGTACGATCTGTTTGCATTCTAATAAGACGGTTCATTAACGCACAGGTGCAGAAGGTCTGAAAACAGGACAGAGTTACCGTACCATTCTGAACAGAAGACAGTGCTTCTCCAGCTAAAGCTCCATGCCACGCTCTCTGAAGTCCTTTCTGAAGCAAGTAAGTGATTTATATAGTAAAGCTGATCCGTGTGAAATACATCCATCCGTTCTGTCCGAGTCCAAACCCAACACTGAAGGACTCCTGTGTGTGTGTGAGTGTGTGTGTGTGTGTGAAAGTGGGCTGTCCTCAGAGAGAGAGAGACTCCCTGTTATTCCACATTGGTAACACTTTATTTTAGTTACACCTATTAGTTGCTTATTAGCATGCATATTACTAGAATATTAGCTATTTATTAGTGCTAATTAAACACATATTATTGCCTTACTCTACATGACCTTATTCTTCATCCCAAATCAGTATCTAAACTTAACAACTACCTTACTATTAATAAGCAGCAAATTAAGAAATTATAGAGTCATAATAAATAGTTAAGAAGCGTTAACTATTCTAAGTGTCATCTAGCAAGTTCCCTGTACTTATGAAATTGGTGGATGTACCAGATTTTAATACCATGAATCAAATTTCTCTATGAAGAAAATGTCTATAAAAACATGTTAGTATTATCTCGTCACGTTTCTTCTCTTCTAAGCTTTATTTATTTAAAAATAAATTTAATCACAATTTGATTGTATTTTACTAAAAAATAGAGATTTTATAAGTATAAATAAATATAGCAAAAACCTGTTTCACATTATTACAATTTATTACAGTACTTTCACTTACTTTTTAAATCCACTTTCAAATTTGAAACACAAATTCAAACATAAAGGAATTTTGAGTTTATATTAATTCTTTAGTTATTAAGAAAACAAACAAAGAACCTAGAAAATAATTTGCAAATCTGATATGAAATATCTATACCTAAGATAAAACCTCAAATTAAGCACCAAATTCAGCATATTAGAGTGATTTCCGAAGGATCATGTGACGCTGAAGACTGGTGTAATGATGCTGATAATAAGGAATAAGGAATAAACTGCATTTTGCTGTATGTTATAATAGAAAAGAGTTATTTGGAATTGTAATAATATTTCACAATATTACTGTTTTTACTGTATTTTTAATCAAATAAAAACGTATGCATATATGTCCAAAACTGTGACTTGAGACTTAGAAGCTCATAAACTCTCCAGGAAGCAGACAAACAGTTAACAACTGCAAAGTGACAAATGTCCTTCACGACCCCTCACAACAGCTGACCACGGTCACAGACGTGAACATAGACGAGACCCCATGAGACGAGCGGACAGAAGCGGAACCACAGCGTTACGTAACTGAAAACACACTTACAGTTTTCTTACGTGGGAAATGCTGATACGGCAAAAATCTATCAAAAAAAATTGTCATTTAAGAAACAAAAGTCTTGCCTTATAAACTACATGCACAAATGCAAATGTCAGTCGATGAGAGAGAGAGGGAAACAGAGAGGCGTTCAGCTCGTAATTTCGCTACGTGCTGAGTGAGAAATTGCTGTTCCCTAGAGATCTATTAGATAAATAGCAGTTAAAGATAGCAGTCATTAAACTGACCCGACCCTCCATGAGAGAGAGATGTGTGTGTGTGTGTGTGTTCAAACCAATACAGAGAGGTTGAAAACAGATCACAAGCAGGAAACTGTATGGTTTGGATATTAGATTGTGTGTTTAAAGCAAAGGTTCTCCCTAGCATGAAAATATGCTCAATGTTAACTCACTCTCAGGCCATCCAGGATGTAGATGAGTTTGTTTCTCTACTGGAAGAGATTAGGAGAAATATAGAATTACATCACTCGCTCAGCAATGGAAGCTCTGCAGTGAATGGGTGCCGTCAGAATAAGAGTCCAAACATCTGATAAAAGCATCATAATAATCCACACCACTTCAGTCCATCAGTTAATATCTGGAGAAGACCAAAAGCTGCATGTTTGTAAAAAAAGAAATTGCATGAAACATGAAGACGTTTTTAACTTGAAGCAGTCGCTTCTGGCTAAATGTTCATTATCCATAATAACACTTCCTTCAGTGAAAAAGTCTATCGCCTATCATGTCAAAATCTAGCAACATGTTTGTTTAGACCTATTTTGGCTTGTTAACAGCGCTTCATCTGTGCATATTTTTCTCCTGATTTAGACCAGATCAGCAATATTGTGAATTAAAGGGATAGTTCACCCAAAAATGAAAATTTGATGTTTATTTGCTTACAACCAGGGCATCCAAGATTTAGGTGACTTTGTTTCCTCAGCAGAACACAGACGAAGATTTTTAACTTTAACCATGGCAGTCCGGTAGTCATTCAATGGAAGTGGATGGGCACCAAACCTTTCAAAGTAAAAAAAAAACATGCACAGACGAATCCAAATTACACCCTGTGGCTCGTGACGATACATTGATGTCTTAAGACACGAAACGATCGTTTTTTGTGAGAAACTGAACAGTATTTATATAATTTTTTATGTCTGATAGACAATCATGTCCAAACCATCTCGTGCTCGCGCTTTGGCTTAGGATACGCAACTTCCCCCGTATCCTGGGGGTAAGCAAATAAACATCAAATTTTCTTTTTTGGGTGAACTATCCCTTTAAGGATTCATATTTTTGACGGGAACACTGGTTTAAAGAGGTGCTTCTTACAAACACACAGCCTTTGACTGCACAGTGTGTTAACTGACGGATGGGAGAGGTATGGATTACTTGTGGATTGTGTTTTTTATCAGCTGTTTGGACTCTCATTCTGACGGCACTCAGCAAGTGATGCAATGCTACATTTTTCCAAATGTGACGAAGGAAAAAAAAAATCATCCTCATCTTTGATGGCCTTTAAAACTATTGGTTTAAACACACTCTTTGATGTCCAAATGACTCTATAGTTTCCTGCCTGTAATCTGTGTTCAGATCATTCTGACGGCACCCATTCACTGCAGAGGTATTAAAGAAACATACTCTTCTATATCTTAGAAGCGCTGAAGGTGAGTAAATGTTTAGTACATTTTTCGGTACTCACAGTGTGAGCATAATTTTTAAAGCTGTAATATAAGATAAAGTCAAAAAGTATTTGTCCAGCTTATTTAAAAAAAGTGTAAAATTAACACATCATCGAATATTATATTTTGACTTGATTTTCATATTGGTGTACGTGCATTTATACAGTAAATCAAGCTTTCCCTTGTTCTTTTCTTTGTTATTGGCAAAAAAGTTATTTTAAAGTGCCCCTATTAGGCCATTTTAAAAGTTGCTAATATTGTTTTATGAGTGTCTTAAAACAGGTTTACGTGTATGCAAGGTCAAAAATAACTTTAGTTTTCTCTAAAAATGGATTTAGTTTTACCCCATTTCTAAATGATTGGTAAACAACTGGTGTGAAGCAGTTCGAAGACTCAGTCTGTCTAAACCCCTCCCTCCCGTGAGCCCTCACTGCTGTCATTGGTCAGATGGCGCAGTACTTTATGATTGGTCTACCGCTACAGCGTGTGTCGGAAAACGTAACGCCCATTGACATAACTGAATGACAGCGCAGGGTACAGTGTCTTCTGGACATGATGTAATCCATGTGGAGATTGTACTGTTTGTGGGCGGGGCAAGTTGTTTGCGACATAGAACGTGGGCGGACATTATGCAGATATGTTACTTTGTGACCTGTGGCCGTAACAGAAAAAGGTTCGAAATTGCTGACGACGAATGTGAGCCGACTCTTTTATTTGATAGACAATAACTTTATTTATCGTGCATTGTCTGCATCACAACAGGTAGTTCATGTTGACATTCAGCTACACACAGACATGACACACTGCATAAAAATATCATATTTAAAAAGGCATAATAGGTGCACTTTAAAGGCTTTTATGACTTTTTTTAAAAAAGCAGCGTTGAGTGATTTCGATGCATTGGTGTTGTGGACAGCAGCAGAGATCAGCTCTGTTCAGCTTACAGCAGCAGCTCATTCAGAGATGATCACTGGTCCCACGCGTGTCAACATGACCTTACACACAGAAAACCATGAGAGATGCTCCTCCTCTCTGTCTCTGCAGCTCGGACTCCTCCGAGGAGAAAGGACATGCTACAGCTCATCTCAGGAAGCTGATCCGTGGGTCAGAGTGAGCCGGGCAGCCCAGGGCGGGTTCGTCAGCGCTGCCATGACTGTCCTTGGCCCCGTGACAAATTCACATTATGTAAGAATGTAAACTAAAGTGAATTGACAACAGCACTAAAGTTAGCCCCGCTGTAACCGGGGAGTCCAGACCTATCATCCGTCAGAGTAAGAGCGAGAAGCTCAATCGTTACTACCATGAACTTCAGTTCATTCACTTTTGACAGTGATTACATAAAGGGTATTACAGACAAGATTTTAGATTTGTATTGTTTTTTCATTAATTGAAAAACTTTTTTTTTGTACAATAACATTTACATTGCGAACGAAAGTGCAAAAATGAGCTATTCGCACTGCAAAATAAAATAAATACATTCATTTCAGATCGCATTTCTTTTCTCCGGTACATATCTCTAAATATTCTTAAAGGGGTCATATGATGCAATGTCAAGTTTTAATTTCTCGTTGGGGTATTACAAGCTTTGTGTCGTTGCGAAGGTGCTTTGTTTGTGCTTCCAAAAGAGGACATAACTAGAAATCTGTGGTTAAATTGTGTTTACAACACTGTTCCAGAATAGTTCAACACAAATTTGTATAAATGTATTTTGATCTAAGAATGTTTAGATATTTGTATGGAAAAACAAAATACTGACCATGCAAAAAAAAAATAAAAAATAGACAAATCTCATCAGTTCTCATTTGCACACAATAGAAAGTAGCAAAATAGGCAGTTTAATTTGAAGGAGAAAATATTAATTCAGTTAAACTTAGTTTCAGCTGTTTAATTCATATTTTGAATTCGTTTCCATTTATATAATTTTAGTTTTCGTAATTGTTTTGTATTTAACTCATAAATATATCTATATATCTTCCACAAATTTTATTTAAATTTAAATAATTTTAGTAAATCAAGTTAAACTGAATGAAAAGAGAAAAATACATTTTCTTTTTTTAAGTTTTGTAAATATGTTTTATTTCAGTTAAAATATATATTTTTAATGGTTTTAGTTTTGGTTAACTACCTTGAAAAGAAGCACTGTAAGATGTGTAGATGTGTATAAGTACAAATTTCTATTTTAAAGGGTATTTGAATCAAAAAAAATTTGTTTGTTTCTTGAGTATCATGAAGAAGTTATATGGATGACTTTTACAGTATGGTAAATTTTGGTAGTAGTGGTACCAAAGCCATGTTTTCTATTCACTTTTTGTATGAATAAGAGAAGCTTGAGCATTCTGCTAAATATCATTTGTGTTTTACAGAAAAAGAAAACTCACAGGTTTAGAATGAAAGAGGGTGAGTAAATGAAGCTCAAAATCCTAATCATTTTTGGTGTTGAGAAAGACAAAGCCCTTTGTGAAGCTGGGTCATTCAGCTGTTTGTCATCTGATGCAGCAGGTGCAGAGTAACGCTCACAGTGGGTGTCTGGATGATAAACAGCGTCAGCGCGAGCTAATCACAGACACCACTGTAATTCCTGACCATTGATGAGTGCACGGATCTGAAATCATAATCCTCAGGGATGTTAATATTACATGCAGTAATGCGACACACGGCGGGAATGTTACAGTTACGCATCTGCCATTCGTTTGAGAGACGTGTGCTATTTTCACTCATGGTGAGCGGAGCTACTCGTCTATCAGAGATTGAGCTGGTTAGCTTGGCCGCTTTTCACGTAATGAGATCCGCTACAACATCCGCATGTGTTTGTGGGGCACTCTGGGCTTCGGGTGTTCTCCTTTGAGGTTTAGTTTTAAAATTAAATAAATTCACTAATTAAAATAAATTCCATTTTGCAACATTTCATAGAAAACAGTTACTTGCAATGCATAGCAATTCAAAAACTCAAGATTCTGAATAAAAATGCCTCTGAATTTAAATTGAATTAGCCTCAACCTACAGGCTGTTAAACTGGAAGTGAATTTGGAATGACACGAGGAGGAATTTCCTCAGTTGCATTTGTTTAATCTTTTGTCTTGACCAGCTTCACATTTTCTGCTTCACAACAGTCTGTTGGAATTCCAATTCATTTCAAATTTCAGTTCCGCGTTCTATTGCTACCTCCATCAAAATTCTGAGCTGAACGGGAAATTAAAAGGCTGTCAGATTAATTTCTAGTCCAAATCTTATCCGTTTGCATGACAATTTCATTACTGTCCTGTATGATGACATCATCATAATTTGCAGCGTTTGATCTAAGACTTGAGACGTTATGTAATGAATTTTCACCTCTCATTTGAGTCTTTTAGACACATATTAAAGGGTTTTGTTTTCTTACTGTACAAAAAGTACAGTAGCTCTGACAATTTCTTTCACTCTTTTCTGGATCTGGACAGTGTTCATTTCTTGGCAGTGAGTGGGACAGTCACAAGCCTCCCGGTTTTTATCCGAAATATCTTAAATTGTGTTCAGAAGACAAACAAAGAATTTATGGGTTTGGAACATCATGGGGGTAAGAGATTAATGATCAAATTTTGTGGTGGAATAACCCTTTAGTGTCATGTGTCAAACCAACACTATAACAGAACTATCAGAGAGTCAGAGATGAAATAGACATTCACTCTTCTGCCGTCAAAAAACAGCAGCATCAATGCTCAGCTGTGATCACAATGAACTTTCACTTTATCCTGTTACATAATGAAGCCTCAGTATCATTTATTTACAGAAGATCTAACAGCCTCGAGGGCAACATTTTATTTCCTTCTCATCTCGTCTTGCTTTTTTTTTAATTCGAAACACTACACTGTCGTTTGAGTTGGTGTTATGTTGTGTTTCTTCACCTTATATAATTTCTAGTTAGGGATGTTTGTCTAAATCAAGCAGTTTGGTTTCTTGACAAAGCATCACATGAATAATCAGTTTACAAGTAAATCGATATTTGTGCCTGAATGTTGCTGACGTTTTTGTGCCTCTACACTTCTTCTTTCCAGTACAGGACCCTCTTAGTATCAGGAAACATTCCGAATGTGATAAAACGGTCTCCTGATCAAGCTGTTTCCTCAGTAAAACCGTTTATTTTTAAATCTTACCGTACCAGCCCAACACTTTTAAACAGTAGTGTACTGCATGCATTTCTTCAGAGATTCAAAAGCTCTTGACACCTTATTAAAGATTCTTCATTGGTTCTACAGTTCAGTGTTTTGGTTTCTTGGGTCATGCAGCGCACTGACGCTTTTTATAAGGACTGGAAGGTTTTTTTTAAAGCTTTTGTCATCAGGCTATAAAGTTCCTGTTTTGGTTTTTATTGGAGTCTTTACATTTTTGGAGCATGTTGCTGGTATTTGTTTAGCTGCCTCTTTGTTTTACGAGTCACATAACCTGGCACCCGTTTGACAAAGAGACTATGCTCAGAATCTCATGTTCAGAATTCTGCAGTGTATATGAATATCGTGCAGTCCCCTTAACAGCAGGCTTCGAATTTACATTTATATTAATTAAGAGTGTTTTTGACATGCTTTTTCAAGTACATCTCAATATATAGTTTGAAATACGGTTATAGTGTACTGCTGACAAGCATTTAAGGTTATTTGAAATACAATTAAGCACACTTCTTTTTCTCAAGAAGTCACTGCCTGGATGCCGTTTGCTAAATTAAACTTAGTGAGATGTGATTGCGTGATAATAAAGCATGCGTACTACTGTTTGGAATCATTACATAATGTGTACTCCTGGAAACAGTATTTTTAAAAATAGTATTTAGCATGGTGTGCAGTATGCAGTAGGCTAGTATTGCGTTCCGATCGTAGTTGAGAGCGAGAGGTAAAACGCAAGGATTTTGCTGACGTGAAATGAGTAAAAGAAGGCTCACAAGAGCAATCAATCGTCATTATCTGGACAGAAGCGCTCTCTCTCTCTGGGAAAGCAGACGAGGCTCTGAAGACACATTAGTGTGTAATGTACCTTCACTGTGTCATAAACAAACAAGCCTCCTCAGACAAACACACAAGGCATTTTCTTGTTTTACTGACTACAGCAAACCATCGTAATGAAGCTTTAAACTCTTATTGCAGAAGCACTGGAGCGTTTGAGCGCTTTAACCCTGCAGAGCCCGACGTATGAAATAATAGTCTGAAAAATCCCTATTTTAACAGAAACTTAACAGTGATGCACCCTAAAAAAGAAATGGTGCTATACGGTGCACCTTAACCTCTCCAAAGATTTATTTTTCAAGAACATGTAAAAAGTTTTCATGCATTTTTTTGAATGTCATATGTGATCCAAGAGGCTTTTATGGCTCATTATATGATATAACGAGAATATTTTTAAAAACAAAATATAGTAGAAACTTACATACAATGATGTCGTCACTCTGTATCTCCCAATAATATATCTTAGTAAGATAATTAATGATTAATACAATTAATGAATAAGAGAGGAAAAAATATACATTCATCTCAAAACATTACTAACAATATAAAAGTTGTTCTTACATTTCCTTTGTAAGCGTCAGTAGATTTCACAGAAAAAAAGAAAAAAAAACGTTTTAAGTAGGTGGGCATTTGTACAATTATAAAAGGTATTTTATTTGGTAAGCTACCAAAGTCTACACTATTAATCAGAAGACATGTATATAGTTTTTAAAAATGTATTAAGTGTGGTACAGCAGGCTTTAAATGGTTAAACGCATCTCTGCTCTTTTAGGAGGCAAAAATTTGGCTTCATTCTGGGGTCCTTTATTACAAATAATAATTTTAATTATAGAATTACAAGGATTTGACAGCCTGATAAGAGAACTAGCCATCTCATTTCTAATGAAAACCATCCATGAACTCTTGTCTCAACAGACCTAAAAATGCTGATCCGAGGGACCCAAGAACCATACGATCAACTAAGCATCTCTAGTGGAGACAAAACATATTTGTATTCTTACAAATGCATAGCTTTTCACTTTACTAGCTGTATTGACTGGAGTGGTGTGGATTATTGTGATGTTTTAGTCAGCTGTTTGGACTCTCATTCTGACGGCACCCATTCACTTGACTGTAATGTTTGGGTGAACTGTTTCTAAACCACCCCTGTATGACATCAGTTTGTAATTTTTTGTGCATTCAACACCTTTTTGCACTGCATCATTTACGTTTTCACAATTGCATTGTTTGTATTATAAGATGTTATATTATAAAGCAAAATATCGACATTTTGTTCACAGATAAGAATGTTTTGTTATCATGAAGATTTCTGCCCCAGAAATGAACCTAGTTCTGACAAATCTGTGTAAACATGCTCAGCAGATCTTTAAAGAGCATGTATAAACCTTCAAAACACAAGCCATAACCCAGTAAACATTATTACAACAGGTGAAGCATTCAAGCAATAAAAGCCTTAGCTGTAACCAGTGCTCCAAATCCAGGAGTGAGCTGAAGTTCAGCTGATGTTTCTTAGCACCTGTGCTGCACATGTCAAAGCACCGCTATTTTTGACCCTTCACTTCAGGACACTTTTACTCCTCCTGTCAGTACCTCCTAGAGCTCAAAATCACTGGCACAAACATTTGTGTGCCAAATATCATTTGTGAGATAGCATCACAGTTTAATTTACTTTTTATCTGTCACTCGGTTGGCAAACAGTGGTGTGACTGCCAGCATTCACTCATTTAGAGTTGAACAGACTGTTAGAATGTGACAATGACCTAAAGCATGTGAGAAAACATGAACATTACCAAACTCAAACTGCAGAAGAAGACTAGTAAACATGTTTAGAATTTTTCAGCAACAGCTTTGATGACATTCATATCAACTGGCACAATATTTTCTGTAATTTAGACAACTCAGCTTTGAGATTCAACTTCAGTAAGTAAATGAAAGGCTGAAGAACTGCAATAAATAGTGCATTGCATATCTGTACCGATATGATTTGACCGAAAACTTTAAGGGGGAAATAAAACGTTAAAGATGGGTAATTAGTCATTCTTGAGAACAATTTACTTTCACAAACAATAGTGCATGACGCTTAAGGACGCTTTGTCATGTTCATGCACATACAAAAAAACCCTGAATTTCAAACATTGGAAACTTTGGATTTTCGGAGTCAAATGGGCATCAACGGTTAATCTTGTCAGATGTTTGCGAAGTTACTTTAACGCGGGAATTGTATTTTGATTTCTCCACCAGCGTTAAGTGGTTTTAACATCATAAGTTATAGAACAAGACAGTCATAAATGAAATGCAACAAACACTTGAATAATTTCAGCTTGTGCGTTCGCGCGTCTTACCAGACTCCGGGTTCCCTCCGCGCTCTGCGTGTCTTAATCTCGAGTGGGGTGAGACGGTGAGTCAGTCAGAGGTGTGAGAATGTGAAAGCGAAGCTCGTGACTCTGAAGTGCTCATCAATAATGATGTGGCTGACAGCAGCTGCTGTTCGGCTCCGGGTCTGTGCCAATCACCGCGGTGCCGAGGCGTCTCCAAACCCTCCCGAGCGCCACCGGGTCACCAGCAGCTCCATCGGCGTCCTAAAATAACTCCTGCAGCGGGAATCCTGCAGTGCACTACAGGAAACACAGGAGACAACACAGGAGACGTAGCGAGCCGTACAGTAAAAACAATACACAGTGATCCTGCTCTCATGGATTCGTATTCGTAACTACATTCGTATTATCAATAC
>JAUYWG010000061.1:15599169-15615697 GCA_034779775.1 Enteromius afrohamiltoni
AAGGTTTTTTTCCCCATTCTCTCATGGATGGGGTTTTGGTTCCTTGCCGCTGTCTCCTCTGGCTTGCTTAGTTGGGGGCACCTGATTTTCAGTGATTATCGTCGTCTTGACTACAGAGGCCGTCTCTGCATTTGATAAATAAAGTTTAATTCTCGTCACTATACATTAGCATTACTCTGTTCTTCTACTTGATAATTTTCAGTGCTTTGCTACAATCTGTGTTGTTAAAAGCTCTTTATAAATAAAAGTATAAATAAACCCATTGCCTTCCCTTCTGCATCTTGTCTTTTGTGCATCTCTCCGCTGCTCCTTCTCCGCCGTTCTCGCGCCTTCACAAGGGGCATGCAGGGTATGAGCCGGACGCCGAGCTCTGCCCTCGCTAGGGTTCAAATCACTAGGGCTCGGAGTCCGCCGTCCTCCCGGACAGCACGCCAAAACCGCTTATATTATTATTATCTGTTATCTATTATCTATTAACTGTCACTTATTATTTTGATGCAATTATTTGTTTGAAACGCGTATTCCGAATGTTTTTAATTTGTCCCATGAGTTTTGAAAAACTGACAAACTTACCTTACACTGCTAAACTGTATTATTTTCAGTGCGTGGAAAATCAAAATAAAGTTCATCTTGACATTTTAATTGTGTATGTGTCTATAAGTTGAAAGAAGAAATGTAAGATCTTAAAACTCTTTTTGTAAAAAATATATTGGTCACATTGAATAATTTCAAACAACTATGCAATGTACCAAAAAAATACTACGTTTTTGATAAATTTCAATAAAAAAAGGTTTTTCACTGGTTTATCAAAGTTAGCAGTAGTGAAATCTAGTGGTTTCATATAACCAGTACTGTACAACTGATCTATTTCCAGACCACTGTCAAACGACGCACTTCTTCAGAGGGGCGTGCAAATCATAGCGTGGCCCACATCCACATTCAGCTCTCGTGTGCTTAAACCAGCTGTTATGACACCCCTAACTACACAAAGTATGCCAGTATTTCTATGGTCCACATTAAAAGTAAACTGCCCTAGAAACTCACAAAACTCACTACACAAAACTGCTGAATCTCAATACATCTACTACTAGTGGAAGCGCTACCAGAAATGTAACACCATATAGTTTGAAAATGGCGGCGCCTGCATTTACGTGGAAAATAAGGTGGATAAGAATGAGGAATATGCTCTTATGAAAAAAAAAAAGAAAACATCGGGAATGCTATACTGTTAGACTGCCAGATCCCGTTCAAATTACACCAGCATTACCGACCGCTTCCACATTTTATTCGGAAATTTATTCCCGCACCGCATGAAGTCTGGTCGGGGAATGCAGACCTCTAGATCACATTAGGGATGAATCAGGACAGATGAGGAGCACAGGTGGAAAGAGTAACTAATTAACTAGACAAGGACAGGAACCAGACCAAATAAGGAAAGACAGGAAGAGAGAGAATGAACCAGAACTAAACCGTGACAGACAATAAACAATACACATGACATGTTACATTGCGCCCCCCTTCCAGAAAGGCGCATACTCGCACCATAAGGGTAAAAGAAAGTATATAATGAGGGAGGTGGGATGGGCTAAAACACAAAACACAGGGGACAAGATAATACGCCACAAACTCCTCCACTTATTTCTTGATGGGACGGCCATTCTGAGTGCGGGTCTGGAGTAGCGTGGTCTACATCTTGTCGTTGGTTTTCCTTTTTTGGGTCCGATTATTCTGTCACAGTTCTGTGTAGACTCAGGCAGGCGAAGACAGGACAGGACAGGTCATTTCTTTAAGCAGTTTAATATAATCTACTCACAGGTTACAGGCACGAACTCAAAACAACATCAATAATCGGACAAAGGAAAAGGCAAACTAAACAGGCTTTTAAACAGGATCACATTAGTGAGAAATCAGGACAGATGAGGAGCACAGGTGGAACGAGTAACTAATTAACTAGACAAGGACAGGAACCAGACCAAATAAGGAAAGACAGGAAGAGAGAGAATGAACCAGAACTAAACAGTGACAGACAATAAAAATACACATGACATGTTACAACATGTAATATGTACATGTGTGTGTATTTACAGTATATATACATAATAAATATACACACTACTCACATACATCATGAAAACAAACAAACAAAAAGTTTATATTTATTTATATATACATAGCTTATGTTGTAATTTAGTTTTTAAGGTTTATCTAGTTTTTATTGTTTCATTTGTCATTTTCATTTCAGTTTATTATTTAAGTTTCAATTTGAGTTATTTTAGTATTTTTTAGATCAATCAGCAGGATGTATATCTGATCTCAGATCAGTACGATAGGTGCAGGGAACTCCAAAATCATCTAACCCTATTCTACCCTAAATAATTTAATCTAATCACATTAATCTTCCCTAGCCGAGGGTCCGTCAAAAGTCAGAACTTCTCAAAATGGAATGAAATCACATTCAGTTAGTTTGGGTTCAGGTTAATGCAGATCCCTGCTGAGTGCTTGCTTGTTTGAACTGAAGCGTGCAGGTTTACTCTGGAGACCGGTTTACAGGTGCATGTGCTGAAGGGTTTCCAGCCTGTGCAGCAGATGAAGCTTGCAGGAGAAGCTGAACGAGAGAATCAGAGGCATATGGACTCAGCAGCTGAGAGTTTGTCCCTGCTGGTTTGAGCTCAGATCTGTGTCGAACTCAGCTCTGAAGCTTTTTGATGTTGACCTAAATAACATCTAGATCTATAATCTAGATCATTTGAGCTACTTTTAAAGTTTGAAGGCTGAAAGTGGCCCGTTTGTGCAACTTATATTATAGATTTTGAGGAGTTTAGAAACATCTTTTCGCCAACTGTGAAAATGTTCCACATGGTTTGACTTCAGGAAATTTATTTGATTTTAAATTGTTTCATTCAAGTATTCAAGTACAAGAGAACTATTATTGAATTAATGTGGGTGAAATGACTTGTAGCCATATAAAACAGCTAAGATATACATAATATATCATATGCTCAGCGGTGGATGGATGGGTGCCGTCAGAATGAGAGTTCACATTATAATAATCCATAATAAGTTTTCCTCCAGTAAAAATATGTATATCTTACATCAAACTCCACCCAGATGTTTGTTTAAAACTGTTTTAGACAGTTTTGGCTTGTAATCAGTGCTTGGTCTGTGCATATCTCTCTCCTGATTCAAACAAGATGACTTTTAAATAGAGACATTATTGATTATGGATATTTTAGCTGAGAGCAATGGTATGGTTTTCTCTCTCTCTCTCTTTCTCTCTGTTTTTGGTTCAGAAGATATTTTTGCTTCACTGGATTGGTATGACATTTTATTAGCTACGACAACACCCATTCACTCCAAAGGATAACAATTGTTTTTACATGGTTTCACAAAGATTAAGTGTGTAAATGACTTTTTTTTTTTTTTTTAACATGCATGCATTAAGTAACAGTCTTGTTTTTTACTTTGATATTTCACAATATAATGTACAAACAGCTCATTTAAAATGTCTTCAAGTCTTCACCGTACAGTGCATTTACGTCTATTCATTTAGCACATGCTTTTATCTAACCGCTTACACAGAGAGCAGAAGGTGGGCAAGCAGCGGGTCTATCTAGCAGTTATCTGATTTGACCTTCAACTATCAAACTGAAACTTGCTCGTATAAATTCCAGCGTCTAGTTTCATCATCTAAAACTCATGACGTGGGTTATTTGCAAATGTTCTTGCCTTTCACTCGCCCTTTAGGTGCAGATGAACATTCGATGTGTGAGTGAAACATCTAGATCTGTGTGTGTGCGCGTGTGAAGCGGTTGAACCTTCTGCTCACCCCCTGCAGCGCCGATGATAACAGCGACAGCAGAAACATGACGTCCGCTCCAGTCAGCTGGTAATGAGAGTTCATCCTGTAGAAAGGAGGGGTCAAGACGTCAGAGCGGCCATTGCACTGCTTAATAAACACTCTGTATGTGTGCGCTTGCCCTTGAGCGCACGGACACGAATGAATGCATGTGTGCATTTACATGCAGCGTCCTCATATAGAGAGTCTCTGAAACACACTTCAAACATTAGACCTAGTCAAGTGCTCAAGCGCCTGCGGACGTGAAGGGCTCTTGCTAGCACAAGGGTGATCCGAGCTTGCATTCAGTGCTAAACCTCACTGCTCGACTGTGCATCCCAATCACTCGTTCATAAGTTCACACACGTCCGTTCTGCCCTTAATGCTGAGCCCAGGGACGTTTGTCTCCTTGAGCTGAGCTTAAATTCCATATGAAAGGAAGGCAGGTAACCAGAATATGTCTGAACTCACGTTCCAACATCTTCATCATCAACACTTCACTCAGAGAGCTTTTCTGCACGTTTTAGTATCAGGACGGCTTTTTTAGATCCTTCTGGAACGTCCATTTAGATTGCATTTGCGTCATATATGATATACTTGCAGAAATGTCTGCTATGGAAATTTTTCCATTAATCAATCAGTCAGTGTTTGGAAAGTGAATCAATGTAGGCATTTCTGAAAGTCTCAAGATGTTTCAGGAGAAGAGATTGTGCTTAGATTCATTGGGTTCTCTGCTGTTTAATTTACAATAAGTATTATAAAATAGAAATAAAATCATCTTTTTGTGGATATTATTATGAAGGTGTATTTTGTGAATTTCCTCATGTGTTGCTTTTGATCTTAAAGCAATCCGATTAGAAATATTTGAGACTTTTTAATGCAGAATTTGAAATCTTGGCAAACTGAAACAGTTTAAAACATTGTTGAGTCAATGCAATGCAATTGTGAGACATTCTTGTAGAGCCAGGGTATGATTTGTAGTGGGGGTTGGGGGGATTTCCACCCCTTCTGGTAAATCCATCCATGTCTGAATTTCGTAAAACGCAATATAAGTTTGGTTTTGAATCAAATGATTCGTGAAATCCGCTTTGAAGTCCAGTTTTGAATCAATTGATTTGCAAAGAGTGCTTTGAAGTCGTGTTTTTAATGAAATGATTGTCGAAACACGCTTTGAATTCATTCACTGTGGTAGACAGAGACATGTAACAATCACACAAAGTGGTTGAAATTATAAAATGGGATATTTACCTTATCCTTACTGATGTGATGCACCTCTGTCTGAAAATGGATAGATTTTAATTAAATGTTTTCTATTTTCAAATTCTTTAATCTTTTTAGGCCACTGATGAAGAACAGGCAGTGACTGGGATGAAAGGCTGGTCCAACAAAAGAAAAATCTTTACCTCTGAACTGATTCAACAATGGTTTTAAGGGAAGACAATGCCCTGGATAATGTAAAAGATGTCACATGCCTTTGCTGTGCTGATGGAGCTTCTTAATATGCTAAAGAGATCATGAAAATTGGCAGTGATGCATGATCAGTATTCATGAACTATGAAACAAACTGTAAGTGTATAATTTGTAAAAACTACATGTTAACCGCTTGTTCTGTGTTGTTTAGAAGAAATTGAGTTTACCCTCACATTTATGCTCACATTTTTCACATATGCTTCTGTTAAATGTTATAATATCCGTGTTAATATTGTGGTTTATTTGTCATGCCAGAACTTAACTATTAACTAATTGTACAATTTTTGTGTAAAAGTGTTTTTAGATATTTTGTACAAAATATAAAATTGACCAAAAAAGTTAAATTCAATCTTAAATGATATTTAATAAATGTTCAGTGCTTCATTTGTCAACTCTGCAGCTGTTAATGCTTTTCTGCATTTCTTTTTTCTTCTAAAATTCATGGTACTTCCCTGATAGCACACTTACATCTATGAGACTACTGTACTATTTGACATCTGCGAGATTTAGGTTGTTTTCTCATCTGCAATGCGTCTCCTTTTAGATGTCAAACAGACATCTATTAGATGTCTTGAAGAAGTTTATGATTTAGAATGAATGTAAAACCAACATCTAAGAGACGTCTGCCAGATGTTTGTAAACAGCAGATGTTTTCCAGATCAAGAGATCTTTAACAGACGTCTTACCAAAAGAACCCAAATTGGGTTGTTTTTAACCCAGCAGTTTTTACAGTGTGTGTTGTTCAGTTTAAGTTTGTATCGAAGGATCTGACTTTTTAAAGCAATGCAAATCCGAGCACAATCTGAGACCTTGTGAACATATTTAGAGGAAACCTGAGATCACTGCGTCTTTTCAGAAGAACAATCTGAGAAGCACGAGACCGTAATTGCTCTTTATTCACTCTCGTCGCTGTCTACGAGAATGGATTGAGATGTTGAGAAGATCTCATTGCTATTTTTTCTTTCCTCTGGGATGTCCAGTCATCGCTACACCCCCGTGTTTACCGTGTGGTGTATACTGAGACTGAAGCGCTTCTCCCCACTCAAAGCTTCACGCTCGCATTCATCCAGTGGTTGGTGTGGGATCCGCGCGCGTCCTTCTCCCGCAGCATCATCATCATCATCCTTCTCATCAGCAGCGCTCGTCATGGAAACCCGTCTTCCTCGTTCAGTAATGTGATGCGCGCTCGCCGTTTGTCATCATCAGTGTCGGCGGTGGCGGACGGAGCGGACGGACGGCAGCGGATTCTTCTCTAGAGGATGTACCGTGTTACCGGAGGGAAACGGCGGAGACTCTTTCCGGGGGCCCTTCCGTGAGAAGCGAACGAGGACGGAGCGGATAGACGCGGATTTTTGACTCGATCTGTGCGGTGAGCGAACCTGACACCAACGCTGACATGCTAAGCATGCGCCAAAATGAATGACACACGCATGTATGCGCGGGAAAGCGCTGTCAAACACGCATGTAAATTTCTGCTGCATCGGGTCTGACGCATTTTGCAGTTGTCTGCGAGCCAGGGGCCAAAGCTGGAGCTCCATTCAGTCTCGGTGCTTAAGTTATTCATTTAGTATTTCTTTTAGCTTTCAGATTTGCTTGGGCTTCTTCAATGACATTTGTTTTTCACAAGGCTGTTTGTTCTTGAATGATATGTTAAAGTTGTTTCATTCCATTAATTGACTTTGTATGCACGTCAATTGGCGCACATCTCAGGCATTATGGCACTATATTTAGGTAAATATGCAAACTTAGAGTCTTTTTGGGCTGTAGTTTGTCTGAAATGCATCACGGTTAACTCTTTAATGCCTGTGCAGTTACTGTACCAGATGCTTAGATGTTGGTTGACATGGTTTTAAAGTAAACTGTCAGTTTATGTTAAGATATTTTGGATTTTGACACACAATGTTGCCTCTAATACACAATTGCTTTGGCTTCTTTGCGTTTCTTATATTTTCACAGAGCTAGTGGCATTTAATTGAACGTATTCATATCTATTAGTCCACTTTCAAGATATAGATGTGTCATAGGTGCTGATTGTACATGAACTGACACTTAAAAATGGCCTTGGCTTACGTTCCCAGGTTCTTTCAGACATGTAAATGTTTTACTTGAATGAAAATGGACTTTTTGCATATTTATATGTAGACTGTCTAGCTGTAGGTGTTTAGTATTTGCCTGCATTGTCTGAAACGCATCATTAACTCTTTAAGTTAATTGTCTACAGAGATACTGTAAGAGAGACTGTTGTCATGGTATCACGGTAAACAGACAGTTCCTTTCATAAGATGTTAATTAACTTATTTTGTTGATACTGTAACTGTAAGAGATACTGATATTTGGTTGTCATGGTATCAAGCTAAACATGTCCTTTGAGAAGGCATTCAGCTTGTCAAGGTACTTAAAGGGGTAGCTCACCCAAAAACCAAACACTGTCATCATTTACAGCACTCGCACTCAGACTTCTTTCGGTGGACAACAAATAATTTTTATGCCACAATGCCCACCTGGAATGACAACATCTGTTAAGATTGTTCTTTTTGCAATTTTTTGTCAGTTTTGGAAGATTTTAAAACCAGCAGTTCATTAACAAATTCTTACGACCTAACTTCCGCTGTAGAAATACAAATAGTAGAGTAGATGAAAGAAATGAGTGCCATTGTTGAAGGAAGGCAGTGCCACAAGTACAGCCTGATCTCACAAAAAATCATACATATTTTACAAGGTTTTTTTCTATGTATTACAAAGATTATTTCTATATCGTATGTATTTTACAAGTTGCCAGATTTCTATGAATTCGTACAAATGACCTACACCTAACCCTGCCTCTAAACCTTCCCGTCACTGGGGTTTTAGACAAATCGTCGAAAATTGTACGAGTGAGGTCATACGAATCAAACTAGTCGTGTAGCACAAATATGCTAAATAGACCCCACCTCATTTATCTAAATAAAAAAAAATGTTTTGGAACCATTCCTTTAAGCCATCATTACAGGCCTAGTCCTATTCTCTCGATCTCACAGACAAACAGAGCAATTTTGTCTCGTTTGAAACAGAATTCCAGACCTGTCTTTTAACTTGCCTTCAGGGCGTCTTTTACTGCTGGTTGAAGCTCAAGAGACACAATCCGCTGATAGATTCTCTTTTTGTCACTAAACTGTAAGCAAAAAGCAGTCAGCGATTGATCGCGGCGTCCCACAGCTGCCTGATTCAACACATATTTAGGGCTTTTCTCCCCCCCAGATGTTCCATCCTGGTGCTGGCGGGGCTCCACTTGGCCCGTGGTGCGTGGCTGGGATTGGTTCTCTCCGCAGGTTTCTGACGGGGTGAGCGGCCGCGGTTGGGCGAGACCTTCCTTAATTAAAAGCCCGTTGTATCTGCGGGGGGGTTTGATTGATTGCGCTTTTGGGTGTTGTGGCAATTCTAAAGACCGCGTGGAGGGTGTCGCTCAGCTCTGCGGAGGGCTTGGGAGAATACATCAGCATTTAAAACAAACATTGCGGTTCGTCTCAATTAGCGGAAGCGCGGTGGGCAGTTTAGATGAAGACGGCTTCGGATCTGAGCACCGGTGTCTCTCCGCCACACAACCATTAGATGACAGCCGCTTTTAATGAAACACTTTAAATGTGTGATGTCAACGGGGATTTATGCTTTGGCTGTGATGCAGGATATGCCTCACACAGTGCGATCAGCATCCGAAAGGAACCTTTTACACACCTGCCAAAGTCATGCGGATGGAGAAATGTGCTAGGTATGAAGAAGCATGATTTTATTTGGCTTTTTTCTTCAAAAAGGTGTTTTGGGCTGTTGACTTTGGAGTTACTTGTAGTATTCACTCACTAAAGCTGCATGTTAGATAAAACAATACAGTAATAATGTAAAATATTATTATCATTTAAAATAGCTGTTTTACATGTAATATGATATGACTTTCAGCATTACTAGCCTACTCCAATCAAAATCATTCTAATATGCTGATTAGCAGCTCAAGAAACATTTCTGATTCTCATCAATGCTAAGTTAACAGTTAAACCTTAATACATTTTTTCTTCCTGTTATGAAGGAAAGTTCAGAAGGTCAGCGTTTGCATGAAATCATTTGTAACATTCTAAATGTCTTTACTGTTACTTTTGACCAGTTTAATGCATCTTTGCTGAACAAAATGATTCGTTTCTTTCAAAAACAACAACCTCTAACCTGCTGCATTAACATTTTTAGATAAAATCTTGATAACAACCCATCCACTGTAGAAGATTAGAAGATGTGCTTTCTTCAGTAGATGGTTTGAATCGTTGAAGGTCAGACTGTCATCTTACAGTTCAGTTTAAGCCATATACAATGTTGCCAACTGGCTATTAGCTGTTTAATGTATTTGCCAAGGGCAGTTTTTACTCGTATTTTCCAGTTGGCAAGTGTTTATTTGGACGTTGTGTTCAATGCTTTGAAATGAACAGCACACCAGTGTTAAAAGAATGTTTTAAAAGATGGCATTGCTGTCAGTACGAATTGCATTGTTTGAATGCAGCTGCATTACTGGGCCATCAAAAAAAAATCTGTAATGTCAAAACTGCACCAATGATTGAAACATTTTTTGGTGTGTCTATAAAGCCTCCCTATGTTTGAGTGTTTGTCACGGATCATTATGTCACGATGAGGGACGTGGAGACGTACGGGTTCATGTGCAAACTGTTTAATAAATACAACGAGCAAAACAGACAAGCTAAAGGGTAGTTACCGGCAGACAGGAATGGGGAAGGGAAAGCAAAAGAGTAGTCAAAGTCTGTGCGTTGGTCGGGCAAGGGGCAAGGCAAAGGCAATAATCCAAACACGGGCAACGGTAAATCCAGAAGATGATAACAGGGCACGAGAACACGAATGAACACACTAGGTTGACGGCAATACATTGAAACATACATCGACAATGATCCGTGACAAACACTCAAACATAGGGAGGCTTTATACACTGAAAACTAGGTCAGAGGGTGGAGACTAGCAATGAAGTACTATGACAACAAACGAGTGGGCGGAGACATGAGTTCATGGAATGAGTTCGGGCATGAAAACACACACAGAGTGCCATCCAGTGGATCATGACATATGGCTCGAGAAGCCAAAAGTAGCATGATCTTATCCACCATCAAGATTTTTGGCTTCAAATCATTGCTTTTGGCCAAAATGTGTTTTTTTCTATTTAAAGCAGTGAAATTGTATTGACTCATATTTTGGCCTTAATTATGGATTTGTTTCTTACAAACGCACATCTTTTCACTTCTCAAGATGTTAACGGATGGACTAGAGTGGAGTGGATTATTATGATTAGCTGTTTGGACTCATTCTGACGGCACCCATTCATTGTACAGGATGCACTTAATATTTGAACTGCACTGTGGGGTGCTTGCTGATGTTTCAAATCCTGATGTGTAAAATCAAACTTGGAAGTGTCAGCGTTCACTGTTTTCAGGGCTTATTGTCATTCTGCTTATATAAAGGAAAGCAGAAAACTGGATTTGAATTTGATTCAACAGGGATAAAAATCAATGCAGGCATATAAAGCAGTTTGAAGCTCTGAACTGGATGCATAACGTCATCTGTTTCTCTGGAGGTGAGGTTGTTTTGAAACATGCAAAACAACTGAGATACAATGAAAGTTCGTCTTGCGCAGATCATCCAGCAGTGCAATAAGCCTTGGTTTTATAAGCTTTTTCTTCTTGAGTGCCTTTTTGTCCTTAATAAAGCATCTACATAAGGTGATGTGTTTTTAATGAAGCTTTATTGTGGTCGTTTAGCATTAAAAATGTAACATCCAGTGAAGTTCTTTTGCTCTCACAGTTACAAGCCTGCCGATGTGCGTCTTGTGTTGAGGAAAGAAGCATTAATCTGCTGTCCAATCAGACAGACCCAGTGTTACGGCATCATAAGAAACCTCGCATCGAATATTTTATTATCGTGACAACAGTCACGTGCGACGCATTTTCTTTGTTATCCGCTCTCTAAGGACCTGAGAGGAACACAGCTGTAAAGGGGCTTCAATGAGGATGTATAGACCGTACCTGCTGTGATTATCAGGTGAAATGAATGACCTCATAAGTGTCAGGAGTGATTGATTATTTACATCAGAGAAATGGAGCGTTAAATGGTGGAGTAACAGGGTCTTTTGTGCTGGCCGGTGCTCTGGTGGGGGGATTGTGGGTGTCCATTATATATCAATATATATATATATATAGCTTTCCATTTTGTGTATTTTGTAATAAACACATATGTTCATTAAATGATATAGATAAATTGCATTTAATATTTATTTAATTTAATTCATATAATTATATAATATTTACATTATAGTACTATTTCTTTAAGATATTTAAAATAGCTATTTATTTATTTCAGGTTTATTTCACAGGGACAATGCTCATCAATAATACATAAATGTACAATGTGCTAAAATTAGCACTAGTCTAGGCAGTCCCTAGACTGATGGTAAAATCGTCAGCCTAAAAATATAAAACAATTAATCAAAACATAACAAATACATGCTCCAAATAGTACACAATTCCCAAAAAATATTTACATCCGCTAAAAATACATATAGGAGCAACAGATCAATTTGACATCAATACCAGTAAAACACATGCACCATTCAACTGTCAGACAAAATAACCAATGTATCACTAATCCATAATATCAATATGCAGACAATAGATTATTGAAAGTGCATTGAAGTCGCAAGCTCTAATCTGAAACAAAGAGTGGCTGATTGTTTTCTATGTGATTTTTTTGGGCAGCTGTTGGCCTTTGCTGATGGTCCAAAGTCAGGTTATGCTAGACTAGATGTAGTTCGATAAACATGCTCCACTTATACAGCGAGTCTATTTGGAGCGTCATCTCAATACTCAAAGTGACATCATGCCAAGACCAGGAACCGATGCGGCTAATTGGAAGACTTACCAACGGTGGCAAGAAGACTCGGGCAAAATGTCTGTTTGTAACCTTTGTGGAGACACAAATAAACGCTATTAGAAGTGAAAATGCTAAGATAACCATTGGCGTAGCAGTACATTAATAGCCAAGGAGCCTTCAAGCAGTTACTTTCACATTCATGCTTGTTTTAAGACATTTCTCCACAGGCTATTCTCACTTAACTCAATATATGCAAAGTTATTTTAATAATAACAGAAACCCTTGGGTGCTAAGCGCGCTACTTTATTAAAGACTGAATATTTGATCTACAATAACTAAATTATATATTTGACTGAATGTATCCACATTTATGTCTTTATTTAATGCACAAATATTATTTAATCCAGATGAAATAATTTTTGTTGACTACAAAAAGACTTGATGCTAAAAATATGCAGATTTTTTTTGATTCTTGTACAGCCGACACGTGGCTATTTCCGAATCCTGAGCCCATAAAAAGCTCATAAAGGTGACTGAAAGCAGCTCTTTAGCTTCGTAATGTGTATTTGTTGTCCTTGAGTGTGGATGTATTTTTAGAGAGGCCACTTTTACACCAGGGGGCTTTTGTAGAGAAAATGACAGTTATATTTCCCATCTAACAAACACTTTTACAGTAAAGCGGTTCAAGATAAAGAGAAATAAGATCTAACAGGAGGAACCAGGTATTTGTAGAGTCGTGCATGAGTGTTTATTTACAGATTGGATGTGTCATGTTCACTAGATATACTGTACTCTGATTGGTAGATGGCTAATATTGTTATATTATACTGTATTTTCCAGAATTTAAGTTAACTTGTAGAAAGAGAGCTGCAGAGATAGTTTCAGTCAATATGGTTTTTTTTTGTATAACGTATGTTTAATTCTATGACATAAATCAGTTGTGATTTTTTTGAACGCTTTTACTTGTATTGATAACAGCAGTTGCTAAAAGGTGTCTAAATAGGTCTACACAGGACAGGTATAATCTTTTCTACTAAGTAGTTGCTTTCAGAGCCTCATTGTGTTTGTAATTACATTGCAACTATTATAACTCAAAGGGAACATGTTTGAGCAAAGACTGAAAGAGTTGGCTGAATCTTATAGTGAAAGTGATGTTGAAGTCATGTGACTGTGCTGTAGTTTGTTTGTAGTCTGCGTTTAGCTTTTTACTTCTACCGATTGCATTTTGACTTCAAAGTTTTGTTATTTCTGAAGGTTATTATGAACACAATGTGTAAGAATCATAACTTTTATTGGTCACAGAGCTTATTTTCTGCAATAATCCAAAAGCCATTGGTAAATCCTATTGGGTTTTTGTCAAAGGAACCAGGGGAATGCTAACTTTTGGTCTGGCCCACAAAATTACGTCAACAATGCAGCGCTATATAAAACCCTGATTTGTCGATGCCCGATATTGTTGTAAAGCCAATCATAGTATTCATATTATGTATCCAGAATAGACTGTAAGTCAAACTTTCGATCATTTAATGAATGAAATGTATATTTCTTAACTTACAATATACCTTACTGCAGGCAAAACACATTTGGATTCGTGCCTAGAGCACAAGTTTAGGCTTGGTGTTTATATTAAATGTTGTTTATAATGAATGCCAGTTTAATTTATCTTTGTTTTTTACTTTTTAATTCCTTTTCTGTTCAGAATACCATTACATTTACATGATTTGTTATGGAGTGAGGGGAATTCAAATATATGTTAATGATTTTAGGTTTGTAAAAGTTTAGCTTTATTTACCCCTATTTATATCTCAGTGCACTAAAAAGCAACTCCTATGAGACTTCACGAGTTCGCGCTTACTCATTAGTAAACAAATAAAGCAAATTTGGCGTGCTGTCCAGGGAACGAGCCGGGAGAATCGTCAGACTCCGAACCCTAGCGGCTTGAACCCTAAGAGGGGTTTAGCGGTTTGAGTTTGGCACGATCTCCGCATGCCCCCCCGGAGGAAGACGTGGACTTAGGAGGAGAAGGGGAGGTGGAGGGTGCATGAGAGCGAGATGCGAATGAAAGGGAAACTGGTTTATTTATAGTAAGAAGGAAGATAGTGATTGCTAACGAGGTGATTGATTAGGTAATGCGGAGCCAGATGTGGTTAATTTGTGCCGCGCTTCTCCTGAAACTATGTTATTATCAAAACATTCACTTATCTTTTTCTAACCAATTTTTTTATTCTCAGATTCACTTGTTTTCTGTAAAAATGGGGAAATGAGATGGCTCTCAAATCGCGTACTCCAAGAGGAGTCACTGATATGAATGGAAATGTTAACGTTTAGCTTTCTCCAGGTTCTCCGTAGAGCTCCACGGCTTTGATCTTAGGTCAGTTCACTTAAGTTCTCATCATATTCCTGGACTATTTGTCTCCATGACCACTGCCCATTGTAAAGCTCTTGTGCTTTAGGACATTTTCTGTCATCCCTGATCTCTCATGTTGGTTCTCTTGAGCCCAGTCTGGCCTCTTCTAATATAATCACTTTTGTGACTCGTTCGGTAATAAGAACGTTTTGTGCGCATGAGGGATGGACACGGCACTTCATTTACTATCATTTCCACGTGACAATCCACCTGATGTTCCCCTCGGAGCAGCTTGTGTTAAAGCTGGTGGAGATTAGTCGCCGTTTCCATTCACGGAGCCACGGTCCCACGTCACCGTTCCTGTTCTAATTCAACTTCCTCATTATTTTAGTGTCTTGCAGCAGAATGAGAAAGAGCGACAGAGAGGGAGATAAGGAGAGAGCATGAGGAGAGACAAATGGAGAGCAGATTGTTGAAGTTTAATTGAATCCATCAGAGAAATGAAGGGAGCCGGTGGCGCATTTACAATATGAGATTTGCATGTCTCCCGTGTTTGTCATGTTTGACAGCGATCGCGTCCCTGTGTTCATTTCCAGACAGAAGGACCACGCGATAGCTTCCTGTAAGTGACCCGCGTGCCTCTGAACTCGTCCAATCAGACCCCTGCAGAGCGCATTCACAAACGCATTTGCATGTAAAAAAAAGACCCACCCACCTCAAGGGACGTTTAGTCCCCCCACAGCTACTAATGACGCCATTTCCCTGGGTAATTAATTAGTTTCCGAGCAGAAGCAATGCGGAGTGTGGTAATACCAGATGTTTGTTCTATTTACTACTGCGCAGTTGAAAACGGCAGCAGTCTGTTGGGGTGTTCCTAATTGTGTAATTGTGCCTTCAGCGATAAAGATGACAAATGTTTCTGTGAATGTCGGCCCCCTGGAAGGGCCCTTATCGCATTATGAAGACAAGCGCACCAGCAGGACTAAAGTTAAAGCTCATTTGTTTGGCCCTGCTGCATTAACTGCACTAAAACATGCAAACTTTTTAAAGTTCAGCTGGGTGTAAAATGCCAGTGTTCAGGTCTGAAATACTAAATCTTATTTTTCAAATGTAAAGGGTTAGTTCACATTAAAATGTAAATTCTGAAATGAATGACTCACTCTCATGTCGTTCCAAACCCATAAGACCCAAATCAATATATTTTTGTTGATATCAGAGAACCATCTGCCACTCCATAGACACCAATACAACTGAAATGATCCAGATCCAGAAACGTAGTAAATACATTGGTAAAACAGGACGTGACATCAATGGCTCAATTGCAATTTTGCAACGCTAGAGTACTTTTTTGTTGCACAAGGAAAACAAAAATAACATAATTTACTCAACCGTTCATCTCAACACAAACGCAGGTTATGATCATGTGTGAAGTTCCTATGGGACCGAAACGAGGGTGAGTAATTAATAACATAATTTTCCTCTTTATGTGAACTTACCCTAACTAACTAAATTTGGACTGTGGGGATGACAAGTTAGCATTTTAGGATGTTTACTACCATTTTTAATTGTTTGAGAATGTTCAGAGAACGTTCAAAAGTGTCTCCAAAATTTAATGTTCCCTTAACATCTGCATAATCAAGAAAACATGTCTCTGTAATGTTTATTGGAAAATGTTTAGAGTAGGCTAAATTCAGAAATAACTAGGACCGGGACTCGATTAAAAAAATTAATAGAATTAATTAGAGGCTTTGTAATTAATTAATCGAAATTAATCTCATTTTAATCGCATATAAATACTTGACCTAAGAACAGTGAGAAGTTTATTCATATGGATTTTTAGTGTACCATTGAAGAATGACTGAATACATAAGCTTAAGCAACAAAATATTGTTTATTTTTGTTCAACCAAGTCCAGCATACCAATACTGTGCCGTGCGTGATATCACATTGAGCCGTATATACTACACACAGCCGTTATTCACTGACGA
>JAUYWG010000061.1:15624665-15637114 GCA_034779775.1 Enteromius afrohamiltoni
GTTAAAGTTTGGATGCGTGTCTCTAGTTCTAGGATCTTCTCTGTCAGCCTAACTATATCCCTGCATTTATCACATGTTAAACCCTCATCGCCGACAGAGAGAGATAAACTCTACATGTGGCATGACGTGCAAACAACAACAGAGGGAAAAGCCATACTCACCGAGATTGATGGGTTATTCACTTACTACTGTTGTTTGATAAACTTGCGAAAAACGGAGCGAACGAGAAGTGAAACAATAATTTAAATGGATCTGGAGAAAGTAATTAAATAAGAGGAGACAATACTAGAAAAACAGTAGTAATATCCGCGAGTGTAGCGCGAGGGACGCGAAGGATACGCTAGTCGGCAGATAAATGCTAATGAGCTGCACTCGCGGTTTTAAGAATGAATGCCTAAACAATATAAACATACACACAGGCAAATGCAGTTAAAAGAATTTATTGCACAAGCAGTATAAATACATTACAAACAAGTTGTGTCACATTCCAAGCCTTCTGAAGCCATACAAAGTCTTTATGTGAAAAAGCCAATGGCATTTCACGACCAACGTTGGCGTAAGGATTCTTGTAGCGTCATTTTTTGAAATCACGCTCCAACTGCAGCAGCGCACAGGAAGTATGGAGAAGACAGAGACAGTGGTCGCGTCTATTCCTCTCACAAATCAATCGTTTGCCTCAAAAGACTTGGAATATTAATATCTTTCAAATAATTGATGACAGTGGTTGTATCTGTCTGCTATATCTTGTGTTTTATTGACAGATTGACATCCTACATATATGCAATAATGCTATTATTGCTATTAATGCTTTTACTTAATATATCTTTTAATTATAACGATAAAAAAATAAATAAATCACATCGGCATATTGACACTAAGCATTTCCTAGTTAAAACAATGGAGGACCCTTCACATCGAAAGTGACTAAAAAGGGGTACCTTGAGCTTCAAAAAGTGACGCAAAAAGCTTTTGACCAAGCGTCAACAAGTTAATAAAGACTATCATTCTCTAGAGAGTATCCACTGCTGAGTAAGTGATGTAATACTACATTTCTCCAAATCTGATGAAGAAACAAACTCATCTCAATCTTGGATGGCCTGAGAGTGAGTCATTTTCAGCACATTTTTATTTTTTTGGTGACCGATTTCTTGTGTGACTGCTGACACGCTCCTGATGTGCATCTTGGCACTTTAGGAGACTCGTCTTTCAGCTATATGGTTAAATGTGCACTCGCACTCTGCCTCTGTGGTTTTAGTTTAATGTACTCCCTGAATAAAATCCAATTTACAGCGATTGTGTCTTTACCACAGAATATAGCGATGGCCAACAGAGCAGGTCGATGGAGGACCCTGAAACACCTTCAGGATTGGCAGGCAGCAAAGCTGAAATGTTGATGGATCCGTCTGCCTGCTCTCTCATGCTGTGACTGATGAACACGGCATGGGCTCTTTGGCGAGAGCGTGTCTTTTATCTGCTCTCAGGAAAGGGGTCCGTTCTGCTCGACTGCACACTCAGACACTTGTGCACTGCAAATGTACAGTGGGATTGACCCGCACTCCCAGAGGAGCTGCGCCACGCCTTTCTTCTTCTCCGTAATGTAGCTCTCCTGAAGCAGCGGCAGCATTTTTGCTCCTTTCTGTAGGTTTGTTCAGTACAAGCTTTGGATTGGTGATGTTTTGTCTGATGCCTTTTGAAGTACAGCTCAAGTGTTGCTGTAATTTAAAGGGTCTTATCGTAGAAAACTTGTTTTTTTTTTGCTCTTTTCAGCTGGAAGCAGTTATAATGCAAATGTTTATAACATAGTCTGGCAAGACCATTTATGAAAACCGAGGTTAAGTCACTGCAAAGCGGACACATGTGTTGAGATGTGCACTTAAGACGTGACGTTATCATTTCTGTATAATTGGTGCATTTATCAGATTTAATTCAGCAAAAGCATTGCACTTTTTTTTTTTTTTTTTTTGTTGTGTCACACATTCTGTTTTACGTTACTTTTTTAAAACTTTAATTTAATTTAATTTAATTTAATTTAATTTAATTTAATTTTATTTTATTTTATTTTATTTTATTTTATTTTATTTTATTTATTTTATTTTATTTTATTTTATTTTATTTTATTTTATTTTATTTTATTTTATTTTATTTTTGTATTAAAAATGTATTCTAAAACTCAACAGCACTTTTTTTGATGAATGGAGTGATAAAAATATAAGGTTGTGGTATTTCCCCCAGGTGGTTTTATTCATTGGCCTCAAGTCACCCATCATTTCATGAAAGTATTTCTTGAGCCAGGTTTTTTTCTGTCTCTAGAATGTGAGTAGTGGCTATTTTTTTATGTAATGTGACACATTTCTTCATCTAGTTAGAAACCGGTTAGCGAGTGGATTGGATGTGGAGCAGGCTGCTGCAGATCCAGCCCTGATTAGAGCTTCATAATGTAATTTCTCCCTCTCAAACATGACATTTTCACATCAGTCACCCACTTGATTTGTTAGTCATAAAGTGATATTTCGACATAGATGAGTTCTCGCAAAGCCTTGTTCAATTCAGCAGCTACAGAAAACCAATTAAATTAAGGTGAATATATCAGCACACCGAGTGGAAAATCAAAGGCGCATTCGGGCGAATTTAAACTGGTGATTGAATTGTGGCGCATCTCCTGAATTTGAATAGTACAGTACATAGAAGAGATCTTCAGATAGCAAGAATCTTTCTTGGTGAAGTGGAGCTCATATAGTGCAGATATCATGTTGTTCTGTTAGCGATTTCCCCTCAGGAAGAAAACAGAGAGACAGAGAGAGTGATACAGAGCAAGCGGCTGCGGTTCGGTCTCTAGATCAGCCTGACAATTGAAAAGCTCCACATGGAGCCCAAAGAACTCCGGCTGACACCATCATTTAGCGTCTCTCCTCAGGACTGACCTTCATCTGGGTGAAAAGACCTCGAAAACCCCTCTGGCTGTGCTCCAGACGGATATATGGCCCATGATCCTGTGCAGGAGCCAGCGGCTTTCAGTTCAGGTTTTTACCTCACATTTGGGCTCCACATAAACACACTCAAACATTTTGATTGAGAAGTTCTGTTATTAACATTAATCCAAACCTGTAAGAAACAGCGATGCGTGATGTGCAATACTGTACAATACTGTTTAAAAGTTTAAAGTCTGTAAGGTTTTTCGGTTACACTTTATATAACCCTATGAAATCTCTTATTTTTTCCCAAATTTCGTAAAAAAATTTTTTTTCCAAATTCCCTTTAAATTTTTGCTTTTCTCAATTTCTTTTTAAAAGTTCATTTAAATTGTATTAATCAGAAAGCATATCTTTATTGTACACTGAGCACATGTGACAGATGTGACAGAGTCTTTAGACGCAGTGGAGAACGTTCTGCTGCCTGCAACATCCTCCAGCATGACCGGTTTGGCAGTGATGGTGTGGGGTGGCATTTCTTTGGAGGGCCACACAGCCCTCCATGGGCTCACAGAGGTAGCTTGAATGCCATTAGTTATTGAGATGAGATCCTCAGACCCCTTGTGAGAGACCATATGCCGGTGCGGTTGGCCTTGGGTTCCACCTAATGCAAGAGGATGCTAGACCTCATGTGTCTGGATTGTGTCAGCAGTTCATGCAGTACGAAGGCATTGATGCTATGGACTGGCCCGCTTGTTCAACAGACCTGAATCCAATTGAGCACATCTGGGATATCATGTCTTGCTCCATCCACCAAAACCACGTTGCACCACAGACTGTCCAGGAGTTGGCGGATGCTTTAGTCCAGGTCTGGGAGGAGATCCCTAGGCAGACCATCATTCGATGCAAACCCAAAAACGTTGCATCTAGCTTAGGATCTCTTGAATATGAAAATACAACAAAAAAATCTTTTTGTCTTAGTGCAGAAGTTAAATAAAAAAATAAAAAAATAAATATATATGTACATTTTCTGAAGAAAAATATAATTACATCTTCAGAATCTTCAGAAAATATTTTTTTCTCAAACATAGTCAATGGGGAAAACACTCCAAGGGGGCAATGGGCAATTACTGTAGTTATTCTATTTCCATCAAATGTATTCTAGCTAGTTGGATTAATTAAAGTATTTGGATTTTATTTTTACAAAAATATATTTTACCCCACCCATGGGGGCATTTTGGCCTATAGATAGGGGAAAACGCTCCCCCTGGGTACACATTTTATTTTTGTTAAAAGGAGTCATACAAAGCCAATTTTCCACTAGTTTATATGATTCTTGGAATGGAAAGTTTGTAATATAGTTTGTTTTAAAATTTCTCAAAGATAGTTTGAAAACGCAAATTTCACCCTGTCAAAAACAGCTCTTTTGAAATCGCTCTGTTCTGTGTACTTCCCCTTTAAATCTTCAGAAGCTCCGCTGAACCCGCTCCTCTTTCTGAGGCGCTCTCGGAGGATCTTTTTTTAGCCGTATTCATAGTAAAACTTGTTACATTAGTACATTATTAGGAAAGGCGATTTACAAAGATTAAAATACATTATACTCACTGCTTCTGTAGGTGAGGCTGGATCATGAATGAGTCGCTCAAACATAAATGATGTCAGGGGTAAATGACTACTGCTATGTAAATTAATACATTCAACAACAAAACACCTCAATCTCTTAGGAGTCTTGCTTGTCTCTGCATCTCGGTCTGATGGCGGCTCACTCAGGGCAGGTCTGACGCCAGAAGGGGCAACTTATTTTTATTACATTAAAAGAAAACTACTGGTGGATCTTAATCATTGTAGGGTGGTTGTGTACACACACTCCCAACACACATTTCAGTCCAAACAGCTTGAAAAAGTGCATGTGGCACCGGATGACCCCTTTAAATTTCTAATAATATGAAAACTCTGGACATTTTTGATACTTTGTTTATATTATATGTCATTGTCACACAAACATAAAAGATAACTTTTTTTTTATGTTTATTGACTCTTTCAGCATTCTTCTCATGCAGACGCTGTTGTACGCGGACAGGCATTGTGCATCAGGACTGACCCTCCTGATGATGAAAATGACGTAATGCAGGTTGCGTCCAAAGTATACTTTGGCCTTTAAGCGGGCGTGGCGTTTTCTGTAGGCAAGTTTGCCTTGGTATTTGGCCCGACTTTTCTGAAGCCTTTTTTTTTAAATCTCATCTCGTCTCATCTCATTCTCGTGAACCCAGCGTCTCATCTCTGGGAATAAGTTTCTCATCACACCCCTATTTCTGATAATTATAAATGTTGAGAAAAGTGCTGCTTCACATTTGTATGGAAGTGGTGATGCACTTTTTTAGTATCCTTGATTAATCAGAAGTTCAAACAGACAGCATTTACTTGGTATAGAAATCTGTTATGGCATCATAAACATCTTTACTGTCACATTTAACTAATTTAATGCATAATTGCAGAAGAATAGTATGAATCTCTTTTAAAAAGAGATCTTTTTTTTTTTTTTTCTTCTTGTGTGTGCAAAGATTTCTCACATTTGTCACTTTATTTCTTGCAAATAAAGAATGCAAAGATGCATTAAGTAAATGATGAGAGAATTAGCATGAACTATTGCTTGCTAAACAACATTGTAAATGTACTTTAAAGGAATATTTCTCCCAAAAACTGAAAATCTGCTGAAAATGTCCTCACGCAAGTGAAGATGTGTGTTTTTCTTCATCGGATTTGGAGAAATGTAGCATTTAATCACTGCTCACCATTGAAGTGAATGGCTGCCGTCAGGATGAGAGCCCAAACAACTAACAATAAGCCATCAATAAGAAACAAATCCAGCATTATGATATATTTCACTGCAAACTATTACTTTATTCTCATCTGAATCATGAGAGAAATCTAAAAGAGTTTAAAACTTTAAACAGATTAAAACAGTTCTTTCAATCAAGCATGTTTCTACTCCTAAAGACATTAACTGAAGGACTGGAGTGTTGTAGATTATTGTGATGTTTTATGATCAGTTTGGACTCTCATTCTGACGGCACCCATTCACATCCATTGTGGAGCAAGTAACGCGATTCTCCATTTCTCCAAATCTGATAAAGAAACCAACTCATCCACATCTACAGGGTGAGGACATTTTCAGCTCATTTTCATTTTTTCTGTGAACTGTGGCTTCATTGAGTTATACTTAACCCGACGATGAAGTCTATTCCAGATCAGATCCGCTGGTTGCTCTTGTAAACAATACTGACCTTTTACAAACAGATGTGAGGGAAAGTATGTCCTTTAGCTTGGTGAAACTCTAGCCTGCTGTGATTGCTTTCAGAGGTCAGTATTGAAATGGGCAGTTCTGCGAGATATGTGATTTAATAATGTGATTTATCGTGACAGGCCTGTTGGCTTGAGGCCGGCTACGGGATCTTACTGTAATGCATTCCAATTACAGTACACTAATTAGTGCGAGGCTGTTCTGAGTTCAGGAAAACGTTTTCTATTTTTGTTTGCAGAGGGAAGCGGAAGGCTTGAACGCAGTGCTGTTTATTCACGCTGTAATCGGCCCACTCTATAACCGCTGAAGTGCTCTCCCGAGGGTCTCCAAAAGCATTTTTTGTAGCTCTGTATTATTGTCCTCGGTGGAGCTGTTGTTTTTTTAATTTAATCAGCAATGAAAATAGCCCTACAACGAATGAGGGATAAAATACAGCCAGGGCAAGAACTTCAGGAATATTTAAAGGGAAGAAAAGCTCTTTCTGGAAGGATGCAACCTGCAGGGCAGACCCAACATGCTCTCTCTCTCTTTCGTGCTTTTTTCCTAGCTTGCCGTTTGCAGCTAATCCCTGCGGTTGGAATCGCTGTCAGTTTAAGCCGTTGGAGATTGAATCTGTGCTCAAAACCCTTTTCAAACTGTTTTAATCTGGTCAGAATATCTGCACCATTATTCATTCACTTCCTCAATTTCACCCAAAGAACATGTGCTGCATGATAGTGTTAGATATATTACAAATCTGGCTGATGATATAACAACTAGACAGTTTTATGGCAACTAATAACTGATTTATTATTATCAGTGTGGGAAACAGTTGTTGGAAACTTAATAATTTTTTTAGGATTCTTTGATCATTAAAATATTAAAAAGAGAAGCATTTATTTAAAATGGATAATAATGTTCAGAACGTCTAGGTTAAGAACGTAACCCACGTTCCCTGAAGGAGGGAATGGAGACCTTACATATGGGATCTCGCTTGAGAGACCAATCGTCTTCGAATCCTTTGGAAAAGGCCAATGCATATTGATGTGCAATAATTACAGCCAGGTGCTCCTTATCGTAGCGTGAGTATAAGAGGGCACAGCTGGATTGCACATGCAGGTTTTCGCTGAGGAGTCGAGTAAGCATCAGAGCGACCCAGGGTCGTGGCAGAAAGATATAACGTCTCCGTCTCCTTCAGGGAACGTGGGTTACGTTCGTAACCTAGACGTTAGTTACCCTTTCAGTCGAATCACTTCGAAGTTACATATGGCAACAGACCCATGGAAGAGGGAAAGGCCCTAAGGCCGCGTTACCCGGAGACAGCGGTGCCGACAGGCAGGCAAGCGTGTCAGCAGGAGAGTCTCCACGCAACCTTCCCAATGCCCTGGGGGCTAAATTTAGGGGCCCCCCGTTGGGATGCCAACTTCTTAAAAAGTTGAAGCATGGGTTGGGGGGGGCCGAGACTAGAAAATAATTCTTAACAAAAAATTATAAAGGAATGCACTATATTGATAAGATATGGAGATAAGTGAAGGGAAACACAGCCCTCTGGCAGACTGTTGAAGCCACAACCTCTGGTGAAGGAAGTCCAGAGGAGCACATTCGAGACTGACTCTGCTCTGAGTCTGACTGGGGGGCAGGAGGAAGAAGTTCGCCTTGGCATCAGGGAACTTTTGAGGGGCACAGCTGCAAGCCAACACCAACCGGTCTTCTCGCTACCTGCTTGTCTGACACGGGAAGACACAGCCTCTTCGCGGAGGTCGTAGAACCTGGCGAAGGTGTTTGGTGTCGCCCAGCCCGCAGCTCTACAGATATCTGCTAATGAGGCAGCGTGCACCAACGCAGAGGTGGAGGCAATACTCCTCGTGGAGTGAGCTCTCAGACCTGGGGGGCACGGCTCTTCCTGGTATAAGTAGGACAGGGAGATGGCATCCTCCACCCAATGGACCAGCCTTTGTTTGGAGACAGCATTTCCTTTCTGCTGACCTCCAAAGCAGACAAAGAGCTGCTTGGAGCGTCTGAAGCTCCGGGTGCGGTCAATGTAGAGGCGCAATGCGCCTACAGGACACAGCAACTGTAAGGCCAGTTCTGCTTCCTTCTGGGGCAGAGCTTGCAGGTTCACTACCTGGCTTCGAAAAGGTGTGGTAGGAACCTTGGGCATGTAGCCAGGCTGAGCTCTAAGTGTTATGTGAGAGAGAGCCGGGCCGAACTCTAGGCACTCTTCGTTGACAGAGAAGGCTTGAAGGTCCCCAACTCTCTTGATGGAGGCCAGAGCAATCAGGAGTGCTGTCTTTAATGACAGGCATTACAACTCAACTGATGCTCAAGGGCTCAAAAGGACCTTGCCACAAGCCAGTTAGGGTGACGGCAAGGTCCCAAGAGGGCACAGAGGGCAGTCTCGGGGGATTAACCCGACACGCACCTCTAAGGAACCTAAAGATGAGTTGGTGCTTACCTGAGGATTCACCATCCACTGTTTCATGGTATGCCGCTATGGCAGTGACACATACCCTAATAGCTGAAGGGGACAGTCTGCGCTCCAACTTTTCCTGCAGGAAGGAAAGCACAACTGCAATCGGACATCTCTATGGGTCCTCTTGGCGTGAGGAGCACCAGTCGATAAACCGACCACATCTCTGAGCTTAGGCCTGCCTTGTTGAGGGGGCCCGAGACTGAGAGATGGTGTTAATCATGGCTGCTGGCAAACCGGAGAGGTCTGCCGCGTCCTGTCCAGGAACCAGACGTGCAAGTTACAGAGATCAGGCCGCGGGTGCCCATCCCCTGAGAGAGAAGGTATCTCCTCAAGGGGATTTTCCAAGGAGGGAAATGATCTTGCACAGGGTCTGCACAAGGAGGCTCACTTGGGGAAAGCTGTACTTGAGCCCTGGAGGCCAGCTGTGTGCCAGTGCATCCCCACTGAGGGCCGTGTCGGAGGGGGGAGTAAAACAGGCGACAGTGGGAGGACTCGGGGGAGGCAAAGAGATCCTGCCCCGCCGAAGTGGCTCCAGATCAGCTGGACTACCTGGGGGTGGAGTCGCCATTCTCCAGGGTGGGTGGATTGAAGTATCCCTGGAATGTGAACAGTGCGCAGAGATTTCAGCTGCGTCTGACTTCACAGGAGCAGATGGTGGGCGAGTTGTATCATGCGGCGGGAGCGTAGACCACCTTAATGGTTGGTGTACACTATGGCTGCAGTTTTGTCCATTGGGACACACTGGGAAAATGCCAAGCAGCGTTACTGCGGCTGCCATATGCCCAAGGAGCCTCTGAATTTACTTGAGCTTTGGAAGATCCCAAGAGGATCAGATGTCTTCCGCAGCATCAGAGGGAGAGTCGGGCGGCGAAGCGCTCACCGGTGCGGGACAGGGGCCGTCCGTGGTCGCTGCTCCCATCCCAGGCAGACGCTGAGCTCTTGGCTATGCTCCTCCCACACAGTGCCATTGCCTGGCTTGGCCCGCTCTCGCGGGCTAGGCTTACCACGCCTCTGGGCAGGCTGCCCCCTCCCTGCATGCGATGGCAACACTACAAGTGTACCAGGCCAAAGCACTCAAACTTCTGCACGAGGGTGGGTCTGATCAAGGGACCATGCAGGAACTCCGTGCCGTGACAGACTTCACCCTACGGCGACTAAGGTTACCGCATGTGCCGTTGGTCAGGTGATGTCAACGGTAGTGGTTCAGGAGCGACACTTCTGGCTTCACCGCCCGACTCTCCCTATGATGCTGTGGAAGACATCTCATCCTCTTGCGATGTTCCAAAGGAGACGCTCAGCCCAGTGCCATTCGGGGAAGCGCATTGCTCTGGAAGCACCACCACACAACTACGGGGTGCGGCAGAAATTCGCTGGGCTTTTACACCCACAGGAACATGTTGCACAGTCACTGTGTGATTCCCCCAGGTACCCCCCCCCCCCAGCCGCCGAAAAGCCAGCGCGGCTCTCCGTCTCACCGCAGGAAGGACGCGAGGGGAGCCGTCTCTGGAACGAGAGGCACGAACGCAGTGTAGCGATGGTCATGCGCTCGCTATGAACGAATGAGTCATCCGCAAGCGCTGCCTTAGCTTGCCTTTTTTTTTTTTAAACACGCAAGACAGCGCTCGTGCCCGTCTAAAGAGGAGAGGAAACTCCAGCACACAGAAGCGCACGGTCGCATAGACATCTCGGGCAATGGCTATGAAACTGTGAGGAAATCTTTTTTTGGACAGCCGGTTTCCCAGGGGAGATCTCTCACGGCTCCACGTGCACTTAGTGGTCGAAGTCTCTCACTGGCGAGCAAAAGACTGGCGCTTTTTGAGCCTTTAAAACAGCTGCCGGTCTCGCAGGTCTGTTGACAGCTGCCTAGTTAAAGATGCTGCAACGACGATAGAGCTTGAACTCGGACAGGAACTCTGTTTGTTTGTAGATTCTCTTCCAGCAGACTCAATGTCATTCAGACGAGGCTCCGAAAGCGAAAAGCTGCATGTGCAATCCAGCTGTGCCCTCTTATACTCACGCTGTAATAAGGTGCACCTGGCTGTAATTATTGCACGCCAATATTCATTGACTTTTCCAAAGGATTCAAAGACGATTAGTCTCTCAAGCGAGATCCCATATGTAAGGTCAAAGTGATTCAACTGAAAGGGTAACTACTGTTACAGTAGTTTACTGTTTCACTACTGTTCAAAAGTTTGGGATCAGTAAATTTTTTTGTTTTTACATTTTAGATTTACATTTTAGAAATGTTGTATATTTGGAAAAAAAAAAAAAAAATGTTTATATTTTTAAATGTTTAAATTGTTTATATTCAAATCTAGTAAAATTAATTTAGGCAGCTTTTTGTTTCTAACTGATAAACTGCTAATATTAAAACATACTATTTTGTCGCAACATGAAATTATACATAATTCCAAACACATTTTTGTTGTTTTTGTTGTGGATATGTTTTAGTTATAGAGGTTAATTAGAATAGCATTACTAATTTAAAAATGAAAAAAAAAAAAGCAAGCGTTAGTGGCTGCTGTCACGATCAGCTGGATGTGCCAGCACAGCTCTGGATGGCACTCCAGCTCTTCACCAACTCTGTGTGTGTTTTTGTCTGTTTGAATTCATGGACTCTCATGTCTCCGCCTACCTTGTATGTTGCCTTGGTGTTTGATTCATGTCTCCGCCCATCTTGTCAGTTTTCATGGTGTTTCATTGTTGGCTCCGCCCATTGACCTATGTTGTGTATAAATCCCTGAATGTGTTTGTGTGTCTTCACGATTTATTATACATCGTCAACCTGGTTCCTGGATTTAATTTGTGTCTTTGTTCCTAGTGTGTTTTGTCATTTGGATTTATTCGCTGCCGATCTTTGCCTGGCCCTGAACATTTTCTCTGCCTCATCCTAAGGACTCTGATTTCCGGTATTTGACCATTGCTTTGTTTAAGTTTCTGCTACTGTCTATGCCTTCTCTGATTCTGTTTGCCGGTGCTTGACCCTGTTTGCCTTGACTCTGAGCTAAATAAATCAGATTTGCATTTGAACCCGAACGCCTACTCTACTCAACTGTTACAGCTGCATATATGCAGATAAACAAAACATAATTGTGTCTAAATAAATGAGTTGGCAGTTAATACAAGTGTAATATTATTAATACATAATTTTGTTTAATAAATTTGTGTAGTAATGGTCAATAATTCAACATTATAATAGTAGCTTTAATCCATTAATTAAAAGAAAATGAAAAAGATTTATGTTAGCAAATATCCCTAAATACAGGAGTTTCTGTTGCTGTGTTGAATTCACAGCGGCTCTGAGACAGTGTTCTGTTTAACAAACCTTGAGAATCAGTGTTGAGAATCAGTGAGAAAAGTGTTTTTTTTTTTTAGAAGGATTTAGTCTTTTTTTAGTGGAAAGTTGCTATAAACTAATTATTCAGCGCTCCGTCTGCCGCATGACCTCTGCATTTAAAGAGACGTTCGGCCTGTTGTTCTGGAAATGTGCCGACAGAGCACTGTATTGATGCGGCCGTTTGCAGGTGGCTCGTTCTAGCGTTTGACCTCGTCAGACTTGTTCGGTTTGCAGAACAAAAAGTGCAGCAGTTTTACTATAAACAGACACATGAGCGTCTGCATTATTCAGTCTGAAGACACACACACAGACAGAGATATCAATATACAGATATACTGCTAAAGTCAAATCAGATTTATCTGGATATTTATTCCATAATTAATAGTTATATATGATAATGTACTATATATTTATGATAACATACTAAACACACACACACACACACACACA
>JAUYWG010000061.1:15637214-15648083 GCA_034779775.1 Enteromius afrohamiltoni
TGTGTGCAAACCTGGTGAAGAACTACAGGAACTGTTTGACCTCTGGAATTGTTAACAAAGGCTTCTGTACCAAATATAACATTTTTTTGACTCAAGTGATCAAATACTTATTTGCCAAATAAATAGTTAACAAATCAAGTCAAGCAATTAATCAAATACAAAAAAGTTTTTGTTTGCATTTGTGTGTTGTATATATTATGTATAGAAATGCATGCACACAGTATATATTTAGAAAATGTAATTCTAAATATTTAATTCTAAATACATGTAATTATATGTCTATATATTTATATCATTTATATTATAAATAAATATATTTAATATATAAACAACCATTGTTTCTGAATTATATACATGCATATGTGTAATTTTATATATACATAATAAATATACACAACACACATAAAATACGTAAAGTTAAACTTTTATATTGGATGTGATAAATTGCATATATACTACTATAGCTACTATATATATATATATATATGTAGCAGTTAAAATATTATTGATAGGCTGTATTTTAATAGTAATATGCAAAGATGCATTAAATAAGACATTAAAGGCATTAAAGACACTCATAATGTTTTACAGTACTGTTATTCTTCTGTTTTTACATTGTGAGGAATGGCGTGCAGTATATACAGTACTGTAGTGTGTTCTGTGTAGTGTCCACTAAACAGTGCGCTAGTATTCCTTTCTGAACACAGCAAGAGAAAGAAAGTATCCATCTCTTTAGTAATCATTTGCTGATGATACACTTCCGCCAGAGGTCAAAGGTCATGGACGGCCACATTAAAGCAGTTCTGAAGGTTGAGTGCTTCTATTAAGGGCAGAAAAATGGAGCATAATAGTCCTGATCTTCTTGATAGCGCTGGTATTGTATGGCATGGCCATGTCCCCTTTCTTTGGTCACTCAGGACAGTCTGAGCCTGTTAGAGATTTATCATCGGACAAGAGAGAGAAATAAGAGGCTCTAAAGAACCATTTTGCTCAGTTTGAACTTTGAACACTTACTAAGCGTCTCTCCGGCTCCGCAGACGGTTGTAGGACGGACGGTGATGTGGTTCTGGATCGAGGGAGACTCTGGGGACGTTTGCTGTCATACAGCCGTCTGCTTCCTCATTAGTCTTTACAAAACTTCCTCAAGGACGGCCTCCATAGCTGTTTCTCACCCACACACATGCAAACCCTCACACTAAGTGATTCAGAAATACATTTGATTAATGTAGTAGTGTTAAATTGAAAAAGACTAATTGTCAGAAACAAAGGAACAGCATGTTCTCAGGACCACAACAGGATTATTCCACAGAAGTTAATAAAATAAATTGATATTTTCTTAATAAACTTATTCAGGGGTCATATGATGCAGCTAAAAAGAATATAATTTTGTGTATTTGGTGTAATGCAATGCGTTTATGAGTAAGAATAATAGCTCTGCCTTCTTTGTACAATATATACAAACACACACATATATATTTAGAAAATATTATTTTAAAACATATTATAAATCAACACACTCTCACTCCAACTCGTTACATTTTGACATTTGGTCAAAACCCTCATGTGTCGTTTTTCGATACTCAAGGTTCAGTCACTTTTCAATGTGAAGATATAGCAGAAAGATACAACCACCGTCATCATTTATTTGAAAGATATTAATATTCCAAGTCTTTTGAGGCAAAACGATTGATTTGTGAGAGGAATAGATGCGGTTACTGTCTCCATCTTCCATGTACTTCCTGTCTGTAAGCAATTTTAAAAAATGAGTCCTTACGTCAACGTTGGTTGTGAAATACTGTTGGCTCTTGTGTATCTCGTGATTGATTGCATCATGCTGTTGTGAAAAACTATTGGCTCTTGAGTGTCTCATGATCCATTGTGTCATTCTACTGGACGAGAGTATGTTTTCTGAATGAGATGACAGCGCGTGAACGGAGCGGGATCATTTTAAGTGATTAAATCTTGTGTTTTACTCTCTTCTTCACATACAGACTTTGTATGGCTTCAGAAGACTTGAAATGTGACACAACTTGTTTGTAATGTATTTATTCTGCTTGTTGAATGCTTTTCATTGGATTTATTTATTTACTATGCACTTTGTAAGATTTTTTTCATGCAGTTGTGTACTTACATTATCTCAAAAGTTCTGTAGGATTTGTAAATTCAAAGAAATTCCAGATTTAAATAATAAACGTCCCTGCTCCTTGTCGCCTATCAATGACGCAATATCCATGCTATCCTGGGTTTCCGTGAAATGGTATAGTACAGCGTGACTAACATTTAAATGTTAGTAAGACAATTGATAACATCTACATATGAATATATAACAACAGATGTATTTTTTTCCATTGTTAATTGTGGTTGTCCAGTGTTTGTCACAAGATGGCACCAAACGGTAATCGTTGATGGCGCGGAGGGATTTTTAACATATAAGTAGTACCGGTTATGCGTTATTACTTTGGAGCGGTTATAATTCGAAAAGAACGAACCTGCAAATGCATTCCAGAGAGCCGTGTAATAAACAGATATAAATGAGCTTTTCATCTGTGAACATGATTTGTGAAAATAACATCTCCCATTGTTCAATGCTCCGTCATCGAACTTCGCCTCTATTATTGTTTTGAAAATGCGACCTCTAGTGGTGTAAACTTACATATCATGCCTTTAATATATCTATATATATATATATATATATAAATTTTTTTTTTATTTTGAACTTGCATAATCCAGTAAAAACCACAGTAAGAATAAGTTAATCATCCATTCCAGTCACATCCCAGTCCATAAATTCTCTCTACTGAAAGCAAAGCTCAGAATTCAGCTCAACCCTGTGACCTTTTTAAAGGTCTGTAAGAGTAAAGCACACATCAGCTGACAGAACACACTGTAGGTGTATAAGAGCAGAATCTGCGAGACACACAGCTGCAGCAGACTCAGGTGAGACAGCAGCAGGAGTCAGTCGGCGGTCAGACGCGGCTGGAGTTCATCCGCTGAGACGTTTAGCATCAGTTCACACACGGTTCAGGGGGTTTGGGCTTTGTTTGTGACGGCGTGTGTCTTTACTGAATGAATACGAGATTAATAATCATCCTTGCATCCTGGACAACATCCATTATTCTCCAGCAGCTTTTTGTATGAAGAGCTAACAATGATTCACCATGCAGTGCTGAACATCAAAGAGACATGTTCATGTGAATGGATGTCCGTCTCCACCTGTATCTCTCTGCACCTGGGTCACGCAAACGCTCTGCATCATCCTCATCTGTATGTGCGTCTCGCGTTTCTCTCTGTCTCTCTCTCGTAATGCTAATAGGAGCTGCTTGCCGCATTGTCCTCATACGCTGGTCTGAACTCTGTACGTGAAGTGAGAATCTCCAGGGATCTCACCATGAGGGAATGTCACAATAGCAATCTCTCTTATGCTTCTTTCATATGCGGTTCACCACTTGCTTTTTTGGGTGTTCAGCTCAGATATTTAAATGGCGTAGTGCTGCAAAATGAGAGTTTATTTTTGTACCAGAAATTGCTTTTCGAGAGTTCGTTGAATGTTTTTTTTTATTTTTATAAATGGATCAGATCAGGGGTTCCCAACTTGTCAGACACAGCCCTTTGGCTTATAGACATCACCCGTGTTTATTAACTCCAAATTCAGAAGCATGGTTTGCAAATGTGCAAATTTAGATGTCAACTGTGAATATACAGTAGGTACTGTAAAGATACGACACACATTTAATCAACTGTGTGAAATGATAATCAAGTAACCCATAAAAGTACCTGTAATTTGTTTTAAACAGATTACAGTTACTTTTATGGATTACATTTCAAAACAGAACATATGCACATATGCAATTATACATATTTATTTATATTTATTTAGACAAAATATTAAATTTCACAAACATATTACATATTTAGATGATTTGTCATCCTCTAACACTCACTGTAAGTAACAGTGTTACACTAGAAGTATCTCAAAATAATAATGTTGCTATGAAAAAAATAAAGACATATATATATATATATATTTTTTTTTTTTTTTTGTGTGTGTGTGTGTGTGTTTAATAGTATTTATTTATTTAATATTGGCCATTAATTGTTTATCACATAACAATGGCTACTTTAGTAAACACTTACAATCATGCTCCTTTAGTTAATTGCATTACCAACATGTTTCCTGACTTGTCTGCTATCTTTGATTTATTTTTTCCACGCGAGGCATTTTTTGAGCAGCCTGGATGCTGTGCACAGCATGCTCTGTATTTCCACCGCTCACCAGGTTCTGTAACAGAGCTACTGTGTCAAATGTGTGTAAAGTGCTTCCAGTGGCTCCGGCCTCGTGGTGGTACAGTATGTGATGTTTCTGCAGCAGAAAGCAGGAGCTCTTCGACGAAGGTCAAACTCTGTGTTCATCTCGATCCGATCTCCTTCCTCTGGTCTTTCCCGTGAAGATCAGTGCCTCGGTTCATGCTGCTTCAGTTGGACACGAGCGCTGGGCTCTGACAACTGGACTGGTTTAATCAGGTATTCTATTGGAAAGGCCGTGGCTGTGACAGCTCTGTCAGTGTGGCCGTGCTTGTTAAAGACTCTGGGTGCCTCACCCTGAGAAACGCCTGCAAAGCCAACAGACAGATCCCACCATACTGCACTGATCAGTTACTCACCTACTCTAAGTGTTGTCCTTTTTCACATGTGTGTCTGACGAGATCTTTTTCACACACCCACCCAGCGCTAAAGATAAAACTGGTTTTCACATCTCTTCCGGGAGTAGAAGATAAAAAGTTTTTTGTTTTTTTTCCTGAATATCCTTAGGAAAAATCAAAACAGAAGCAAAAGACTGCAGTCCGAGACACCGTACACTGTTAAAATGACTGTTAACGGTAAGAAGCTATGAAAAAGCTATGATAAAAACCTGTTCAGTTGTTAATGGTAAATTCTTGTAAAATTTACTGGGAAAAAACGTAACCTGACATTCCCAGAATTCCCTGCGTTGCATTTCAAATTTTGTTTGAATTTCATGTATTTTATTTGAAAGAAACTATATTTATTGTATATTTGAGTTTAATGAGTCTCACCGTGATGGTGTTTAGTGTTTGTGTGAATGACACTGAGCCCCTTCTTTATACAGTATGCTCATATTTAAAAGCTGCTTGTGATGGGCTTTGGTTCATCATGCGACTTCACCTGCATTTGGTGCGTATCAGTGTATTTAAAAGGTACAAAACAGATTTCAGTACTTTAACAGGACGGTATATTAACATTATAACAGTTACACATATAAATAACAGAATTGTACTGTAAATTTATCTTAAAACCTAAAACAGTGTTAACATCAAGACAATCTAATAGAGATTCTGCACAGTCTCCCCCTTGATCTCAATGATGTCTAAGAAAAACTGTTGGTATTCCAAGGACGTCTCCTCTTATGATTTTTGCTAAATATTCTATAAGTGTATAAAAGGAAGTAAAATTTGTTACCCTGTAAGTATTTGGACTGCAGACTAGCACAGTTTGAGACATTAGCAATGTTTCCAGAAGTGTCCAACTTCTCAGATCAGAGTCAAAACAAAAACACATGTGTTGATTTTGACAGATCTGAGCAGAGTTTGAAACTCTTTTTGAAACTTGATTATTCTTCTCTGGAGAAGCATCTGAAGTTGGACACTTCTGCAAAGTCTCCATTTAATCTAATTTATGTCTAAGTGAAACTATTGAACAGTCCCGATAGAATTCTCATGTTTTCCTGAATATTCAAAACAGAAACAAATATGTTAATTGTTGACAGGCAACGTGTTATGATTACAGACTTTGGCCTGTCTGAGCATTGTTTGAGGGATTGTTGAGATTTTATTTTAAAATCTTTAGTTTTTCTCTTTATGAGGTTGAACGCTTTCATAAAACACCTCCCTTTGCTCTCCGTTTGATCTCATGGATGTCTAATAGAAGCTTGAGACGATTTATTATGTGCATTTTTATCTATCAAAAACAGACTCAAAAATTAGTTAATGGCTCTTAATTATGCCTTATTTAAGTTTCACATTCGTGAGAATTTAATAAGAAATGTTCGCGTTTGTCTTAAGAGCTCTGACCGTTGATGACAGATTTTGGCCTCTGAGCACAAATTGAGACATTTTTTGAGAACTTTTATGATTAGTATAGTCTTTTTCTACAGAAAGATCTCAACCTGGTTTTAAAAAAATAAGTACCTCTGTGCACTTTGTGTGCAGCACCATTTTATGTGCCTTACTGCACATTTCGCCACACTTTTAAAGTGAAATGTTTACTGAGTGGCACTAAAACACAGTTTCGAGACGTGAACCTTGGCACATTTTACAGTTGAACTGTAACAAACAAACCTATTGCTACGAAAACCCATAGATATGATTCTGGATATGTGTGATGCTGACATTCAAAAGCATCAGTTTTCAAATATTCCAGCTTATTAATATTGTTTTCATTACATGATATTCCGTGCGAAACTGTGCGAATATTATGCTTTATTAATTTAAACTCTGTAAATGTGTGTGAAAAAGAATAAAAGGTGACTGCATCTAGTGTTCTTTTCTTTTGGAAATGGCAATGATATGTACTTGTTGGTATGTATTCTGTGTCTCACCATCGAGTGCATTTTCCAGGTACGTTTATGCCATGAGACCAGGTAGAAAGGTCTCTGTTTTATCTCATTGATGCATAAGAGACACTACTGAGATGATAAATAGATCTAATCTCAGATTTCTCTGTCCTTCACGTGAGAGAACCATCCCCCTGCTGCAAAGGACAAATACGACGAGTTATTAAGCCTCTTCCGCAGACGTCAAGCGTTACGTATGAATTTCTGGCGAGCAGGGCGCTAAGTAGCCATTAGCTCCTGGATGAACCCGATACTGAGATTCAGAGGTCCTTTCACGACTCAAAATAAACTCAACTTCCCACTGCAATCATCACGGGTGGCTTTGAGACTGACAGGCTGGAAATGGGATTTCGCTGGCGAGCAGATGAATCTCTAAATGGGGAAGGCAGGAGGGATATTTGGCCATTTACCCCATAAAGATTTCATTTGACAACCCTTCAACCTCCACCCACTGCTGCAATATCTGTGTGAGTGTGTGTGTGTGTGTGTGTGTGTGGGCTAGTGAGTAAATCAGGTGTCAGTCTGACTTGTTAGAGTCTGGTTTGGTGTCTTGAGTGGGTCTTGCAGGTAGAGAACACCTACACGACAAACTTTCATGCGTGGGCGAGTGTGAATTAGACAGCTGTAAGGTGCCCGATCCGTGACAGCAAAATGAATATCAGTGGAAATGGCGAAAATATATTCCCACATTTATTCCCAGATGGTGCGATTTTCTTTCGGAGCAAAACACAGCTTGTCGCAAATAATGTGTCTCAGGATGGACAGAATATTGACAGTCGTTTGTCTTTAGTGAATGCGGTTCGGTGCGTGTTTGGTAATGTGTGTTTTCACTAGCTTTTGATTTGTCATCTGCTCATTATTCACATGAGACTGATTTACTCTGAGAAATGTGGGTTGCACAGTATTTTGTGATTTAAATCTCTTATGAATCTATACACTGTGTTTTTCTCACACATTCCTAAAAAAAAAAAATTACCTGTATTTTGCCTGTGCTCTCTGAGATATCAAATGTCTTGGATTGCGGTATATAATTTTTGGTGTATATTATATTATTGCTGTATATTATTACTTTATTTTAAGGTGTCTTTGTTAAAGTTTAATTATACTTTAAAGTACTGAGTAATATTAATTAACTAGGCCTACATGTACTCACTACAGGGTTAGGATTAGGGTTTGGTTTAGGCTTACTGGCATGTAATTATGCATCATTTGTTGTTCTTATGATAGTAAGTATATGTAACATGTAACAAGAACACTTTAAAATAAAGCGTTACCTTATTTTTTTAATGAACCAGAATACATATCTACTGTAAAATCTTTCACTCAAAACTGGATTCAAAATGCAATTTCTGATGTAAAAGACATAGTAAAGTTATGTCAGAGTTATTATGCTGGATTAAATAACATTTAATAATAATAAAAAAACCTGTAAGACCGGACTTTTAAAGGTTTTTGTTGTTTTGTTTGTTTTTGCTAAAATATATTTTTATTTAATATTGCTTTTAATTAAAAAATATTAATAAATTAATCAATAATATACTAATAATTAATAATAATAAAAATAATTAATAAATATATATCATATTATATATTTCCAATAAATTATTAAATATTGTAATTATAAAATATTTAGCATTTCCATTTATAATTGTAATTTTATTAAAATCTTTTTTTTACTTAGAGATAAAACATTAAAACCTATAAAAGTAAAAAAAAAATCTTAATTAAATATTTAATGTAACAAATAAATATCAAATATTATATAATTTGCACAGATTGTAAACATATATCAAATATTTTAATGATAAACTGTTTTTTAAAGATTAACTCTAAAGCTAAAAATTTTATCATTATTTTATTTTTTATTTTTTTCTGTAATATAAGAAACAATAAAATTGTTTTACTTACAGTAGGCATTGAGCAGTCCCAGAGCATTACACTGATGATCAGAAATGATGTGCTGTCGTGGTACAAGTGAAGTAGAACCTTTTAAAACTCTAAAATAGTCTGATTTTGTTGGTGTTTGCTAGCAAAGCAGTACTCGCTAAAATAAGCCCCTGACCCTGTGACATCAGTTCCTTTCAGCGTTTTCTTCTGCTTATATTGCTGTTAGTGCCCGAAGAGAATGTGTTCATGAATAATTTAGAGGTCCTTCACAAGAGGGCCTCAAACTGGGTCTCTCTGAGAGACGAGACTAATGGACCTTGGCGGAGACATTCTGGAATTTTTTTAATATTTTGTGTTTCATTTATTTGTTTCTTAACATACAGTGATGCAGTGAACATTCTTATCATGATGTGCAGTTGTACTGCCTCCTCGATGATGTCATAGTAGCATCTCAGTGTGAACATAGAAAAACAGGCCTGTCTGTTTGCTGACGTCCTGTAAGATTACATTTTTCAGAATGTTATTCTCATTAGACACCAAATAGTTAAAATGCAGATTGCATCAAATTACAACATTATGTTACCAAAATAGATCCTATTTCATTGATTGCCATTGTAGTTGTGTTTTTTTATTTTCCTGATTTTTTTTTAAAATTCCAACTCACACAGACGCGTCGAGGAATTCGGCTACAGTTGTCGTAACCTGATTAAATGTTTCACTCTTTGTTATATTGCAGCCATTAGCTGAAATCATCAGTTCATTTATTTCCCTCATTGATGTACACACAGCACCCCATATTGACAGCTAGAGCTGGCCATTGGGCCAAACTTGTGACAGGTGATGGTAAAAGGATAGTAGCGCAGGAACTGCAGTGTATAATCCAGACAGAAACACAGGATCCTAGGTGACTTATCCTAGGCCAGAGATTACAGGAACACGGAGCAGTCTAATCCAAAGCAGAGGAACTGACAAGGACAAGACACGTTAGTGCACATTAAATAGTGTTGGGTAACGAGCCCCAGCTGTATCCAATATGCTCGTTACCCACACTCACACACACTGCTCATTCATACACACAACAGGCAAGAATGAGATTGTGAACCCATGGACCATGACAAAACTGAGCTATCGGGAAGAGCCTTGGTGAGAGAGGTAAAGAAGAACCCAAAGGTCACTGTGGCTGAGCTCCAGAGATGCAGTCGGGAGATGGGAGAAAGTTGTAGAAAGTCAACCATCACTGCAGCCCTCCACCAGTCGGGGCATTATGACAGAGTGGCCCAACGGAAGCCTCTCCTCAGGTCAAGACACATGAAAGCCTGCAAGGAGTTTGCTAAAAAACACCTGAACGACTCCAGGATGGTGAGGAATAAGATCCTCTGGTCTGATGAGACCAGAAAACCAGTCACTGCTCAACACCTGTCCAATACTGTCCCAACAGTGAAGCATAGTGATGGCAGCATCATGCTGTGGGGATGTTTCTCAGCTGCAGGGACAGGACGACTGGTTGAGATCGAGGGAAATATATATTTGGCCAAGTACAGGGATATCCTGGAAGACGAAGGTTTACCTTCCAACAAGACAATGACCCTAAACACAGAGCTAAAATAATGAAGGAGTGGCTTCACAACAACTCTGTGTGGCCCAGCAAGAGCCCTGACTTAAACCCAATTGAGCATCTCTGGAGAGACCTAAAAATTGGCTGTCCACCAATGTTTACCATCCAACCTGACAGAACTGGAGAGGATCTGCAAGGAGGAATGGTAGAGGATCCCCAAATCCAGGTGTGAGAAACTTGTTGCATCTTTCCCAAAATGACTGTATTAGATCAAAAGGGTGCTTCTGCTAAATACTGAGCAAAGGGTCTGAATACTAAGGACCATGTGATATTTAATTATTTCTTTTTCAATAAATCTGCAACAATTCTGTGTTTTTCTGTCAATATGGGGTGCTTTGTGTACATTAATGAGGAAAAAGAGTGAAAAATGTAAGGGGGTCTGAATACATTCCGTACACACTGTGTGTATATACAGTATATATATATATATATATATATATATATATATATATTATACAGTATAATAACAAAGGTTATATTTCTAAATACCCACCAAAAAAAGAAACATTTGCTACAAATATACTCACCTTCTGCCCATCCAAGATGTAGATAAATGTAATTCTTCATCAGATTTGGAGAAATGCATATTTTTATGAGTTGCCGACCAATGAATGCTCTGCAGTGAAGGGGTACTGGTCTGATCAAGCTCACCTACATTTTGGATTCTGTCACGGAGGCAGACAAGAAATGAATGATCGAGGATGTCCCCTTGTAGCGTGACGGAAAACCCAAACGCGGA
>JAUYWG010000061.1:15670192-15692671 GCA_034779775.1 Enteromius afrohamiltoni
CATATTGCTCAATCTTTTAATCTTTGGTAGTGAATCTGACTCTCTCACAAGAAGTGAATGAAAGTTTAAAAGCATGTCATTGGCTGATTATTGCTGATGTCACACTTTCATGTGCACGTGCTACATTAACTCAGGCTCAAGCCTGGCTTAACAAAGAAATATGATGAGCTTCATCATGGTACCAATAATGCCTGATTGCATCGGTTTGGATTTGTCAAGACAAAACTAATCCTGTAACTCTGAGTTTGTTTAGCCACCATCATGGTACAGGCCCCTGGCTTGACTCTCAGAGGAAATCATAACTCTGAGATTTTCTAAACTGCCGGTAGATTGAGTTCACTGTTCACTGCAAATAAAAGCAAAGGTTGTACATTACCATACGACTGACAGATGAAGTGTGTTTCTGACTCTCCTGCATCCCTGTGCATTGAAAGATTTCATTACCGCGTTGTTCCTCATTTGCATAACTCCATATGAGGATTGTCATGCATAATTAATATGCGTCAGATTTCTGCCTGTGAGACTCTGAAGGACCCTTTGTTTATTCAGACCCAGAGACCCTGGGAAAATGAGATGAGCGTTAGGACACCTGAATGAAAATCAAAGCACAGAGTGCTTCACACACATAGAGCTAAATGTATTCTGATAAATGATCATTGAGCATCTCTGTATAAAAACCACACGTCTATAACACATGCAGAAAGTGCCTGTTACCATTCACATTTAATGTTTTCTTTTATAGAAATTCTGTTTATTTGTTTGGCTACTTTAAGCTTAAGCTCAAGGTCATAAAACAGAAATCAATCAATTAGTATTTAGCAAAAACCAGAGCTGCTTGTGAAATGGAAATAATAAAGAAATGGCCATGCGGCTTACTGTGATTAGAATATTGTAAAAGCTGTAACTTAACAGTTTGATGGTATCAAAATAAACGTTTGATGGTTTAACATTTGACTATCAAGAAATTAAGATTCATATTCAATAAAATTCATATTATTTTTGCAGTTATATTGAAAAAATATATATATTTTTTTTTTCTGAAGTACCCAATTGGGTATTTAACAGTAAAACACAATATTAATCTTTATGTAGTCATTTTTAGTCATTTAATTTTGTTTAGATGTAATAACAAAAACATTTATTATTAGTATTATTAGTATTATTATTAATAATAATAATAATAATATTTTTTATGGGAAATATATATAACTGTTTTTGTATATGCCAATATCTTATTTAGTGAATTTATTTTTAAGAATTTTGTTGCAGGTGTTGATTTGTTCATCATGGAAAAGTAAAAAAAAAAAAATCAAATAATATACATAAAAAATAATATACATAAATATTTTGTGTGCAGTTGAAGCATTGTTTAGTTACATATAATCCAGGATTTTATATATGGTTCATTGAAGTTAATTAAAAAATTAAATAATAATAATACATTTCTTATATTTAATCTATTTCAACATTTCTATTTATTATCATCATGTAGTCATGTTGACATATAGTCACAAAATCTTGACAAATTGTGCAGCTCTACAAAGAAACATAGAAAACTTGCCATTAAAAAAAAAAAAATCCATTTGATTTCTCACATGCTGTTGATCTTGTACGTCATTCTTAGAAACGTACAGTTTCATTTCTGTCATCGAGATGGCTAAGAATGGGCAAATATAGTCCACAAAGTGTCAATAAATAGAGTTTTTGCTGTTATATTTTTAGCAGTGATACTCTAAAGGGAATAAATTAAGAGACTCAACTTCCCTGAGAAGATTTCTCCATGCTGTGACTTTGTCAGCCGCACACTTTCTAGAAGTTGCATCTCTAAATCCATCTGCTTTAAAGCATTTAAAGCCATTAAAGCTCTGCATGTTTAGTCAAGATTAGAATAAAAATGCCATTTATTTCCAGAAATGCTTTTATTCTCGGCTGCAACTCTGAATCCAACATTAGAGGCATGCAAGTTTATTAGAGTTTACAGTGCAGACGGACAGGTTGATGAATCAGAGTTCATACAGTATATGGAGCGCAGGTGGAGAATATTTGCCTAAATAGATTATAGTGTAACGCAATAGATCATATCGCAATTCCAGTGATCTGCTTTAAAACTGAGATATGAAACAAGGTTGATATTTGTTTAAGATATTTTATTTAAGATCCAGTTCCCCTGCATTTATTTATAAGACTTAGTATTTCTGTCATAGAGCCCAGATACGATTACCAAACTGGGTCGGGGAAGAAACGTTCACTCTCTCTCTCTTTGAGACAGAAATCAATGCTAGTGCTCCGGTGAGGAGGGATTTCTCAGTGCCAGTGGGTCGATTCGGATTCTGCCAAGCTTTTCGAGCTGAATTAATGCTACAAGACCTCACAGTGATAGATCAGTGCTGGTCTTTGCTCGGTGTCTCCAGATCATCTCCACAGATGAACCTCAGATACGAAGGGAACTACTAATCCGCTATTAAACTAAAAGCAGTGAGTCTCCAGAGGAGTGTTCAGTGCTCAGTGTTACAAATGTTAAACTAAATTATATTTGTTTTATTAAATTATTTCACAGTTAAGTACAAGAGCACTGAATTGAATGTAAAATTTGGATGTAGAAAAAATAAATAGTTTTAAAGTGCAGCTGTTATCAAAGTTTACTTATAATATACATTTATTTTTACTTTATTTGTTCAATGGTGATTTGTCAATTTTATTTGAAGTTTCTGAGCTTTTAACTTTCCAAAAGCGACAACTAGTGGTGAATAATAAACTGCATTTTCATTCAGACCAACATGAAAAGTGGGTGGCAATATGCTTATGTTTCGTTTTGACGGCAATATGAAACGGCTTGGGACTCATTTTAAAAACGGCTCATTTCTATGATTCAGTGTCCTTTTTTTGAGAGCCAACAGGCCTCATTTACTAAACAGAAAATTGTCCGTACAGTCGTTTCTATGCAAAAAATGAAATTTATCAATATTAATCAGTAGGATTAGAATGTGTTTTTATATTCAGGGATTTAGCTTTATATGTGCACAAATAGCAGCGCAGACAGCAGACCACGAGGATTCAATCGTCACACGACGCACATGCAGCTCAGAGTAAAACAGAAGGTATAAGAATAAAATGAATAGTACCACACAAGCTATAGTACTGTACTCGTTAATGCTACACTCTGCTTTTTGTGTCACTTTATTTATTTTCTTTATGCCTTTATTTGATTTAATCCACTTGATCGGACAGACACACACAAACAAACTAGTTCTAGCGCTGCTTGACATTTCTTTTTATAAAACTAAAATGCAATCAATCATACACTGTTTATTTTCAAAGGTTCAGCGTGCAGTGCCCAGACAAGCATTTTTGCTCATATAAAGGACAAATTAGAACATGAGTGAAGTTTATAGCCTTGCTGTTTATAGCTATGCTGTTTATAATTAATGCCAATAGCCTAATTTGTGTCTTTTTATTGTTTAATACATTATTTTATAGCTGCTTATTTTTCATTCTTGTTCTGTTCTGAATACCGTTACGTTTTAAATATTTGTTGCTGAGTGAAGGAAAGAGGCTATAATGTTTATTTACTAATATTTTAATACGCATATAAATTACATAAATGTATGTAGCATAATTGTTTTGGAGGTAAAATAAATGTTTCTTTCATGAGATCACTTCCCCTTTTTGACCGGTTTCATTTCTCTGTGTTGGCTTTTAAACCGTTTTGTTTTAGGGGTTTAACGATTGTTTTCATCTGCCACATTTATCAACGTGTGATTATTCATACGATGAGATTGGCGGCATACAAATGTTTGTTGATTTGTGCGCACGGATGTTTGCTTATTTCTACAGTAAATTAGATTGATAAATGAGGCCCAATAACTTAATACAGGGTGCACTTTCAGACGTAAAGCTTTGCAGGATGTCTTCATTGACTTAGAGCTGGGGGACACACTGCATGAAAGCTTATTTTCAAAAATCCATAGCTTTAATTTCTATTTCAATTTGAATGAAATAAAATCAAATGAATTACATTTTTGCAAAACTTCAGGAAAAAAAAAAAATCAGTTTGCATGTTTTACTTTTGAGGGGACCGGACTGGCAGAACCTGATTTTGCTGAGTTAGGCGTGTCCCTGGGTCAACATCTGTGTTGACCCTGGAACAACATTGTGATTAGCCAAAATATGTTGGCCCAGGAACACGCCTAACTCAGCAAAATCAGGACATGCGACGGGACTGAGACTTGTATAAGTGCAATGTTTTAGCAACTAATACAGTGACATCAAAACGTGGCTCATGCAATCACATTTTAGAAGCATAACTATGCTCTTTGTAATAATAAACAACATATTATGTGCTCTGCGTTTGAGTGCTTCCCGTCTTTTCTTATTTGCTCTTTTCCAGTCATCATTGAACACATTCCGTCACACTACTTTGCTCTAATGTGCTCTTGTTGCTGGAAATTGTTCTCATTTCACAGTGAAATTAGATTTGTGCCACAACAAACCGGGTCCGTTGCATTAGATATTTATATAATACATTCACAAATTATGAGCACGGAGGGGAAGCAGACTTTTATTTATCTTTTGTTGTCACACTACAACATTTGTCCACTGAAAGTGTCTAGGCTGGGTAATAAAGTTAAGATGAACAACATATAGTTATTTTTCAGCCATTGTTATCAGTCAGGCAGAAAAGACTAAAAGTCTAGTTAGAGTCACTCAAGGTTTTGAATCACTGAATCAGAGTGTTGAATCACTTTGAAATAGACACTTTCTGCTTCATGGAAATTTTCAGTCTTCAATGAATTGTTTGCTATCATGCGAAAATTCGAGAATATGCTATTACAGCATCTCAGATTTGGTTCTGTGAAAATGAAACATATTTAATCAAATCAATAATTTGTATGTTCAGTAAAGGCCTTTTATTCCTAAATGCCTGTTGTGCAGGAGTGAATCAGTGAATCGTTTACTCAGGTGATTCGTTCAAAACAACTTTGATTTGTTTATGTACAAAACGTGTTTATGATTGAATCATTGAATTTTTTTATTAAAATGTGCCACATTCAGTGACAAAACAAGTCAGTCATTGCATATTTCGAAAAAATGAATCTGCAGTAGACAATTTCTTTAGTTGCTATTAAGTGACAGATGTGGCTACAACAATGAATAACTTCAGCAAAGAAAATGAAGAACATAGCATTTGTTTAATAAAGGCCTTTTGTTCATAAATGTCTGTTGTGCATCTCTGACATAAACCTGTATTGCTCTTACCGAAGGTTAAACATGTCATCCCAAGTGTATCATGAGGAAAAGCTTGACCTTGTCAGCAAACCAGGCTGCATGACAGAGATTCTGCTGAAACTTTACTCTTTACGGCAGGCACAGATGGTGTGGGTTTGTTCTGTTGCTCTCCATCCGTGTGCTGAATGGATGATATTCCAAATACAAGCAAACAACAGCCAAAGTAGCCCAAAACTTTTCTGACGAAACACTGTCAACTGACACATACTGCCTCAGAAATATGTGACCTGCATGCTGCTAAATCTGCACAGAAACGCTTCTGAAGTGAAATTTACAGTAGGTGTTTTTACAGACTGTTAAGAATGCTCAGATGGTGCTTGAATGCATTTACACTGCCATTGAAGATGTATATTGTGATACTAAGGCCTGAGGTGTGTCTGAGCAGGTATAATTTAGTCTGGCTGTGGTGCAGCATTGCCTCTTAACACTGAATTTTGAGTAGCCACAGAGCAGCCTTAACTCAGCTGCGTAAAGACCCCTTTTGATTCATCTGCATTTTATGTGTATATTTAGCATGATGGGGAACATAATGCAACTGGACATCAATGTGGACATCAGTGGCATATTGTGTAAATATTAGATGTGTCAAACATCACAGATCAGTAAGATGCTCAGCTCCAGAGCTGGTTTAGATTACTCAACCCGTTTCGGTCTGATGGTATGGAAGCGGAGGGCATCTGGTCTGATGTCGTACAGGATAATCGTTTGATGCCTGCTGGGAGATGGTGTGTCAGTGCGGATGTGATCAGTCAGAGGTGGTCCAGAGATGAGAGGACAGATGTAGCATGATTCTCATCCTCACCGCTCCTCGTGGGACTGAGAGGAACAGCTGTGTCAGCGCCCCCCTTTGACTGGCTCCAAAAAGTGATCCAGCGCTCCTGTAGAGCACAGATGTCCTGTGCAGGTGTGTTTAAAGGGCCTATATTCTACAAACACCTGACCATATTGTTATTAATCAAGGTTTCCTGCAGCAAGCACAAATTAGATCATCATTTTCTGTCAGTTGATAGTGAGGGTTTTTTCTGCACTATACATTGTTTGCCAGAAGGTGGCGATAAGTGATTCAATGACTCATTTAGTATATAAGCGATTCATTCACTCATTTGTTCAAATCCCAGGGGCCTGTACCATGATGGTGGCTAAAGAAACTCAGGGTTACAGGATTAGTTTTGAGTTGACAAAACCAAACCACTCCAATCTGGATTTGTTGGTACCATGAAGCTGGTCATCAACTTTCTCTGTCAATTCAGGCTTGAGATCCTGAGTTAATGTAGCACGTGCACATGAAAGTGTGACATCAGCAATGAGCAGCCAATCACATGTCTTGAAACTGTAATTCAACAAATACAATCCAGAGACTAAAACAGAAGCAGAGGTCTAAAACTGGTCGGCAACAGTAGATCAAACAACAAAGATTCAAACAGATAAACTTACAACAGAGAGACAGTGCAATGGACCGTGGCAACACACAAACAATTCCGGGTTATATACACATAAAACTAGGTCAGTGGGTGGAGCCAACAATGAAACACTATGACAACAAACAAGGGGGGCGGAGACATGAATGGGAACCGTGACAACATATGAGATGGGCGGTGACAAGGGTACATTGAAAGGAGTCCAAGAATGAAAACAGACACAAAACACACACACACACACACAGTTTGCAGAGAGCTGGATTGCCATCAGCAGGCTGGAACATCCAACTGATCATGACAGTTTCTAGTTTGTTTTGTCATTGGATTTCCTTGTTGCCGACCTCTGCTTACCCACGGACCTTCGCTTTGCTTCTTCCCTCAGACTCTGTTTGTTGGTAATTCGACCCTTGCTTTGGATAATGTTTACTCGATTGTCTTTGCCTACGCTGTGTCTGTCTGCCTATGCTCGACCGTGCGATTAGGGATTGGTCCGTTTACTCAATCGATTCATTCAAAACAATGAGTCATTGCATTGTGTGCTGCTCTGAGTAAACGATCAGATTCTGGCTTGACTCTGGAAATATTTTCATTGATAAGGCAACAAGAGAGATGGTAAGTGGTAAGTTCCTCCACAATATCTTAGTTACTCAATATTAACTTATTTAGTAAGCTGGTGTACAAAAATAGCCTATCGCACTCAAATTGCTTTGAATGTCACATAAATGACAGCTAGGAGCTTTCTGGAATAATAATGTAATACTTTACTGTTGATTTGAGTGGAAATATTTATTTTAGAACATTTTGTCCTGCATGTACTGATTATAAACAGAACCTTTTTAATCCATGACCAGTGCACAGGACGTTGCTTATTTCTGGTTACATTTAATGACATGATAGGTATTTTTGTTTGTTTGTTTGTTTTGTGTGTGTTTTTGTTTGTTTGTTCATAATTATTAAGAAACTTAAGTGAAAATGGATAAGATGCACACAGAAAAACACTGTAAGCTGCGGTTATTGCACCCTATATTTATACCGTTATGTGCAGGCACAATCCATTCATGTCTCATGCTGTTATTCATTCCTGAATCTGAATATATCGAAAACATGACAATACAAATATTATTTACTTGATTTGTGTAGTTTCTGTTTCTGGTTGGGTCAGGTGAGATGGGTAAATGCTTTCTTTTTTGTTCCAATTGACCAGTAATATTTATATTAGGTAGATAAGCTATTGTTGTTTGTTTGTTTTATGGATTTCATTGCATAACTTATTGTCTTGTTGTTGCCATGATGCTTTAATTTGTACTTAGCTTACATTTTCTTGTACTTGAAATGGACAGCTAGTTGTTTGCTATCCTTGTGTTACTAGGGAGCTGAGCAATTTTGTCTTGTGATGGTTTAAGGCATCAGACATGTATAGGTTTTATAGAAAAAAGGGAAATTATAGCATAAACACAAAATGATAAAAGTAACAGATTTTATCTCGGTTTTTTTGCTGTTGTTTAGGACTGTATTGGATGAAATCATATTTAAGTCATGGTAACTTGACATTTTAAGATCAGTCGAGACATTTACTTCAAATGTGTAAATAAATGGTTGCATTCTGTTTTTGTACTTTCGTAAACGTCTTTCTAGATGTTGTTGTTTTACAGTGTGATATTAGGCTGTAACAACAACAACTTTGCTTTGGGATTGGAAGCGAAAAGCAGACACCCTCTGTGAATACAAAAGAAAGGCTCAAACATTTTCTGGATGGCTTTTTACTTTATGCCAACAGTGCTAGCAGCGAAACTAACAAGAAAGCAGTCCCATAGGGCAGTAAAATTACAAAGTAGTATCTCTCTAAAGGTGATGTGTGTAATTATTTGGATGTTAAAACACTTTCTCATAACCCAGTTTCATGTTCAGAGACAGCTACAAGCAAGTAGGTTGATTTCCCTGACAAATATTAACACTGAGACTCGGTCGTAACATTTGCTCTTTTTCTTTGCATCTTCAGCTTGATGAAATGATATTTCCTCAACCAATGGTGAGAGTCTGTCCAACCAATAATGTTCGGTATTTAATATATTTCTAAATAACATTTCTCTCATGTTGCATGGGATTGCGTTCTCTTGTAAGCTGCTGTTTTCTTTTTGGAGATAATTTGGCTAAAACATCAAGTGTCTAGAAGACCCTCAAACCTTTTGGAAAAATCTTCATGTCGAGAACTGTTGTCTTGGTCAGTAGATCACTGGATTTAGTCCAAAAGTCGGTGTAGAGAGCTGGGAAAGATTCAGCAGCTTCTATAGCACTGATTGAAAAGAGTTCAATCCCAGAGTGCTGCAGTGAAGCTGTATCCAGACCCAGCAGGTAGCAAGTGCTTTTCTGACTGCATCTGTAAGTCGTTGAAATGGGCTGTCAGTAGGACGGCTGGAGTGCTGATGATCTGAGGCAGATCATTTCTCGGGACAGAAGAACACTTTTTCTTCTTGAGCACAGGAGGAGTTTATAATACCTAATGTCCAAGCTGTTCTTTTTAATATAAAGTAGTCACATTTCTTACTGTCAAGCTTAAAGACAAGCAGTGAAGAAGTAGGCTTCAAAAAATATCTTGTTGCTCGTTGTGTACGTTTAGGTGACGGATACTTAAACTCTCCTGGTGGTGAGGGTTGGGTTTCATTATAATGTAGCAGGCAAAAGAAGCACATGTGGGTGAAATATAGAAAGACTATGGTGACTGTGATAAATGACTGGAAAATGATGCCCAACTTGAATGAAATAAATCACTGACTCATTATATTAAAATAACATCATAAGACATTAGAATGTCTTTGATTGCACTTCAAATCTTCAAGCGAAGAATAATATGCTGAATAATCCATCTCCGCACAGTTTTATAATTCAACTGCATATACGTACATGAGTGTATTAAAAAGTAGACATTTGTCATGGTAAAAGTGTCTTGGTTATCTCTTGGAAGTAGGATGTGGAAGAAACTAGTATGCAAATAGGGTGAGAGATTTCAAATTACACCGCTGTATGAATTACATTAGCTTGTTTAATTGCTGTTTACCCAGCACCCTTAAATTCACATTTATTCTTTTAGCAGATACTTTTTTCCAAAGTGATTTACAAATAAGGAACACAACACCAAAAGCTTTCATTCTAGGGTGAAAATGGAAAGTACAACGATGCAAAGTTCTAGAAGGTTTCAGAATGGAAAATAACAGCAAAATATTATAGGGAGCCTAATGATTTACTAGAAGATATGTTATTTATTTATTCAGAAAAGCAGCGAGATGAATATGCATTTGGCATTTTTGGGTAACCTCTATGTTTTTATACAGACATCTCCAGGGTACAATTTGAAGTAAAGGGTAAGTCAGAGCTCTAGGGGACAGATGGGATTTTAGTGCTCTGTTTAACTACGCAATAGTGACAAAGAGTCACCTTTGCAATGCAAAGTATAAAGGCAAAGTCACAACACATCTCTTTACATCACAGCTACTTTTGTGAGCAGGATTTCAACACCGTTTTTCAAGTACACATGTTTAGAAGATATTCATAAAATGCACCTACGCAGTTTTTTCAGACTTGTTTATTTTTAACAGCAAATGCTTGTCCGCAAGTGCACTGAAAGTTTCATCAAGGCTTTTTTGAAAAATATTAGCAAAATGGCAGCTTTCCAACTCTTTTAAGATACAAAAAAGGCTGCCCAATTCCTAGCACCATACCCAAACTCAAGGAAATGGACCAGGACTGAAGAAACGTCTCCTGATCTATGATATAATAAAGCACAAGAGAGATAATGTTAGGGCCATACATGAACACCGAACACACCAGCACCATCCGAATGATCCGAAACGCTTTGATTTTATCTTTGTTTACTCCATCTCTCCGCTTGACTTTGTCACCAGGTCCGGGACGCCCCAGAGCCCTCAGGACCATCAAACAGCAAAAGACTTTTATAGCGAAAAAAAATGTGAATTCAAGCAGAAGTAAGTTATAGAGTGTAATCACTTCCAGAGTATATGCTATGCATGAGATGGTGAGTAAAACCCATCCAAGGGCAGAACAGGCGATCCGGTATTTGGTCGGTTTAAACTTTAGGAAGGTCACAGGATGCAGAACCCCAACGTATCGCTCCACACAGATGCAGCTCTGAAACAGAGGACGACCGACCAAAGGTACCAGTCCAAAAAAGAGCATCCCAAACTCACAGTCACTACAGCTAAAGAAAATCTGCCGAATTAAGAAAACGTAGGAGATGCAGAAGACGAACTCGACCAGTGCTGCGTTAAAGACAAAGATTTCGGTTGGCTGTCCTTGAATCATTTCCTTTACACTCTGCCATAGGATGTAAAAGTTTGCTGGAAGACCAAGAACCATGTTGATGGTGAGAGAGGCAGCGATGATGTAGGAGGGAAAAACATAGCATTCGCTGGAGTTCGCTATGTATGTTAACGGCAGGCACATTGAAATGTTTATCATGGTCTTATCTAGAGATTATGAAACCCTTGGGAGAGTAAAGATGCATTAGGACCATTTGAGTAAACATTACAAATCAGCTTTGTAGTTATAAAATAAATTCTGGGTATATTTCCTCACCAGGAGTACCTCAAAGAAGTGTGTCCTCGTTCCCGGGGTGTTTAAGTTGTCTACCAAACACAATCACAATGTTGTCCTCAATTACAGTAGCCAACTAATAGTTTGGTTCAGGTTGATTGTCCACTGAATATGATTTGTTTCATATGCTGCCAAAATATTTAGTTAGAAAATATGAAAGCAGTTTTGCATTAATGCAGCATTCAAATTCAGTTTGTGAAGCATGGGAAATGCATATTAGGCATGCAAATGAAAAAAACAATTTGTCTTAATCTGTTGGGCAACTTTGTCCACATTCACAGCAAAATGAGAAGTTTAGCCAGTGTAATATATGCATAATATTAGACTTTGTTTGGACAAGTTATAGTCACTTTCTAGGTAAAGAGCTTATTAGCAGTAGTACCGCCTGTGGTTGAGCCAAGATTTCTGACAGGATTATCGGTTGAGGCGTCTCATACTAGTCAGGTATGATTGGTCTAAATATGAATTAGTCTGAAGCTATTGTAGGTTTGGTCAGGCTGGTTCACAGTTCGGTTGGTGAGGTATTTACTCATAGTTTGCTTTGGTGGTTTTCAATGTATATGGCAGCCCCAATCCTCAAAATTAACAGATTCTAGAATACAAATGTCTAAAGTAAGACTTGAATATGACCCAATAGAGCATTTAGTTTTATGTATTTTGTGTCTTTGGAAGAAGAAAATGTAGCAAAAAAACTTTGCTGGATGAAAGGTTCATTAAAACGTTTTAAATGTTAACAAAAGGGCAATTTTGCAACCCTTGTGAGCTAGAGGAAAGGATACACAAACCCTAACAGGATCACTAATAAAAAAGGAAATGGACCAGGATAGTAGAAACTTAATATGTAAAATATGATGAAGCATAAGAGAGACAAAGGTAGGACCACATGTTAGTACTGAAAAGATACGATCCGAAAAGCTTTGATTTTGTCCTGATGTACTCCTGAGATTCCTCTTCTTGAGGTCGTCACCAGGTCCAAGGATGCATCAGAGCCTTCAGGACCATCAAGCAGCTGTACAGTTTTACAAAGAAGAAGACGAGCAGTTGTGGCAGAACAAAGTTGTTATATTTAATGTCACCCATTGTACCGATTGCACATGAGCTAATAATAAAAATCCATCCAGCCGAGCATGAAGCAATCCTGTATTTCATGGGTTTGAGCTTCAGGAAGATCAGAGGATGGATGACCCTTACATAGCGCTCCACACAGATGCAGCTCAGAAACAGAGGATGACCGACCAACAGCAGCTGACCAAGAAAGATCAGTGGTAGCCTACAATCAATGCAGTCAAAGAAATACTCTGCTATGGCAAAAAAGAGGAATAGCGGAATAGATGAGGATTTCAAGTGCCCCATTAAAATGGAAGACTTTGGAGGATTTTTTCACGCTAGTCCACAGGATCTAACAATTTGCTGGAAGACCAAGGACTATATTGATGCCCAGTGCGGTGGTGAAAAAAGAGGAGTATAACACACTGAAAATGGTGGAGTTCACAAAAAAAGAGATTCTCCACAGGCTGAGATGTTTGTCATGTCCAACATGTCCATACCTAGTGTTGTTTTAGATGTCCATTTAAAAGAAAGTACATTTATTTTCAGTCGTTCTTCAAAGGCATGTTCGACAACTGTTGACAACTCCAGCCGAACATGTTGGATGCAATCTGTAAAAATGTTGTTTTGACTTATTGAGATGTCTTTGATATATGGAGCAGCTTTGCATTGATGTCACATTCAAATTTAGTCCTAAAACAAATCCTATCAGGCGTGCAAATAAAGAACTTACAGTAAACTCACCAGCTATGTTATTAGGTTTACATCATCGTTAACTTTAAATTAACAGCACGTTTTTATTTAAGGTTGAACTACCCCTTTAATTTGTCATAGCTTGAACCAGATGCTTGGAACCGGCTTTACTAATGAGATGCGCAATGACTATCGCATGCAATATATCGTGCAGCCCTAATTTGAGGTCACTTAAATCGCCTTTCTTTCTCATTCTGATGCTTGGTTTGAACTTCAGGTCTTTGTGACCATGTCTGCATGCCTAAATGCATTGAGTTACTGGATGTGAATGGCTGGTTAGATATTTGCATTAATGAGTGGTTGAACAGGTGTACCTAATAAATAGCCAGTGAGTGTATTTAGAAATGTATGCTGTATAAATAACATTATGACATCGTGATTGTTTCATTGCTGGTCAGGCTGAAGCACAGTTTGATGTGTGAGGAATATTATTTACGATACTTTGTTGTAGCAGTGTAGCAGACCAAATACCTTCTTCAAATTACTACAATAAGACCCCAAAAATGTCCCAAGACTTGAGTATGGCCCAGTGAAGCATTCAGATTTCTCCACTGTGTCAGGAAGAGCTTATGCTTACCTAAAACAAAGAAGGTGCCAATTTCTGATTACTTTCGCAATTCAAGAAAGAGCAGAAGATGTGCAGAACCACTCAAATATTCCGCTTGGGTTTGTGGTCTCACTAATTTTTTATTTTTCTGCAAGTTCCATTTTAGGGTTTTTAATGTTTAATTTTCCAACTGTTTTGAGATGGAGGACAGGATACATAATCCCTAACATGATCCCGAAGATCAAGGAAATAGACCACAATAAAAGAAACTTCTCTAAATCTAAAATATGATAAAGCACAAGAGAGACAAAGATAGGACCATATGATAGTATTGAACATATCAGCAGGACCAGAATAATCTGAAAAGCTTTGATTTTGTCCTGATGTACTCCATTCCTCTTCTTGAGGTCGTCACCAGGTCCAGGATGCATCAGAGCCTTCAGGACCATCATGCAGCTGTACAGTTTTACAAAGAAGAAGAAGAGCAATTGTGGCAAAAGTAAGCTATAATGTTGAATGGCGCTTGTTGTTCCGATTACACATGAGCTAATAATAAAAATCCATCCAACGGCACATAAAGCAATCCTGTATTTGATGGGTTTGAGCTTCAGGAAGATCAGAGGATGGATGACCCCTACATAGCGCTCCACACAGATGCAGCTCAGAAACAGAGGACGACCGAGCAACACCAACAGTCCAAGAAAGATCAGTGGTAGCCTACAGTCAATGCAGTTTAAAAAATACTCCGCTATGGCAAAAAAGAGAGCAAAACAGAAGATGATTTCAACAAGTGCTCCGTTGACATTGAAAATTTTGGTGGACTGTCCTTGAATCATCTCCTTCACACTCAGCCACAGGATGTAACAATTTGCTGGAAGACCAAGGACCATATTGATGCCAAATGCGGTGGTGATAAAGTAGACATGTAAGTCTTTGAAAATTGTGTTATTTACAGAGAAAAGTGATTCCCTATAAGCTGAGATGTTTGTCATTTCCAACACGTCCATACCTAAAAAAAATATGATTAATCATTACAAACCTATATTAAAATAAATAGTAAAAAGTTTCTTCTCACAAGAAAGTGCGTTTGATTACTTTTCAGTTGCACTTCAACTCAAGCTGAGCATGTTGGATGTGTATAGATGTCGCTCTGACTTGTTGAGGCACTTTTGACGTATTGCGCTGCTTTGCATTGATGCAGTAGTCAAATTCTGATTCTGAAACCTCCACAAATTGAAATTAAGTTTATTTAGAAATGTGTACTGTAGGCGGATGATATATGAGGCAACTTTTTAAGAAACATTAAGTAATGCTGCTGTTAAAGTGCAACCGAGTGAGACGCAGGCCACACAACAGACTGTTAAAATATGCAGATGGAGATTTGTTACCCATTCTCAAAGGGAAAGTGCTGAAGCAACATTATTTTAAAAAGTTGTAAGTAAGCTCATCATGCACATCTGGGAAGAAAGGCACCAGGGTGGGTCCCTGTGCACCAACACGGGCCTCACCAAGGTACCAATCATCCAGATGGTTGAGAACGAGAGGTTTCAGAACGAGATGGAGGATTCCACTCAATCCCTACCCCCCTGGTGGCCCGGGCAAGCATAGTAACTAGCTCTGGATCAGCATCAGCCACGGTCGAACATTCAGCGGATGCCGCCCCGGTCGACACGTCATCTGCAGAACCGTACTCTCCTTCCGATGCTGTAACTGACATCTGTTCGTCAGGGGGAGCCCCAAGGGTGACATCCAGGACCGTTTCCGGTGAACCAAACTGCCCGATGAGAACTCAAACGGTGTTAAAGTGTGGGCGACAGGGGGCGCTCTCCGAGGAGAGTTTCCACCTGCCGCCGTAACACCAGCCCGTCCTGCCCCGGAAGAGGAAGTTCCGCGACACTGCCAGTGCGAGCTCCAGATCACGGAAGCAGAACAGGAACCACCTTCAAGATAGTGAAGCCTGGTCCACAGCTCCGAGAGGGTCATGCTACTGCAAGCAGAACATCACTCATCCACGCACGCCGTCTTAGCGTGCTTGAGGCCTAGGCACGTTAGACAGCATACTTGACTGTCTGTCAGCGCCAGGTAGCGGCCGCACCCAGGAACGCACGGGTGGTATGACATCCTGAAAAGGATACGTCTTTACAAAGACGTTCCACCCGTAAGCCTGTCTCTTTAGGCTTTGATCTTTTTGCTGAAGCACACAGGGGCGATGGACGCTCTGAACACAAAAGCTGGTAGTGCAAGGCAATTGCGACCGCCACTCGACTGGAACTACTGCTGCTTATACTCGCTGTGACACCAGCCCTCTCTGTCAGGTGAGTAGAAATCCTCAGGAACTGCTGCATGAACTGCTCGGCTCCGAAGCGAAAAGCTAATGAATGCTTAATCCGCTGACTTACTTATACTCGCGCTGCTATTAGGTGCAGCAGAATATTTATCAGCATATGCCAATTTCATTAGCGTGTTTGTATACACGCAGAGTAGATTGCTAGAAAATACAATCATCGATTATTAATCTTACTTACAGGTACAAGTTCAGAGGAGCAAGATGATCCAAATAAACTGGTCACTGGTCCATCTTTTAAGACGTTTGGTGAATATCGCGTTGTATCCAAGATTGGAAAAGCAGGCATTAGTAAAATGACATGAACACAGCGAAGACTGTACTGCTGAGGTGTTGTTAAAAAAATTTATGTTAATCACTCATTCTTTGTAGATTAATCTTTTAGAAGGGCATATAAAACAAATGAACTCTCACAGGATACACAGGATATTACAGGATGTAATCCACAGGGAAATTGTACTGTTTGGGGGCGGGGCAAGTTGTTCGCAACATAGAACGTGGGCGAACATTATTCAAATATGTTATTTCGTGACGTGTGGCCTTAGCGATAATCAGGCTAACAGCGTCCAGGGGGCGAAGACGAGAGCGTAAATCCAAGGCAGGCAGAGTTCAAGAATGGATAAATCCAGGAGAAACACAGGGAAACAAGGAACACTGGTGGCTACACAAAGGGAGTAACAGGATACAGCCAACATTGACGAGTGTCTAAACAGGAAACAAACAGGACTTTTATACAGACATGCTAACAAGGCTAAGGGGAGGAGCAAGTTAGTGGTCAAGGCAACAGACAAGGTGGGTGGAGACAACAATGAAACACTATGACAACGAATTAGATGGGCAGAGACATGAGTTCATTGAAAGGAGTCCATGACTGAAAACAGACACAAAACATACACACATAGTTTGCTGGGCGCTGGAGTGCCATCCAGAGATCTGGCACATCCAGCTGATCATCACAGCTAGTTCGCATTTGTTCACAAATGTTCAAATTAAGATGATTAAAACATGTTAAAACATTAAGATGAATAAATGATGCAGAACGATTGTTTATTTTTAGTTTTGTTAATTACACTAGTTAACTCTATATGTTGTAATGTCTAATACTAATTAATGAATCTTATTGTTAAGTGCTGTCACGTCTGCACTCTGGCATGAAAACTCAAACACGTAGAAATCCATGCAACAGTTGTTTTAATCAAATACTTAGAATTAGATACACAAGGTAAGGAAAATAGCAGACACTCACAACACTTGACGACTCGACAACTAGGGTAGGAACTCAGGCACTATAAATACACAGACACTGACGAGACACAGCTGGACACTAATTAACACAATGAACTAAACTAGGACAGGAACAACCAAATAAGGGCATAGAGACACATAGGGAGCATGGCACATATAAACAAAGACAAGGCAAGACACGTGGTACATCAAACACAGATCGTGACAAGTGCTATCCTTTATATAAAGGTAGACAATAAAGCCAATAGTAGGTTTCCAGCAGACAGCAAAAACTTATATTGCCTATGTCACAATATGAGGTAAATCCCTGTATATGACACTGATTTTTGTTGCCAAATTTATTTTGGAACAGTTGTTAAATAAACAATAAACCCAAACTCTTATGCTTGTCTGTCTGCTTGACTGATAGTTGTATTAATCACTGAGAGAGCATTGTCTTGGTATGATATTAGTTCAATATAAAAATAACATTTTGAAAAATAGCTTAAATGTAGTAAACTACTTTTGGCGTGTTACTGTAGCTTAGCTTGCTACATTTCCCATGGTTTCTCATGGTTGATCCTTAGTCCAATCCCAGAACCACAGCCAGTAGAGGCATTCTCAATTCCAGTCCCAAAGTGTCAGCCAGTAAAACCGTTCCTGAATCCAGTCCCTGTATTGCGGCCTGGAGTGCTGATCCCGATTCCAGTCCCTAGTTTACGGCCAGGAGACCCGTTCCCGAATCCAGTCCCTGATTTACGGCCAGGAGTGCCATTTCCGAATCCAGTTCCTGAGTTACGGCTAGGAGTGCCGATCCCGAATCCAGTTTCTGAATTACGTCCAGAAACGCCGTTCCAGAACTATGACCTTCCAGAATTATGACCAGTAGTGCCAATCCTGAATCCTGAGTTATGGCTAGGAGTGCCGTTCCCGAGTCCAGGTCCAGAATTACAGTTATTAGAGCCAAACCCGAGTTTCAGAATTATGGCCAGTAGAGCCGATCCCAAATCCAGTTACTGAGTTACAGCTAGGGAAGCCAATACCAGTTCCTGAATCATGGCCAGGAGTGCCGATCCTGGTTCCAGTTCCTGATTTATGGCCAGAGGTACCGATCCCGAATCCCATTCCTGAATTTTGGCTAGAGATACCGAACCAGATCCAGAGTCCACGCTGTATGAGTGCTCCCTTGAACCTGTGCCTTCAGAGCGCCCTACAGAGTTCACGCCGCAAGAGCGTCCGCCAGAGGTTTCCACTACCATAGCGCCTCCCTAAGGTCACCACCCAAGAGCCAGGGCCAAGAGAAGGGGGAAAATCCCCCAAAGAAATTTTGAGGGCGGGCTATATAGCCCCGCAGCAGCTGCAGTCAGCTTCTAATCCACCACAGCAGCAGGCAGCCCCTGATCTGCCACAGCCGCAGGCAGCCCCTTGATCCGTTACAATAATGTTAGATTGGTGAAATAAACTCATTAAATACATTTTGGGTAATGAGAGATTTCATTTGATATATGACTCGTCTACGTTTGGTAAGTTTAAATAATATGAATATGAATATTAATATTAATATTATCATGTCGATCTTCATGGGAGGTGACTTGTTTGTGGGGGTGACATCAGACCTTATTTTCTTGCTTCATGTAACATAAATGCAAAATTGATGCATGTATTTCGAAAGTTTTAGATTGTAAGCTTTCAAAAAATAATATATAGGTCCATATTTGTGCTTCAACGTGTGTAATATAAAAAAAAAAAACATGCAATTGCACAATTTATGTCCTGGTACCAGGATTACAACCTCAAGGGGTTAAATAAACTAATACTTGGGTATCCATTTTTTAGGAGCCCAAATACTCAAATGCATTCTGAAAAACGCCCACTGTTCTCATATTAATGATTATATTCCTGTACTTACGTTAGTACATAAAACAAAATCATAATAACTTACCAAGAATCAATATTAGACACAAACCAAAAAATGACAAAATACATTCTTGTAATTTCAAAATATTTATTATTATTTTATGAAACATGAAACAGTATGAAAGATGAGAAAATAGATATACATTTTTGGACATTTATATGTTAATATGTGCAATTCATTCCATCTAAAACCTTTAACAAAACGGCAGCTTTCCAACTCTTTTGAGATAGAGATAAGGATGCACAAACCCTGGCATGAGTCCAAGGCACAAACAAATGGACCAGGACAAAATAAACTTCTCCCAATCTATAAAATAATAAAGCAGAAGAGACAGAGCTGTAGGACCATATGTCACCACTGAACATACCAGCACCATCAGAATGATCCAGAAAGCTTTGAGTTTATCCCGGTTCACTCTGTTTCTTTTCTTGACGTCATCACCAGGTCCAGGCTGCAGTAGAGCCTTCAGGGCCATCAAACAAGTGTATAGTTTTATGCTAAAGAAAAAAAGAAATTCTAGCAAAATAAATTGATAAAATCCAATGATATTCATTGTCCCTAATATGCTTGAACAGATGATCAGAACCCATCCGATGACGGATATGATGATCCTGTATTTCATGGGTTTGAACTTTAGGAAGGTCACAGGATGTAGAACTCCTAAGTATCGCTCCAGACAGATGCAGCTCTGAAACAGAGGACGACCGACCATCAGCACCAGTCCGAGAAAGATCACCCCAAGTTCACATTTAGTGCAGTGAAAGTAATGATGTGGAATAACAAAAATGTAGCAACCGCAGAAGATGATCTCAGCAAGTGTTGAGTTGAAAACAAAGATTTCGGTCGACTGTCGTTGAGTAATTTCCTTCACACTCAGCCACAGGATATAACAGTTTGCTGGAAGGCCAAGAATGATATTGATGCTAAACGAGATGACTATAAAATAGGATGACAGAAGGTTACATGTCTTGAGGTTCACAGAGAGTATGGATGGGATGCATGTCGAACTGTTTGTCGCCTCCCACATGCTTGATCTTTTGAACTCTATCAGTTTTCCAGTGTTTAGATGCCTTCTTGACTCTAGCCATGCCGAAAGTCTGCGATGGTTATGGTTTGTTTCAAATGCTGCAGAACTGCATTATAAGTTTGATTTGATTTGATGGAGAGTTTTTATGTAGTTGAGCTGTTTTGCATTGATGGAATATTCAAATGATGTTTCCAAGAAATGTCTGGGATTTATTGTTCTTTTTACAACCACACTATTTGCCATGTTGAGAGTCACTCAAATTGTAAGTCGCTTTGGATAAAGTGAATAAATGTACACTAATCAAATGGAACTACATGAAATGCGAAAACTAAAGATTTCAAGGCCTTTTTTCACCTTCTAGGGCTCTAGAGTGCTACGAGTTTGGTTTTCGCACATGCAACCTCATTTCTCAAAAGTGCAACTACAAAAATCATGCTCATTTATATCTGTGTAATCACCTAACCACCTGCACATGACGATTACTTGCACAATGAATAATATATATTTGCTTTCCCGTCTATTAAAACACACGCAAGAGTGGAGACTCCAGTCTAAGGTTTTCACAAAGCTCTCTTCATAAACGCCACATGGATATTTGTTCTCGCTTCATTTTAGTTGACTGTTCCAATATCCAATTTGGTTTGTATACATCTAAATTTTTTGGGATTGTGGTGAGTGTAATCCTAATCCATGATTCATAAAATCGAAATGCACAGTAAATAACTACCACTTCCGCATTTGTTCATGTGTGTTGCCGTAGTATTAATAAGCGGAAACCGTGGATAGCACAGAGATTGATAGGCGACAAGGAACAGGAAAACATTCTACAGAACTTTTGAAATAATGTAAGTACATAACTGCATGAAATATATAACACAGTTTAAGTTAGGGCTGGTCGATTTGGCCTAAAATTAAAATCTCTATTAATTTAACATTTTAACTCGATTACAATTACTGAATGATTATTTAATTTATTTTTTTTGCCCTCATAGTTCACTGACAAATCTTGTACAGTAAATATGCTCACATAATACAATTGAGAGATTTTTGAATGAAGGGTGCATTACTTGATTTTAAAACAGTTGAAGGAAACACGCTCTTCTATCTATGATTATTTATTAAACATAAATGTTGAACAACTGAAATTAAAGCTCACATTGCCTAAAACTAACAGTCACTTTGTTCTTATAAAAAAAGTGAATAAATAACAAAATAAATTATTTTCAATGTTTTTCTTATTAAAAGTAGAAAATAAGCAGTATCTCTTCTAAATAAAATTGTAAAAATCTTGTAAACAACAGATTGTTGTAATGAAAACAGAACTCTCCTAAACACGGTTGCATGAGGTGTTCTTAGTGATCTTGTCATGTCACTATATGAACATGAATTGTCCCTAAGTTCTTACTAAGAAACATCAGCATGTTAACTTTTTCAGGTTATGTCTGGCAGCACAGGCAAGATGTAACGTAACGGAGCAGGTCACGTTACCCCACACGCGGTATTGTTTTTAAAGTTAAAGTAATCGTCCTGGAAAAGTTTGATCGATTATAGGTTCTGAATGTCGATTACGTATACCTTTTGATTAATTGCCCAGCCCTAGTTTAAGTTGTTTTTTGGATATTTTATTACAAAAATCTTATTGTGCCTTAAGGCCTGATCCACCCGAAAATCACACACCAAAAAATGACAAAATACAAAAATGTAATTTCAAGATATTTATTATTATTTTATGAAGCATGACACATTATGAAAGACGAGAAAATAGATATGGATTTTTGGACATTTATATGTAAATATTGGCAATTCATTCCATCTAAAACCTTTTAACAAAACGGCAGCTTTCCAACTCTTTTGAGATAGAGATAAGGATGCACAAACCCTGACATGAGTCCAAGGCACAAACAAATGGACCAGGACAAAATAAACCTCTCCCAATCTATAAAATAATAAAGCAGGAGAGACAGAGCTATAGGACCATATGTCACCACTGAACATACCAGCACCATCAGAATGATCCAGAAAGCTTTGAGTTTGTCCTGGTTCACTCCGTGGCTCTTCTTGACGTCATCACCAGGTCCAGGCCGCAGCAGAGCCTTCAGGACCATCAAACAAGTGTATAGTTTTATGCTTAAAAAAAGAAGAACTTCTGGGAAAATCAACTGATAAAATGTAATGATGTTCATTGTCCCTAATATGCTTGAACAGATGATCAGAACCCATCCGATGACGCATATGATGATCCTGTATTTCATGGGTTTGAACTTTAGGAAGGTCACAGGATGTAGAACTCCTAAGTATCGCTCCAGA
>JAUYWG010000061.1:15692771-15712116 GCA_034779775.1 Enteromius afrohamiltoni
GTTCACAGAGAGTATGGATGGGATGCATGTCGAACTGTTTGTCGCCTCCCACATGCTTGATCTTTTGAACTCTATCAATTTTCCAGTGTTTTAGTTTAGGTGACAGCTTGACTCCAGCTCCGGTTAAAAGTCTGCGATGGTTGTGGTTTGTTTCCAATGCTGCAGAACTGCATTATAGGTCTGATTTGATTTAACAGAGAGTTTTTGTGTAGTTGAGCTGTTTTGCATTGATGGAATATTCAAATTATGTTTTTGCAAGAAATGTCTGGGATTTATTGTTCTTTTTTACAACCACACTATTTGCCATGTTGAGAGTCACTGCTCAATTTCACAATGAAATTGTAGAAATTGGTATTCCTCAAATTGTAAGTGGCTTTGGATAAAGTGAATAAATGTACACTTTCAAATGGAACTACATGCAGGGGCGCTGCTAAGGATTTTGGGCCCCATGAAAAGAATCTCGATAGGGCCCCCAACACAGCTGAGACTTTTTATATATTCATTTACGTAAAATCATGTGCTTTTCTGGTATTTTGACTTTCATTCTGATATATTTAAGTCAATCAGACAACTGAACTCCATCCAATGCCCTCTGTAATACTGTGCTACTTCAGTACTGTATAATGTATATACTGTGCATAGCTGTACATATGTCATATAGTGTATTCAAATATATTTATATTTGTATGTATGTACTGTACATATTTGTACTGTACACTGGCAATGACAATAAAGTTAATCTAATCTAACCTAATATTTTTAACATAACAGTTAAAAACGGAAACACTGAGCACTCTTAATACTATAAAATGTATTTATATTTATTTGTTTCAACACTGATACTGAAATGTCTAAATAAAACTCTTCAATTTTAAAAACAGGAATTACAATCTTTGGTGAAAAAAAATCTCAGCAAGAAAACACCACCATAAAACGAAATGGCCATATAAAATTTCTAATAATTTAAGCAGAACTTGCATAATATACTATATTAAAGAATGGCCAAGGTATAACATGGATGAGTCTGAGTTACTCTTTCCACTAGAACGCCCACCAGCAGTCTTTTTAACCGCAACTTTTAAACTTATAGGGCTGTTGCACCAGCTGGACGTACACCTGGTCATAAGATTAGTCTGGCCGTGCGTAGAGTTTATACCCATCTTGGCGTAGTGCTACGTCTGAGACTAAATTTTACGCCTAGCCATGTAAAGTAAAAATTCGCTCGAGCATTGTTAGTTTTTGGGATTCATGTCTGTTTGTTAATTATTACAGCAGACAATCACGAAGCTCGGTGTTGGCTGTCTCCATCTCCAAAACTATTATTTTTCAAGAAATAAAAAAGGCATATTTTTTGTGTTATTAAACATTGTATAGTGAAAGTTGGTATTATAACTTATATTGCTATCATATGCTGTTATATGAGTATTTTGACAAGAGACAAGGCTTTGCAAACTAATCAAAGCTAAGGATTGTCGTTACATACATTTTCCTAAACTCTATTTTAAATGTTAAAGCTATGAGTGATGCAATACCAAAATAAAATGATAAGAGGTTGTCTATAGGCAGACATTAATCTGCAAGCAAAGAAAGTCTGTGACCGGCAATTAAAATAGTTCAGTTTTAATTTTTCTTAAACGGAATGCAATAGTTACTTTCCCAGGTAATTATTATTATTATTATAATGATTATTATATTGTGTGAAATTTAGTTTGATATTTGGCTTTGTTGAAATTTTTATTGTACTCTGAATTAGAATCTGAAACAGAGTGTTAGAAAGGAAAACAAATGTTTTTTTTAGTGAATTTTATTTGCACTTTACTGAACTCAAAACCATTTTCTAATTCTTCATCCTGTTTGTCAAGTTCAGAAATTAAATGTGAAAGCTGAAAGGTGTCCAGCCCTTGCAACATGGTATTCATGAAGTATTTCTGAAGCTGTGTGATTTGAAACCTGTGAACACCTGTGTGTCAAAACAGATGTGTGTGTGGGTCATGTGTGACACCCATCCATCAGTCTGTCATTTGCATTCATCATGCCAGCCGGCTGTCCAATGTTTTGATAATTGACCATCTGAAGTGTACGCAAGAGAGAAAGCAGACAAAATTTTCCATGATGGTAATAATGTGTTAGTCATATATACAATTACTTGATTGAATTACCGCATGCTGTGTTTTTAAATGATAAAAATAAACAAAAAACTCTGAAACAACTGGAAAATGCTTGTCTAAAGTATTATGCCTCAAATGCGAACAATACATCTGATTGGTTTCTTCCGTGAAAATATGCGTACACACATGCATAAAATTAAAATCTCTAAGGATAGCATGTCAAAAGAAAAGGATACATCTTAAGCACAGTTAAATGTAATTATGATTAGAAACGTGATTTATTGTGCTGCCCTAATTTCAGTAACATTATATTAAACATTCGTACAATATAAAGATTTTGCTGGTATTGACAATACAGTGCGTTATTTATTTAGTCATTAATATCGCTATAAAAACACTGATTTTAAATTTTGTTTTTGATATAAACGACAAAAAAATGGTGTCCGAGTAGACTAGAAAGTTTATTTTCAGATTAATTGGCTGGAAGTAATTTTTCATGTTAAAAAATCGAGGCATAGAGAAGTGGGATAAGATAACCAAATGAGTATTAATTGAAATGCAAATGAAGTCCGTTGATTGTTGTTGGAAGTTTTCAGTTCTGCACTTGCTGGCAATCTGAAAAGTTTCTTCAGTAAGCACTTTTTTCTTTCATCCATTAAGACAGGAAAAGGAAATCACTTTGACTTGTGTGAAAGATGTCATCTTTGCTCTCTGCAGGAACTCAAGTCAATAGTCAAAGAGATTTCTTTGTTTGTGTGTGTGTGTGTGTGTGTGTGAGAGAGAAAAAGAGAGAGAGACATCAAATCACAAAAGTAATAGGTAATGCAGACCTGACCATTGTTTCTTGTACCTCTATACATAATTCCTTTACACAAAGGTTCACTGCATTAAGTTAGCCTATTTTTACTATTTTCTCACATTTTCTTCACACATGTGTGCGTAGGCATAATTAATTTCTTCCCACATCCATATCAACAGGTCGTGGCATTGACACTGCACACGTAAGCAGCTCCAGAGGTAAAATATCATTACAGCCGTACGTATTTTATTACATCGAGTTAAACTAAATGAAAAAACTTAAAAGCTTTTCTTTACATTTTGAGTCTCTAGCAAGTAACGAGCTGTAAACACTGATGACTTGCCTGAGATGAATGAAACGCTACGTGACATTTTGTTTACAAGCTTTTTTTAACGACATCTTTCCACACTGATTGAGTGATTCCATGAGATGTTCATTCATGTTTATTGCCCGATAAAATTAGTAGTACAGATGAAGGCATGATCGCGATCTGCGCTGCTGTTAGAACTATACAGCAATCTGTATCAAAATAACGCGTATGCTCTGAATTTCCTGAAAATTTTTACATTCAATATGAAACAGTTAACGTTTATTTCAAGAAAGGAAAATTCCTTTTTTAACGATTTTAGATTGTGAGTTTTATTAAATTATAATAACTGTTATAACTGTAAACTATTATAGTATTAGCATTTAATATTATTTCAAATTAATGTTTATTTTAATCATTTCTGTTTTCGTTAACATTTTTCGGTTTTGGTTTTGTTTCTCTTAGTTTAGTTTTTTAAGTTTGTTTAGTTTCAGTACTAAAACTAAAAATCTATTGAATTTGAATATTGAATTATATAATATTGAGTTACAAAGTTAATATAATGTTTTTTTATATCTTATTACAAGGCTGTGTGGAAAATGCCATATGTTAAATAATGCAATGTTTAATATGTCATATCATTTTTAAATTATATTAAAAATAAATTAATTAATTAATAAATTAGTAGTAATTTTTCTGTGATGCTGTTCATGTTTTGTTCATGCTGAAATTTTCTTTTATTGTTGGAATTCATTTAAAGCTTTAACAAGATGACCTGTTAAATTAATAAAATTCACAAAAGGTGAAGGCTAATGGATTAAATGCATTTGGGGGGAAAATGTTTTTTTTGAAAATTGTGGTTTTCATCTTGGTAAAGAAAACACATGTTTGGAAAAAATGGATTTTTGGAACCAAACTCTTCAAATATTTCTGTCATATGCGGCAAGGATGGCCTGGGAATTAGTAAAATATGCCATCATTTTAAATTCTTGCGTGAACTACTCCTTTAAAATGTCGAAACTCAAAACATGTTGCATATCCCTTCTTTTCTTCACAACCCTCGCCTGCAACGTGTGCGGATGCGAAGCACGTGCAGAATGAATCGTGAAATTGAATCTCTGTGCTCGATCGTCTCGAGGGGAACATGAGAACTGGAGAAACTGTTTGGGAATTACACTGAGTCACAGCTGAACGTGGGCCGGAGCTGTAGTGAGCTTGTGTGTTTGAATTGCCCCAGAGAAACGCGCCTCCCTCCCCTGTAATTACACTCGTGATGGTGAGATGCCGTGTGTGTGTGGGTCGAACTTTAATAGTGAAGGTGTTGTTGGCAGAACCCAGCTGAGACATGCAATACGCGCTAAATATTTCATAGCATATTTTCCTCCTGCTTGCTGCTCGGAGGATGAAACCTCAGAAACACACGTCAGCAGAAATGCTGTAAATAGCCTTTCCTTTTAAGAGGACAATAAATACAGTGATTGCTTTAGTATTTCTTATTTAATTAGGGTAATTACGTGGTGTAAACTTACAGAAAAGTTGAACTGTAATTGTAAAGCATTATCATTATAACAGGATGTTATCTAAAAGATCGGAGTGGTGTGGATTACTTGTGGATTGTCAGCTGGACTCTCATTCTGACGGCACCCATTCACTGCAGAGGATCCATTAGTAAGCAAGTGATTTAACGCTGCATTTTTCTATATGTGATGAAGAAAAAACGTATTTGTACCTTGGATGGCCTGAGGGTGAGTGAAAATAATGCTGTGATACAACAAATCATATTTATACTTGCCCATTTTGTCTGAACAAGGAAATATTCTTTGATACAAAATAAGCTAATTCAAGTAAATTAGGTTCTGTAGCGTATATCTAGCTTGCATATCTGATGTAAAAGAGGAGGAGAACACTGCAACTGTAGCTTCATGAATGCGACACCATCATGAGGCAGCAGTAATGTTTTTCTAATGGCTGTTTGTTTGCAGTGAGATGGAGATATTCTCCTCACATTTTTTGCTAATGGAACATATAGGCACTAGAGTTTGCATATGTGTGTTCAATGGTGGGGCGTTAGTAGAAACTAGAAAGTTCTTCAAAACGTCCTCGGAGTGCAGTCAGCCAAATGAATGATGTCCATCAAATACTTGCCTTTCCTTTATCTCCAGCCTCCTAATGTAAGACATTCACTTACGCACACGGGGGACGGAGACTTGATTAACGTTTCTTATCATCCCTGTTGAGTTTAGGGAGATAAGTTATTCTAAACAGCACCGACTGCTTCCACTGTAAATAGTGAATATACAGCAATATTTTAAATTAATTTTAAATGATTTAATGCCTGCTTGAGTTAAATTGCTCTGAAATACCACTAGTTTTTAAAGGCAACATGATGTCAAAATGTACGCTGTTTACTTTTACTGAATAATTTATTAATGCATGTTAACATGGAACATTTAAATATCCTTTTATATTCGAAAAGAGGAAAAACCAAAACAAAAAATAAGGACGATAACATTTAGAAAGCAAAAAGATGTTGGACATAACTGTATTTCTTTTTTACGGTAACTCCTGTTAGTGGCTTATTAGCATGCATATTATTACAATAATATCCATTTATTAGTGCTAGGTAAGCTCATATTAATGCTTTACTTTACATGACCCCATTCTACATCCATAATCAATACTTAAACTTAAGAACTACCTTGCTAACTATTAATAAACCACAAATTAATTTCTTTAGGGACAAGTTGTAATTAATAGTTAACAACTATGCTAATGATTGAAAAGTGAGCAGAAAAAATGTTGTATTTAATAACAGTATAGGCCTACAACTGGAAGCCAGTGGAGATTGAGTAAAACTGGAGTGATTTTGGCAGAGCGCGAGTAGTCAAGCAGCAGAATTTGGAATCTACTATAACCAGCAAATGGAACTGTCAAGTAAACCACTGAAAAGGGCATTACAATAATCAAGATGGGATGTGAAAAAAGAATGGTTTCAGCATCTTTAATGAAACAGCAAAGCTCGGCAATGCAACTGTAACAGTTCAGCCCTGGACTCTTATTATGTGTCTCCCCCCTTGTCTGTTGCCACGGCAACTCATCCGTTCCTCCACCCCCTAGCCTTGTTTGTATATGTACAGGTGTATAAAAGTCCCATTTTGCATCCTGTGAATTCGCAGATCATTGTGTGTGAATATTTCAGTCAACAAAGCAGAGGTCAGGTGATCGGTGAACTTAATCCAAAAGGGGCAAAGACGAGAGCGAATATCCAAGGCAGACGGGGTCCATAACAATAAATCCAAAACAGGTAGAAGCACAAGGAAACAAGGAAGGCTTACAAAGAGGGAATATCCACACACAATAATCCACAGGATGCAAACGGGACTTTTATACACACACAAGCAAGGCTAGGGGGTGGAGGAACGGATGAGTGGCCATGGTGATAGATGGTCACCACCCAGACAGGTGGGTGGAGACACATGATAAGAGTCCAGGGCTGGAAACGGAGACAAACACACGATGAAATACATAAAGAGCTGGAGTGCCATCCAGTGGCTCATGCTGGCATTTCCAGTTGTACTGTTACAGCAACCTAATTGAAAAAATGTGGATTTGGTAACAGCGTTAATATGGGCTTGAAAGCAGAGAGATGAATTGAATATAACGCCATGATTTTTTACAGTACAAGATGATCTAATAGGAGTACCAGCTGTCTTAGAAGAAAAGTTATTAGGCATGTTTCTAATGAGTGACAGGGATCAAAAAATAACATCCTCAGTTTTATTGATTGTTTTTTTTTAGATGAAAGGCTGCACAAAGCCCACCATGATCACAACACAACACATGGACTAGGACAATGACACAAGAATCTTACTAAAATCTAAAGAATAGTGGAGCACAAGAGACATAGTAATAGGATCGTATGTCAACACTGAAGACTCCAGCACTATCTGAATTATCCAGAAAACCTTGACTTTATCCCAGTTCACTCCATCTCTTTGCTTGATGTTGTCACTAGGTCGAGGACGCTTTAAAGCCTTCAGAACCATCAAATAAATAGACATGCTGAATTGTTTGCCACCACATGATCACACCTAGATGTTTAAAGTTTAATGAAATCAATGATAGGACAGAAGGAAAGATTTGTCAGGACAGCGTGAACATTAAAGACATATTCATCATCTATTGCAGAGATTTGCATTAATGTTGTAAAACATCATACCACCCTACACTAGGAAATACTACACTAAGAATGCAAATAAAATCTGTATCACTCTGAATAGCTAAATAAGAAATTGAGAAACAGCAGAAAAATATGTTTTATGATGAAAATGCAAATGCTATAGTGTACAAAACTTGTTGCTAGAATGTTTTTAGTCATAAACTATGTTGACTTTGACATACGGTAGCATAGCATGTTACAGTACTTAAGTACATTTTGAAAGCATCAAAGGACCAAACTCATATTAGGCTGGAGATAAGCTATAAATAATGCTTAATGAAGGTTCACAGATCAACTGAAAACGGATACGGCTGTTTATATTAACAATACTACAGTAAACATGAGCTAACAATCATTTTAAGGCCTTTTAAATATTGTATTTTATTACCAAATTAACCAATTAATGCCTCAGGTTCTTTCTTCAGTGCATATCTGTGGATTTTTACGCAGTTGTGAATTTGAAGACACGCCTGACACCTGTCTGTTTATCTTTTATAGTGAGTCCATGGAAGTTTATTCTGTTATTTCTGTCAAATGAGGAACTAAAAAGTTTTACTATGTAAATAAAATTTAGGTTTTGTTTGTAATTTTTAAAATGCCTGTATGTTTATCAGCATTTCTTTGTTTCTTTGCTCCGTCCAAAAATCGCAAATCACAAAAATAGATTTAAACATATTTATTTCAAAACAAACTATGAAATATAACTAACTAAGCCAAGGATATACATTTGTTGGAAATTTTTAGCAAATATATGTATGTTTTTGTGTCATCTAGTTGCTAAGGTAGGCTACCCTCATAACATAATGCTAAAGACCTCTGTGACTTTTCATGTAAGTATTAACATTTTAGTGTTCTTAAACTGCACACTGACTAGTAGGAGGTACTGCTGTGAAAAATAACCAGGATGACCAGTATGATGAACTCAGCATGAAGAATGAAATCACAAGAGAAAGAATAATGTTTCCAGGCCAAAGTTCATGCGTGCATCTGTGAAGTTTTTAGTGCTTGTTTTGAAACATGTTATGAAACAGGACATTTAAAAGTTTTACTTCAGCTGCGCATTTTAAAATCACAAAAACAAAGGCAAACTTTGTTAACACTTTTAAGATACAGGAGAGGCTGCACGAACCCTAACATGATCCCTGTGCACATGCAAAAAGACCACCACACGAGAAACTTATTAAAATCTAAAATATAATAGAGCACAAGAGAGATAGTGACAGGGGCATACGTCAATACCAAAGACACCAGCGCGATTTGAATAGTCCAGAAAGCTTTGACTTTACCCCGATTCACGCAATCTCTCTTCTTGACATCATCACCTGGTCCAGAACGCCTCAGAGCCTTCAGGACCATCAAGCAGCTAAACACTTCCATGATTAGAAAAACAAAGTACTGTGGCATAAGTAATTCATACATATCAATGAGTCCCAACCTAACTACTATGCTTGAGCAAATGATCAGGATCCATCCAATTATGGCTATGGCGATCCTGTATTTCATGGGTTTGAACTTCAGGAAGGTAACAGGATAGAGAACCCCTAAGTATCGCTCCAGACAGATGCAGGTTTGAAACAGAGGACGACCGACCAACAGAATCATTCCAAAACTGATTATTACATATTTACAATTAGGACAATTAAAAAAATACAGTTTGATTACAAATGGAAAGGAGAAATTGTAGATGACCTCAACAAGTGAAGTGTTGAAAATGAAGACTTTGAGGGATTGTCCTTGGATCATTTCTTTCATGATCAGCCACAGGATGTAACAGTTCATTGGGACCCCAAGAATCAGGTTAATGCTAAAAGAGAATGTCACAAAATCGTATGGTAAATTGTGGCATTCGCTGGAATTCCTTGCAAAAACGGATGGCCGGCATGTTGAAATATTTGTCACCTCTGACATGATCACACCTAGATATTTGGGAGTCGAATGAAAATCAGTGAATATGGAAACAAGTTCATTAGGACAGCAACAAGAGCTTTTATAAAGTATCGTTGTTTTATAAAGTATTTTTCGAATTTTCATTTAGGCAAACGCAAGTGGCCAAATGGTTCAAACTTTAAAAATGTAATTTGAAAATACAATAAAACAAAGCTAATTGTAAATATTGATGATGAATATTAATAAAAAATAAATTAATTAATTAATAATAAATAAAAATAAATAAATATATAAATGTGTATATATATATATATATATATATATATATATATATATATATATAATAGTATGGTAATGGCACAAAATGAACAACTAAAACCATTTAAACATTTAAAATGAGTATGCTACCTCGCAAGGAGAACCGTGCTGGATGAACATAGGACTGAATGTAGTTTGCTTCAGATGTTGAAGGTCTACTTTATAGATTTAATTTGGTTATTTGCGTGCATCCAAATGCCAGCTGAATGTGGTTGTTGTGCTTTGAATCGAGTGTGCTTTATAGTTATATTTGGTGACGTGCTGGATGACCTTTGACTGAGTTTTGCATTCATATCTGTGAATTATCATCCAAACCTGTGAAATGCTATCATATGCATGCAAATAAAATTTCACTGTGATAAATATTTTCTTAAATGAGAAACCTAGCAAATGTTGTGTAATAATGAAGATGGAAATAGTTGTTCCATGCAATCATTGGGTGTTGTGGGTGATTGCCGGGGTGTTGTTAGACTGTTCTGAGTGATTGTCATAAATTATGTTGAACTTGACAGAATATTAGCATGCTACTCTTATCATATGGCAGAAATAGTGAGAGTAATATCCTGGAATGCTTTTCCAAATTCAGCCATAGCATGCTGATACAGTAGATGGTTGCAAGTCAAAAGGTTACCAACTATGTCCAGATATTCTGGTCTCTAAATACAACTTGGGTTCCTTCTTCAGTGAAAGACTGTGGGATTTTACACAAGCGTGAAGCCTCACCTGACACCTGGGTTTGTTTGTTTATCTTTGAGTTTGGGTGATTTTATCATGCTAATATTTTTGTCCTTTCAAACATTTTCAAAAATGAGCACTCAATTTGACTTTCTACTAGGGCTGTCAAATGATTTTTGAATGAAAATTTTATTGAAAATTTAATGAAAATTTTTAAACTGATTAATCGGGATTTTCAGTGGATTAATCATGATTAATCACTATTTGTTACTACACTTGAATCCAAACTTTTTTTTTTTCTGAAATGCATACCAAAAAATAAATAACAGGACACAGATACATAATTTTAATATTATGTTTGTTTATTAACACAGACAAATAATGAACTGAATATAATAATAAAATATAATCAATCTGAAACATACTTTACAACATACAATTTGTCCCACTGCTTCCTCTTTGGCAAGATGTACAATTTACAGTGGCTAGATATTTGTGAGCTAGTGAGGCCAGCTTCTCATGGGCTCCTGAATGAGTTGCCCACCACCTCAAGGGGCAGTCCTCCAATTTAATGATGGACTGTGCCCTGTACCTGTGTATGGCAGGTTGGACCACTTCATCTTCTGATTCTGAATCTGAGTAGATTTGCAGAAGAAGGCCGATTTTCTTCCTGGGTAGCCCATTATCATGTGTCTGTGAAGACTTTCTGGGTGATTCTTGTTGCAGCATTCCTTCAATTGTGGTCCACACCTTTTACCTGTCTGTCTTGGGCAGGCATTTCAAGTCTCTGAACGAGGATCCAATACTGTAGCAATCTGGAGCCATGCATTGTTGAGCTGTTCTTGACGCGATGCTAGGTTCTCCTTGAACTTGGTCTTGAATCTCACCAAATATACATAGTATTATTATTATTACTATCATCCTTATTTTTTTACTATTATTGTTATCCTATTTTTTTTTTTACATATGTTATTGATATTTAACTTTAATTTATTCCAGAAAAGAATCAAATCGATGTTAATTGATAGGCTACAAACTGATTTACCTGCAAGGCTCTAGAAGTGTCTCCAGCCTCTGCAGTTTATCCCACTCTGCTGCGGCCGGCAAAACATGTTTGTGCTCCTGATTGTCCAGGGCTGCAATGAAAGCCTCTTTATTGCTAATCAAGTGCTTGACCCTTTCCAGCGTGTTGGAATATCCTGGATCAATGGCTCTTGCTGCTTTCTCAGGCTGACTTGTTGTGCTTCAAGCTCCGCAGCATTTGCTGGGCTGTGCTTAAAATAACCGACAACTTTGCGACCCTTGACCAAAGCATTCACAAAGCAACTGTCAGCAAGACTCATTGTGACATATCTCTGCACCATGTGAGCGACACAGATCATGTGTTCATACGGTGTAAGTCAATTGCGGCAACCATGTTGCGTGCACTGTCAGTCTCAATGGTTATCGTATTTAACCTTGATGTTCCACTTATGTGCAACAAACATGAACTGTTCCTTATGCAAAATGACGCTTCTCAGTTTTTAATATAGTGAGCGCGAAAGACTTCAGTTCCCACTTGTCACTTATGTAATGTGCGGTTACTTCAAGGTAATTGTTGTTACTCACTGATGTCCAATGGTCTCCTGTAAGGGCGATATACTCGTTCCTTTTTTTCTTTTTCGTTTTCATAGAGCTCGTGGATTTTCGTCATAACTGTGGCTCTTGACGGTGGCTTATAGGATGAGTCTTGAGACACCACTTGCAAAACATTCATGTAGCCTCAGTCTTCTATAATGCTAATGGGTCTTCAGTCCTTTGCAATCCATTCTGCTATTGAGTTGGACAAATTTTCGGAGGTTGGTTTTGTTAATGGAATGCGAAAATTCAGCGTGGTCTGGCGTGAACCACTTGCTGAACTTGACGGCCCAGCAAACGCGTGGGTCATGGTACCTCAAGCTTGAACAGCTCCAGTGAAATTGAAACTTCTTGTTACAAATCTTATACTTGTTAACTGTACCATCATCATTCTTTTTATATTTGAATTCGTCCATAGACCCACCTTGCTCACCTTGACAAATAATGCATTACACTGTGCATGCATAAAATTCGTTAATGAAATGTACGTAATTAACGACAAAAAATAATTTACATTGAAGCGTGGTCTAGCGGTTGTGATACAATGCAGCACACGGGACAACCTGGGTTCGCCTCCTGTATCCAATGGATTTTTTTTTTTTTGCTTAAATAACAAGTAAAATAATTGTTTTGGGCAACCACCGTTACTCCCCATAATGTTTAATTTTTGTTTGAGTGTTACAGTTTTTCATTGCTATCAATGCTATCAAAATAATCCATTCTTACATCACTAACTTCACCCATCGTGGCCGTGCTCTTACATTTCTTTGCTAATGGAAGCGTTCTGTACCGGGGATGCGGAGTAAGTAAGGCCACTGTATGCACTGTATGTATTTAAAAAAAAAGAAAAACCTTGACATGCTCTATGTCACGATCAGCTTTGTAAAAATGGACGGTCGGCATGTTGAAATGTTTGTCGCCTCTGACATGATCACAACTAGATGTTTAGAAGTTGAATGAAAATCAACTGGAACATGGACAAAAAAGGTTAATTAGGAGAGAAGGGTTGTCATCATTAACAAAAAAAATGAAAAAGCTAAAATAGTTCTGTTATATGAAATAAAATGTATATTTTTGATTGCATAGTATATGTGTGTGTGTTGTGTAGGGCTGCAATATATCAAACTCAATGATAAATCCATCAGTAAAGCCGGTTCCAAGATTAGTCGTAAATCTCCATCACTTGTTTTCAAATGGAGCCGCATTTAATACACAGGGCTGTAGTTGACTGACAAGCTATACAATATTGCATTTAAAATTGCAGATAAATCTTCTTTGATTATAAGTTTGATTATAAGTGCGTAGCTTGTCATTAATCTATGGCTCTATTTATTAACTGCTGCTGTGTTTGAAAATGATCAACACATTCAATATATATTTATTATGTATACTGTATATACCAAAGATGGGAACTCCAGTTAGTGACTCACGTACAGTTTTTTAGACTTCAGAGTAGTGCCGATGCCAAGTTTAAGAGATACTGCAACAATATAGATTATTTTCACTAAAACACAGCAGAAAACAACAATGCTGCAAATATAGCCTATTATCAGTGTATAACCTATGACTCTGACTGTTCAAACCAGAAGTGGCGACAGGCTGGATTTACATTAAAATTACATTAAAATTTACATCACATTAATGTTTTTTTTCAAATTAGACCATAAATCATATATTTTGTCTATAGGCCATAAAACAGCTTTGTAAATAGAAAGAGTTTAATACATGAGGATTTAGAATTTTATTTCTTTACCATTAAATGACTTGAGACTTGGGCTTGGACTTGTGACCAAAGACTCGAGACTTGATTCCGATAAAGACTTAAGACTTGACTCAAACTTCAAGTTAAAGACTTGCGAACATCTCTTAAAAAACACACCCATGAATGTATATTTAATAAATGTTATTTTATTCATAAAATATTTTTATTTGTAATATAAATGACAGAATAAATATAAATGTATACTTGCAAATAATATATATATATATATATATATATATATATTTACTTTTTAACTGCTGTATGTCTTGTACTGTCACGGGTCACAGCTCACTGACCCAGGATCAGTCATTCTCTCCGGTTCCTATTGACCCAATTAGAGATCATGCACACCTGAGATCACTTACCTGCAGTAGTTAAAAGCCACAATCCCCAGTAGCTCTTTGGCTGAGCTCAAGGTAACAGAGCTACTCACCTCTCTGGCTTTCTAATGCTTACCTTGCTTCTAGATCCTGTGTTCCTGGACAGTTGTCACTTGCATGAAAGAAACCTGTGAAACTCTGAGGAAACCTGAACTTACCTGTGATACTCACCTGATGTACTTACCTGAACTGCCAGTGCTTCATGCCTCGTTTCTATGACCTGGAATCTGCATCTGTGGAATCTGCGGAAAAACCCTTTAACACTTACCTGAGTTGCTCACCATCTGCATACGATCAGGGAGATTCTACCTACAGCAGATTCAGATTCTCAGAACTGTCCTTGAGCATTACATGTACAACAAAATTATTAAAAAATTGTACTAAAATTTTTATTTTTATTTAAAAATACAAAAAAAACTAATTCAAAATAATAATGAAAAACTATAAAAAATTTGGTAATTGTACACAAATTAACACACAAAAAAACATTTGAAATGAATACCTCACAAGGAGCACCATGCTGGATGAACATGGGACTGAATGTAGTTTGCTTCAGATGTTTCAGATGTCAGATTTGATTTGGTTCTTCACTGTTATGCAAATTAAATATCACTGTGATAAATATCGTGAATGAGGAATCTAGCAAATAATGTGTTGTGATGAAAATGTAAATAGTTGTTTCATGCAAAACTTTGCTTGTTTGGTTGCCAGAGTGTTTCAGACAGAGTGTTTTAGCATCATATATATTAAATTTGATGTAGCATTAGCCTGCATTCTAGCATGTTTGAATTCAGCTACAGTAGATCATCAGTATTTGGTAATATTTACATGTTTCTACTTTTGTGAGTATAATTAAGTTGTGGTACTTTTACTTGAGCTGGACAAAAAAAACTATGCATTTAAATTTTTTTTCATACATTATATGTATGTGTCGACAAAGTGATTTAATTATGTCTAATTTATAAAACATTCAAAAAAATGCCAAGTTCTATCATAAAACTCTAGATGAAGCTGATGGGTCGTTAATGCAAATTGATGATATTTACAACTTGGAAAAATTGGATAGGTTCATGTTAAAATGGCTGGTTGGCGTTCACTAGAGCAGCTTGCAGTATGATAACATCCTTTGAAACCCTCCACCTTCCCCAGCTCCACCTGTGTAGATCTGCTAAGGTATATAATATATGATATTTGTGCAGCAACAGTAGGTTATGTCTTAAATGTGGCTTTAGTAACTTAAGGATGATATTCTAGCATCTGATTGGTGTGTCTTTGTGAATTGCCCACCTCAACCGTATAAGACAATAGCCTTGTCTGAGAGGAAACTACGGTTATACTGAGCTCATATACTTGTACTCATACTCGTAAAAATGCCTGTTCTGATGAACGTTAATCGAGCAGCCTGTATGAAATGCACAAAGCTACTGTACTTGTCCCTCTCAATCTGCATCAGAACAAAAACATGCGCACGTTGCACGTTACTTGCTTCAGGAGTGTTTTTGCATGATATTAGGCTAGTGGCTTTGCAGTGGATCTATTAAAGATGATGTACCATAGGGCAAAAAAACAAGGACAGTGAAAGTAATAAAAACAAGTAAAATATATTTTAATTGCCATAATTAAGTGTGAAAATAACCGAAGGATATACAGCCCAAAACAATGAGAAAGATATAAAAAGATAGATAGATAGACAAATGGATCAATTAAGTTTAACCAACTAATATTACTTGGACTTCCGGTTAAGGATGCGAATGGAGTAAGCATGTCTAATTCGTGGTCCCTGTTAAGATTTCCTTTATTCACAGTTAACCATCCTCTACCAGTTTAATAGTTTTGTATGTAGTTGGAAAACATATTTGATATCTAAGGAAGCATAAAATGGCATCTAAATCAGCTAAACAAGCGAAGAGCGATGCCACCCCCAAAGACGATATGCATGCTGCTCATGGGGAGATTAGTATGGCGGCCTTGTCAAGTTTATTGGAAGAGCACAGAGCCGCTCTCTCGGCTGAATTTAAAACTGTATTAACGTCTTTGAAGGCAAAACTTGACCTCGTTCAAACTGCGGTGTTGGATCATGGCTCACGAATAACATCACTGAAATCTAACGCAGACTTTGTCAGCGAGTAAATTCATTCATTGGAAGCAGTATGTGCCAAGCTAACTGAGAACTATACTAAGCTCAAGGCCAAAATGGCTGACTTGGAGAGTCGCAGTCAGCGTAACAATGTCAGGATCATCCGTCGAGGGTCCTCGACCCACCGTGTTCTTTTCTGAGATGTTGTCGGAAGTTATGGGAGAACAAGTTTTGCCATCTCCTCCGGAACTGGACAGGGCGCATCATGCACTTGTTGCAAAGCCAAAGCAGGGAGGAAAGCCGAGAGCGGTAATAGTTAGTTTCCATTGGTATCAGATTAAAGAGATGTGATGTGAGAGGCTCGTAAGACAAGAGGATCGTTGCAATATCATGGCAAGTCGATCAATAAACAAAAACAAGAACAAAAACTGCTCACATCGGTAGACGAGGCCAAGAACTTTTTAACAGCTCACCGTAACGTCTCGTAGAAGGTAGTGCTGTTTGCTTGGTAGATTTGACCGGTGGTGCTTTATAAGACTTATATTTTCTTTTCTATACTATTTATGTCATATGATGCCCCGTCATACATAATCGACTACATCACCGGAACTTTTTATTTTTTATTTTGGGCAGTTAGACCTGCTGATGCTCAAAAGATGTTTTACTGTTCACTTGCAAAGTTTGAGTAAACCAGTCTTTTCTGTGGATTTCAACGTTTCCATTTCAAAGGTTCTATTGACTTTGTGCTGTTGCATTTGACTTGATTCTTCCTGTTCAGCAATGTTAAATACTCTTTATGGTATGTTTTCCGGTGGATGATTATATGCAATAAATTTACTCAGATGTTAGGCTGACTACCTGACTTGTTGATTATGTTTAATATTGAGGATATTTTATTATAAGGGATAGAGGTTATATAAGGTAAGGTGAAATAAGGAAGTGTGTTAAAGTGTGTTGTTTTTGAAGGAAGTTTTGTTGTTATTGCAATGTGTTCTGGGGGTCGGGTTGATTGGGTGGGAGGGTTGGAGATTTCTATGGGGTGGAGGTATGCTGGTTTTACATTTTCCGGGTTTGGTGTTCTTTTGTTGTTTTTTAATTTTATTTTTGTAGTTTATTTTTTTTATTCATTTTTATATTCCCAATTTTCATTCACTATCACAATTTTCCTCACTTTGAATGGGTAGACAGCTGAGACTCATGAGCCGGAATGTCAAAGGCTTAAAAAATTTGGTAAAAAGAAACGAGAAAATTTGAAAAGAAAGAAAGAAAGAAATTTGGTAAAAAAATGAGAGTTCTCGCTCATATTAGACAGTTTAAAGCTGAAGTAACCTACTTGCAAGACACCAATTTACGTAGTGTAGACCAATCTCGAGTCCAACTGTAGGGGGAACGGGCAGATTGTTCACTCCTCATTTCAGGCAAAGGCAAGAGGCGTAGCAATTCTGGTTGATAAGAATGTTCCTTTTGACCCAAATGATATTATATCAGACAAGAATGGACATTATATAACTTTGATGACCCCTGGCATACTGTATTTACAGTTAGGTCAATTAAAGAAATGCTGTTTGATTACAAATGGGAAGAAAAAAATGAAATATGACCACAACAATTGAAGTGTTAAAACTGAAGACTTCGAGGGACATCACTGTGATAGATAAATGAGAACCTGTCAAAAGTTGTATAATGATAAAAAATCTAAATCATTGTTTCATCAATCAATAGGATGTTGTGGGTGATTGCCAGGGTGTTGTTAGACTGCTCTGAGTCATTGTCATTAGAAGCATGCTACTCACTAGATGGCAGAAATAGTGAGAGTAGTATGCTATTATACTTTCCATATTCAGTGTTTGGATGTTGAAACGCCCAGATATTCTGGTCTCTAGATACGATTTGGATTATTTCTATCAGTGTAAGTCTGTGGGATTGTACACAAGCGTGAAACCACACCTGACACTTGTGGGTCTGTCTGTTTATCTTTAGTGAGTTTGTGTGAGTTCATCCATGTTGTTTCTATCATGTCAAACATTTTTAAAAATGAGAATTTGACTTTGTACATAATGTGTGTACAAGACATATTTAGGCTAAAATTGATAGGGGTGTAATGGCACACAAACAGGATGGTTTGGTACATACCTCGGTTTTGACCAAGTGGCAACCTCCCTCTAGTGAAACCATCACGGAAGTAATTAAAACTGCAATTCATCGACTAGCCGCTGGAGACTGGCTCCAAAAGGGAGTCAGTCACATTGACTCTCCATGTTAAAATGCTGTCACGTTTCGGCAACCAGGCACCTCAGTTCCGCCTCATTGCCCATTTTGGATCATCAGGGAGTGACGTGCGGTGACACGTTGCCAAGATGGCGGCAGTCGGCTCCGCCCACTTTAGGCTTCAAAAACGCTCTTCAGAAACCTACGAGTGACGTTAAGGACACTATGTCCATTTTTTTTACAGTTTATGGTTGTGATGTCATAGTTCGGTATGTTTTTGGTACAGCATCGGGAAACAAACATATTATTTATTTCCACCAAATCTTGTTCTTTTAATACCAATAATCACAAAACACAGAAATTCAGCTGAAAATATTTTTGCTTTTATTTCTCTGAACAAGACTATTAAGACAGAAATGACACAGTTAAGAGCAGATGTTTGGCAAGGAACAAATATGTATGTTTTTTGTTTCACATAACTGCTCAGATGCCCTCAGAACACGGTGCTAAACTTTGTAAAGGCTTTGTGGTGCTGTATAATTGGAAGATCTCAAAGTTGGTCCAATAATTTCTTGCACAATTCCCAATCAATAAGCTGCCCTGGATTATAAATTATTTTATAATTTTTCATTATCTTTTTATTATAACTCCTCACATAGACAGTTCAGTCAGAGTACTACCAGTTCTAGAGTTCTACAACAGTGAGTTGTATTTGTAGTAAAATCACTTGACTTTAGCAATTGTTGTAAACAGCACTCTTTGCATTGTCCGTCTAAAACTGAATCAAGTATTAGAGATTTCTAAATATCCTTTTAGATTCAAGTGCTTAACAAACTTTACTTTTAGTATGTTTATTTTAAGGCACATCCTGGCCAATTGTTGATTTGGCATGATTTAGAAGCACCCATAGGGTGTCACACGCACCGGATCACGTGAGGTCACGAGGACCCGGAAGTAACCTCACGCAGGTATTTAAGCAGGAAGCAGG
>JAUYWG010000061.1:15714214-15725479 GCA_034779775.1 Enteromius afrohamiltoni
GAAGTTTAACACCACACTTATGAAGGACGAGTAGTTGCATTCAACAATTTGCTAAGGGTTTGCAGGCCGTTCAAATTGAAATTGAAGAAAAATGGTTTACAGGGTGTTTTGTAGCACAGGCCAAACAGTTGTAGCACACGTTAGGAGTGGCGATATGGCAAAAATATCTTATGATGTAAATTTTTTTTGTCATGTTTTTAAAAGTTACCCAGTCATGAGTAGTAAGTGACTTTTCTCTATTTTGTTGCTTTATCACTATTAAAACAATAGTTTACCCAAAAATGGAAATTCTGACCAGCAACTGTTTGGTTACCCACATTCTTCAAAATATCTTAAATATAATTAACACACGTTTGAGACAACATGTGAGTGAGTAAATAATCACAGAATATTTTTTCTTTGGTTGAGCTATTCCTGTAATGAGAAAAGCAAAAACGCCTATTTCGTTTTTATTTATTCTATAATAATTAAATTTGCTATATGTACTGCTTTAGGCCAACTGAGACTTGTTACAGCACTTGCGTAGCTTTGCTCTTTTGTTGGTTTTGATTGCTTCCGTTGTCCACATTTGTAAAACTGCTAAATAACTAAATGTAATGAAGTGCGACATTTATGTTCTGTCGCTTGCAGAGTTGCACGCATCTGTTTACTTTTGTTTTAGACATAACTGTGGGGGGAAAAAAGACAATTTCTCGTAGTGTGTGTGCTTTATTTGCACGTGCTCAGAAAAAAAGCGCAAGTCAGAACAGCGCGTGAATTAATCAATGTTTAACCGCAGGCTTTAAAGTTCTTTTAAGTACAGTGTCCCGTGAGTGTAAGTCTACTGCTGAGTTAACATTTGATGTGTATTTTTGTAGCATTATACTGAGGCAGAGGCGCCAGAACTGCAAATGATTGATAGATTTTTTTTTTCCAAAAGCAGATCGTCCACGACCTCATCTTAGTATAATCAGTCTCACACACACACACAACTAAATCACTTCACATTAAGCAGCTGTGGTATGAACATGCAAAACTGTGTCGCACATGTGCGTAGCACATGCAACATATATGTCGCACTGTACAGCCCTGGTTTATATCAGGCATCTGCAAGCATTTTTATTTATTTATTTTAATGCAAGTTTTATTGTATTGTAGATTATGGTTCATATTATCCATAAACTGATTATTATTATTAATTAAAATATTATTAATGTTAAAAATGTACAAAATATTTGTTTAATGTATGTTTTAAATATATAAAAAAATATTTATTTATGTATACATTGTAAATAGAAATATAAAATAGCTGCTGAAAAAAAATATATATTTTCCTTTTTTTGCATTAAACATTAAAAATCCTAGAGCAAGTGGGTTTGTTTTGAACTATATATTTGATATTATGCTAACATAAGACTAAAATAAGCAAGATGTATAAATATATACACACACACACATGTATGAGCTCTACCCTTCTTTAGATTAGTCAGAGCACTGAAGAATTGGACTGAAACGTGTTCGGCAAACAGAGAAAATGAGTTTTACTGTAACTCTCACACTCTGAAAGCAGCCATTTCTCACACTTTCACAAGTCCAGCGCCAAACCACACAGATCCTGAGTCATCAGCCTCACAGCAGCGTGTGACATCTCCGTTTCTCTGCTGCGGAGCGTGAATAGAGGTTTTTGGCGGACTGATCTCGGGGGGTTTGATCGTTATGTCAGCGCTGGTCCAGAGGAACAGAGAAAGAGAACGTCTGACCCCAACAAACACCCTCAGAGTTTGCTTTTACAGCACGTGTCTTCTGTGAGCAACGATCTGAATTAACTACAGAAATGCTTTTATTAGTTAATATACATTATCAAAAGCCAGATTTTTGGTTATATAATTTTGTTTGTTTATTTAATCTTTTAGAAAGTATTTTGCTCAGTAAGGCTTGGATTTGTTTGATTAAAAAAAAAATATATATACTATAAAACCATTTAAAGTACAATTTAGGATAGCTGTTTTAATATATTTTAAAAATGTATTCCTGTGCCAGTAACTATTATTATAAGATATTATTAGATTTACTTATCTGAAAAGAAAATATATAAAAAAACTGTATTTAATTTCAGCTATACCAACATTTTAAATAAGTTAAATTAAATAACTAAAAATAAAACAAACGTGCATGAGCTTGACATTTAAAAAACGCATAAACAACTAAATTATTACAACTTTAAAATCTAAAATGAAAATAAAAGCAGAAAATATATAAATAAAAATGACTTTAAAATGTTAATAAGAAAAAATAGTTTTTTTTAAACAATTAATTACAATTTATCCATTTAAAAGTGTTTTTTTGTAATATATTACATTCTTTTATGTTGTTATTATAGTTCATACATAGAAGCCGATAATAAAATGTAAAAAGTGTAAAATATTGTCAAATATATAGTAAAAATGGATATTATAAGCTGCATATATTATAATATAAACTCTAAAAATATACATTTTTAAACATAACAAATCAAAATATTTAAAATGCTATTGTAATTTGTTATTGTTTACTTTTATAATTATTAATATTGAATATTATCCTGCAGTTGTGGGTTTCTTTCATGAAGTGAAGGATCTCCTGTCGTCCTCGAGGATGTATGAAGCATGATAAATGAGCTCAGTTCATGGCATTGATGACTGGTGTTAAGTGCTTGAGAGCCACGCTGAGTCCAGAGAGATTCACAGATCCGCTCCAGAAGACTCTCATGCTGTCATCTGAAGATGAAAATCAGAAATGATCTCATTCAGGGCTGAACTCCGATTGGAAAATTGATCTTCTATTATGTTTTTTAAAAGTCTCTGCTCACCAAGAATGCATTTATTTAATCATCAAAAATTCATTAAAATTTGTGAAATATTTTTACTATTTAAAATAACTTCTTTTCTTTGTGAATATCTGTGAAAATATTATTAATTTCTGTGATGAGATCTGTATTTTCGGCATCATTACTCCAGTCTTCAGTGTCACATGATCATTCAGATATGCTGATTAGAAACATTTCTCAATGTTATTATCAATGTTAGAAACACTGAATATTGTTGTGGATTACATATGAAAAAAAGAGAATTATTTAAGGATCATGAATTAAGGATCATCACAGAATCATGAAAAATAAAAATGTACCACAAAAATATTCAAGGCTGGAGTAATGATGATGAAAATACGGCTTTGATCACAGAAATAAATTACATTTTACAATATATTACAGTAAACCCAGCTATTTTGATTTGTAATATTTCACAAATATAAATATTGTTACTGTATTGCTAGTCAGATAAATGCAGCCTTGGTGAGCAGAAGAATTTTTAGAAGTTTTTATTTATTTTGTCACCTAGTTTGGTTACTGGCAAATATTAACCAGTATCCCACATTTAGTCCTAGTTTTAGCTACAGTTGTATATGAAGAGTTCAGATGCAAAAACCTCTAAATGCCATCTGAACGTTTCTTCATTTTTATCTGCCTTCTATCTTCCGGCTCGGTAATTTTACTCTTATTTTAACTGCTTTTCTATGAAATTCAAATAAGTACACATAAGCATAGGAGGCTGATAAAAATGCTCATTTTAGAAGAAAATTTCAGATGGCATTTTGAGCATCTCTTCATATGTTAGTGTCTTTTACAGCATTGGGACACACAGAGATGCTCTGGATGCTGACCTTCACACAGGTCAGAAGGCACACAATACTGATGCTTGTCTTAGCAAACAGCTGCAGGCATGGTCTCCAGCTCTGAATGTGTGTGAGATCTGCTGTCATAATTCAGTCCTTCAGCGATCGTTGCAATCAGCGAGGAACAGAGGCTTCAGACGCGGCTGCTGTCGAGTGACGGAAGTCATTTGTGCAGCATTCAGATCCACAACAGATGTGTTTGATGCCTCAACTGAGCGCAGGAAGCTGCTTTATTTCCTAATGAACTTCAGCACGACTCCAGCGCTTCATCCAGAGAGCTAAATCAGCCCCGGTGTGATGGCAGGAAGGACAAAACCACCAAAAAATCACTCCTCCTCATTCTGACCTCAAATGACTTGCCTGCTTTTATTTGCTTTTTTATTGTTTTCCACACAAAACAACAGTGATGTTGGCATGTATGATGTAAATGATCAAAATGTATGTATACATATATATATATATATATATATATATATATATTATTAATCTTTGAACAAGAATTGAATAATATTTTTCAATTATTTATTGTATAACAAATGAACATTTAGTTAATAATTAATATGATATATTTTAAATATATTAATTGTACAGCATTATATAGAACTGAATAATGTTTTTAATTAATAAGTGTATAATATATAAATATTTAGTTATAAATATTATATATTTAAACTATATTACATGTATAGCATAATACATAATACAGTTTTAATATTACATATATGTACTGATAATGTCAATTAATATAAATTCTACATTTAGAAATACAAAAAATGTAGTAATAAATTATAATTTGATTGTATAAGGAACAATATTATAATGCATACCTATTTTGTTTATGTTTGTTTATATATATATATATATATATATATATATATATATATATATACATACAATTAAGTATAAAATTATATATAATTAATAATAATATTGATGACATTGAAATATTAAAATTTAGTAATTACATTTGGTTATATCATTTATACAACACAATTAATACTGTAAAAACAAACACAAAAAATAGCAATTGTGAAATATATAAATCATTATAAATTATTGATAATAAATTATTATTTATAATAATCATTTTACAATTTAAGTTTTTATTTATTTAAGTGATATGTTAAATTATAATTTTTATAAAGTAGTAGTTTATAAATATAATTGAAGTAGTCTGTCTAATGAAAAACTTATACCTTCAGCAACGCAAATTGAGGATTATAACTGAAATATGAAAGCAGAAGAAAGAAGTTTAGCTGCTTCTGATCAGGAGCCTAATCATAATGATGCTAATGATAAGCACTGATCTGGAAAGAGGTGGAGGGGCGTGGCTTGGTGGGAAGGATTATATTTTGACTGATTATTACTGATGAGTTGTTTTATCCTTTATCATTTTGATTTATATTTTCAGCTTTTGATTCATTAAATTTTTTTTATCAATTTTATTTTTTTTTAATTAATACTTGGAATTTTTACTTTTATATTTTCTGTTTTAATCATTTTAATTAAAGTTTTAGAAATGTCTCCTATGTTCTGTGTTCTTTTTCATTTTAGTTCAGTTTTTTTTTTTGTCATTTTGTTATTATTATTTAGAATTAATTATTTTGTTTCATTCACACGATGCAAAACATTCATGAATATATCTATTTTCACACATTTATTTTGCCAACATTTTCATTATAGATGATCATTTTGTTAGCCAGACTTTTAATAAGCATTGTAAAATTTAATTCATAAATAATGTCGTTCATAAATTATGCAAATAATTAACTATAATGATTTATTTAACAATTTAATTAATTAACAAGAGTGGGTGAATGACGACAGAATTTGTATTCCATCCAAAAAGGTTGCTGGAGCGGTTTGTCCTCACGAGAGTTTGACATTAACGCAAAGCAAACACGTCTCGCCGCATATGATTTCTTTCATTGTGCCCTGGCATTCAGGACCATGGTGTCTTTCATAAGCGTGCAAACCGCTTAAGTAAAGGCGTTTCCTCCTCGTGAACTCGAGTGAGGTGTTTGTGACGGCCTCGGGTGAATGTTGACGAGCTGCTCGCGCTCTTTGACTGCGCTGTGACTCATCGCGCGCCGCGCCGTGCCGTGCGTACTGACAAATGAAAACAGCTATGTTCTGCATGCCAATAGAGCTCTTTGTGAGGTTTTGTGAATGACGCTGCCTGCCGTCGGCGGAGACGTTTGAGTCGATGTCTCGGGTGATGCTCTTAATGAGTGTGTGACTCTCACACATCCAGCTCCAGATGAATGTCGATGGGAAGAGCGACTCGCAGATGAAGAAGACTCGGGTTTTGTGAGCCCCAAGGGCCGTGCAGAATATTGTGCCGCAAAACTGTGTTTGATTGGGAACAATTTCTGTACAGACTATGAAGAAACATGACATGCACTGCAAAAAGAAGTCTTACTCAGTGTTTTTGTCTTGTTTTCAATTTTTTAATTCTTAAAGCTGCAGTCCGTAACTTTTTTGGTTTAAAAATGGTCCGAAATCTATATGTGAGTTAGTTTTAAATGTGCTTCTGATTACAGATTACAGCCTGGGATTGCTCAAGATTTGTATTTTAACGAAAACCTAAACAGGGGCTAACCAGGCAGTGATGTAGAAGCACGCGTTGATGATCTTCTTCTGAGGAGGCGGTGCTTTTCCCCACTATTACATCATAGAGTGAAACTGTTTCGGCAGACTGCCTTGAACATTTTTTAGACTAACTACAAAGTTTTGAGTTCTGAAACTTGCACTATGTTTTTACAGTACAATGACCTCTATATGTCAAATATTTTAGTTTTCCTTCACCTTGATAACATGGGGGGGGGGGAACTTATTATGCTTTATGTTTCTGATGAAATAAGTAGTACCTTACTGTAGTTGAAGAACTTTCCTGTTTAAAGTGAGGGGTTAGTATGCGCAGGTTTTTTATGCTGACAAAAAATGCGCAAGTGTGTAGAGAATTTGCCTATAAATAAAACATTCTTTGAAGAAATCATTTCAAAATCATTTAAAAAGCAACAAATTAATTTGCATTTTCATTCAAAAGACCAACAAGGCACTTTTAATATTTTTTATTTTAGTCAATTGCAAAGACTTGAGAACATGACTTCAGAAAACCAGTGTGTGCTTACCCTCAGCAGCTTCATCACTGTAAGCAGCTGGATTTGAACGGAGACTGACTGTGTGTTTTTTTTCCTCTGTCCTGCAGGGGTCGCCCTCCAGGGCCGTCGTCTCTCTTCATCTGGGATCATGTTCTAGAGCCGACACTGCGCAGCAACCATGAAAGGTTTAGGGGCCAACCGTAGCCGCCATCTGTCCGACACCTGCAACCCCACCGCGGGCCCCCAGGAGCCCCTGTGTCCCTTGGCCCCGGACCCCCACGCCACCTTCCTCCTGAGCCCCACCGTCAACCACTATGCCACTCTGGACCCTCACCTACATCATTTTCCTGTTTCCACGGCGACGCCGCTGCAGTCCGACTGTCTGCTGCCCCTCAACAACCAGCTGAGCAACAGCAGCACCTTCCCTCGCCTCCACTACACCACCCAGCCAGAGCAGAGCGAGTACACACAGGTACTGACACCCCATCAAATACAGTCATATTCTGGAAGTATTATTGAAATTAAAAGTGGCTGTTTTCTATGTGAATATATTATAAAGCAATGCAAATGTAACACATAACAACAGAGCAAGTGCTGTATGTATCACACTCGACATATTGTAGAACGGCTTAGGTTCGACTTTAATAATGACAGGTCGGTCGCTTTCAGTAAATGAATTAACAGCCTGCACTTTTAATACAGTTTGAAAGAATACTTTTTTTTTCTGGGTCTCACTCACATGCGTAAACAGCTGAATAGATGATTTGGGGATTGAGTACAATATTCATAGCATCCAAAAAAATATATAAAATCTCAATAGTCCTTCGGTTCCTTGGTATGTATATATATATAGATCTATTATTTGATGTATTAATGCATTGCAATTTAAATTCAGATGTATTGAGTTTAAAAATGTATATTTGTTGACTAATATATAAGTTGAAATTTGTATTATTTCATATGCACAACATTACAGTTAGTTCAAATACACATATTAGTATTATACAAATTAATAAAAAATTACTGCTGAACTTTACATTACATAAAAATTCAAATGTAATTGTAACTTATTTCTGTCGTAAATTAATACATAATAAAATGTTTTGCAAACAAATGCAAAAAACAAAGAAACAAACCTTTTCAGTGATATAATGTCTGTCTGTTTTAGTTTCGTGTTTCATTGTCCTCTTGTTTTGATTTAGGTTTATTCCCACGTGTGTGAATTCATTATTAGTTAATTAGTGTTCCCCAGCTGTCCTGAGTTCTCCCCTCGTTATGTTCTGAGTTTCAGTGTCAGTCTTTCTTAATGTTGAGTGTAGCGTGTAACTCTCCGTGTTGATGTTAGTTTATTGTTTGATTATTAAAAGACTTTTGATCACGGTAAACTCCTTGACTACAGCGAACTCCTTAACCTGCACTACACTGTAACATATAATGTGTATGACAAAATATTACAGCCAGTTGATAAAATCTGTCAGTCAGATCATTTTTCTTGACATTTTTTAAATGTTTTAGGATAACATACTAAAAAAAGGACTACTACTAGTAGTAAATAGATAAGAAATACAAATACATGTGAATAAAAACAAATTTGATTAAAATTAATTCATTTACATTTAAACTAATTGTAATATTTTGCATGCTTTGCACAAATATCTACATTTGTATCATACTTTTGTATCATCTCTTCTACATTTGTATAATAATAATGATACATTTATATTCTAATTAATAAATACAAATATTTAATAAAATATTTAGGGTCGGGTATCGATTGCAATAATTTTAGGGAATTTTATCGATTCGATTCGATTCTGCTTATTGATTCCGATTCTTTACATTTAGATATCAAACATATTTATTCCCTCTTTTGTCTATGGTTTTACCTAGAAATACAACCGAAAGGATTAAAATAAAACTAGACTAATATAAATTTCAAACATTAAACTGTTAAAAACAAGCAAACATTAAGTACTAAAATAAATACATAAAACAAAAATTGAGACACAAACAAAAATTGTAAAAATCGCAGTTTTACGACGCAGCACTTGTGGATGTATCCATTTTACGCAGCTTCAAAATAATGGTAGCTGTCCATCAGTATTACCAAGCTTGGAACAGCCAGGATACATTTAAAAAAAAATATCAGACTGTGTTCATCTTAAAGATGAAATCATATACATGCTTCGGGATGAGTAAAATATGCCTTAATTTTCATTTTTGGGTGAACTATTCCTTTAACTCACACTTGTGAATTAGTATATTTTTGTAGTAATTTTAAGACGGTGTGTCTTGTCTCAGCAGGCTTGTGTGTCTCAGACTGGCAGTCGCTCCAGTACTCTCACGTCCTCCATGTCCATGGGCATGGGTCTGGGTCTGGGACTGGGCGCTCCCGCCATGATCAGCAGCGGCACGGCCACCATCTCATCCGCAGCCGCTGCCAAGATGAACCGGCTCCCGGCCAACCTGCTGGACCAACTGGAGCGCCACCTACCATTGCAGCGTGATGGCTTCAGCACACTGCAGTTCCACCGGCGCAGCCGCGGCTCCAAGCAGCGCAGCGAGAGTCCCAGTCGTATCCGCAACCTGGTGCAGTCCGTCCAGAAACTCTTCGCCAAGTCTCAGTCCCTGGAGGTGTCGGCAGTCAAAGGGAGCATCACCGCCGGCCCGGCCGGAGACGCGGCTAAAGCAGCCCGCCGCAGCAAAAGCAAAGACCGCGCCAAGACCGAAGGCACCAAGCGCCGGCCACGGCCAAACCTCTCAGGCTTCTGGAGCTCAGATGATGGTTTGGAGGATGAGGCTCCGTCTCAGCCCGCCGCCGGGCCACTAGCAGTGGCGTATCGAAACCCTCTAAGCATGATGACGCTGGGCAGGGCCGTGTCGGATAGTCAGGCGGCTCCCAGACCACATCCACAGGGCTACAACACCATCGCGGCGCATTCGCTCAAATCCTCCAAGAGCAGTGGAGACCTCAAGCCCACCGTTAGCCTGCCGCCCTCCACGGCCCAGACAGGGGAGAACGTGCTGGTCAAGAGGGGCTCGTGGTCCACACTGACCCTCAGTCAGGCCCGACAGGTGCTGCAGAAGGGCTCCGCCACCGTCAACCGCACCCTGCTCAAGTCCAAGTCCTGCCACGGCCAGGAGATGACCTGCAACTTTCTACAGGTACACACACGCTGAAATCAAAGAAAGAAAGTTTTCTTGAGGGATAAGGCATACAGGATTTCATAATAGACAATAACACGGATTATAATGGCAAATAACATCTTTATATTATTTTTTTTATCACTTATTTAAAAAAAAAATATTATTATTAATGTTTGAACAGTATTCTTCACATTAATTGTGCAGTTTTAAATAAAAATTATAAATAAACATACAAAAAATGAATAAATACAACTATAAATGCAATATAATAGATTTTTCAACAAAATATTTGTGAATTTGGATTAACATACACAGTAGTAGTAGTGGTAGTAATAAACAAAGAATAAAGAATTTGTTAAAAATATTTTGTTAATATTTGAACAGTAGTTTTCAAATATTTTTTTTTCAAATATTTGTATAATTGTAATGATATTAATATAAATAATATTTTGGCACAAAGACCATAAAACATCCTATATTTATATATTAGTGCTGTTCAAAAATAAAAGAAAATAATATCCAGAATAAAAGTTGTTGTTTATATAATATTTGTGTGTGCTGTGTATATATAAATGCAGACAAACATGCTGTGTATATATATGAAATATATTTATATATAATAAAAACATAAGCGTTGTCATAAGTGTTTATGAATGTAAATATTTCCAAGATATATGTGTGCGAGTGTGTATACATAGAAAATATACACAGTTCACAAACACCCACTCACACATTATATACTATTTTATATTATTATAAATAATATTTAAACATTATCTTCTTGTCATTTTAAAAGTCAGTGGAATTTTAAAATGAGATTTTTAAAAATATATAAACCATCACTAACACACAGAACTCACGTGCGATTTAAAGTCCATTTCAGAAGTTTAGTTTGACATCCTTTAACCCAGATGCATTGTGGGTAGTAAGTGTAAGTGTTCTGGCAGGTGCCTGGAGGTGACTGGAGCGGGACGCTGGGTAAAGCAGGCGGTGCGGGCGAGATCCCCTGCAGGCGGATGCGCAGCGGCAGTTACGTCAAAGCCATGGGAGACATGGAGGACAGCGACGACTCGGAGGGACCCCCTTCACCCAAACCCTCGCCCAAAACCGCTGCCAGGCGCCAGAGTTACCTGAAGGCCACACAGCACTCGCTCAGCGAACAACAGCCACCGCTGCTACCGCCTCGCAAGTAAGTCCTACACTCTGCACACACACACTACAGTATATACCCGTGCACATTTCACACACACTTTAAACACACTAAACACATACTGCACAAACTTAAATAGATTACACTTGTGGTGTGTATCTATATATATATATA
>JAUYWG010000061.1:15729090-15752466 GCA_034779775.1 Enteromius afrohamiltoni
TGTAGGGACCACATAGCAACAGCGTAGCATCACCCTAGCCATCCCTACAACACCCTAGTTTCCACATAGCAACCCAATAACGCCCTAGTAACCACATGGCAACACTCTAGAGACTACATAGCAACACTGTAGGGACCACATAGCAACAGTGTAGCATCACCCTAGCCATCCCTGGAACACCCTAGTATCCACATAGCAACCCAAGTTCACACTAGTGACCACATTTTCTGTGTTTGTTTCTCTCAGCTGTATGCCGTCTCTATGTGAGGTCTCCACCAATCGCAGCCTGGATAACCTGGACTGTCTGATGGGAGCGGATGACATGGGTCTGCAGCATTGGGACGATGATGGGGGATTCGGTCAGCGTTGCTCTACACTGGGACGAGGCTCCACCATGGGCCAGGTCACAAACATAATTTCATTCAAGTTATTAAAGCATCACTCTTACTGTTATTATTGACAAAACTCAGAGCATTTATATGTTTTAGTGTAATAGACAAAGGATTGGTGCGTACCACTGTAACAACTACACAGCAATGGTCCACAGCAAAGGCTAGAACAACCTATGTTTATTAGTATTAAAAATCAAATTGATTATGAGGGGCAGTGCCGCAGTGGGCAAAACTGGTATTGCAGCTTGTCAATGGTATCACCATCTACATGGACTATTGCACCAAGCATACAGAACACCCTAGCAATCACATAGCAACACCATGGCAACTCCAGAACACCCTAGTTTCAACATAGCAACACTCTAGAAACACCATAGCAACCCCCTGAACACCCTATGGACCACATAGCAACTCAAGAATATTCTAGCATTACCATAGCAAACCCAGAACACCCAACACTATCCACATATGGCCATATAGCAGCACTCTAAAAACCAAATAGAAACACCATGGCAACCCCCTAAACAAACGTCACAACCCCCAGAACACCCTAGTGAGTACATAGCAACTCTACAACATTCTAGCATCACCATAGCAACCATAAAACACCCCAGAATTCACGTGGCTATATAGCAAAACTCTGTAAAACTAAGAGAAACACCATAACAACCCCCTGAATACGCTAAAGACCACATAGCAACTCCAGAACATGTTTGCATCAACCATAGCAACCCCCAGAACACAGTAGTGAGCACATAGCAACTAAAGAATGTTCTAGCATCACCATAGCAACCCCAATATCCACATGTGACAACATAGCAGCACTCAAAGAACCAAATAGAAATACTATGGCAATCCCCAGAACACCTTAGGGACCACATAGCAACTCCAGGACATTATTGCATCACCATAGCAACCTCTACAACACCATAGTAACACATAGAAACTCAGGAACATTGTAGCATCTCCCCAGAACACCCCACTAGGGGGCCATATTACAACGCTCAAAAAACAAAATAGAAACACCCTAGCAACCCCCTGAACACCCTAGAGACCACATAGCAAATAATCTGTCAAAACCACTCACATTTTTTCTACAGATGTAAAACCTCTTGTAAATGTGTGCGCTCTGCATCGCAGAGCAAAAAGGTTTTGCTGTTCACTTGACCTCAGCAACATAGGAACGGAGTGTTCCAGATTAAAATGCTGTAAGACATCCTTAAGCTAGTTTAAGGAGACGTGGAGGGTGGGAAATCAGTTGGAGGGCATGTTATCAGGATGAGATATTCCAGCGTTTGCTCTACTGATGGAGACATCAAGACGAGGCTCTGAAACCTTTTCTTCAGAGGAAAGAGCATTGATTTTTTTGGAGAACTGCTGTTTTGCTGAATGGGATAATGCGCTGTGAACACTGATGGATGATTCATGGGTTGTCTCTGAGATTCTGTGGCTGGGATCAAAGGAAAGATGTCAGGGAAAATGAGGACAGCAGCTAATTTGCCGCACTTCTAAGTATTTTTCCTGGGAACAGGCTTGTGATTTCTAGTTCAGTGAGCTCTAAAGGTTCAGTTTGGTGTATTTTATTGTTCATTTTTGGGTTTACCCGCGACAAACTCACCTTCCTGTTCTGTTGTGTCTCTGTGAGAAGTGTCTCCTGTTGGACGAGCAAACACAACCTCTCTCTTTACTCTTGTCTTTGAGAGCGAGTGAACGGATTGTGTTTTGTTTGCAGTTTAGTTCGAAAAGACCTAAAGATTCAACTGAATCATTCTGGAGTTGATTGACTCTCTAAGCTGTTTTCTGCATTCTATTTTACTATTTAAATAACATATTGTCAGTTTTAATAAAAAATACTATGCTTATTTTTAAACATTTTGAGCAGTAATGTCACAGTACAAAATATATTATTAGACCTTAAACAGAATTGTTATTTTTTCCATGTATTATTATATATTATATTATTTGAAATTATTTTCTTGATACTCTAAATATGTCTAATGATATGGTCTAAATTACAGTATTTTGTATTTTTTTTCCACATTACAGTATTTAGTTTCTTTTTTATTATTATTATATTATTTTGTATGATTTAAAATACAAAATCTAGGGATGGTTACAAAACAATACAAACAATATTATTTATCATTATTATTTTCTTATTTATTTATTTGACAGTTTTCTGAATGTTTACCTTTTCTTTTTTCTTTTTTTAAAGTGAATGCATTTTATGCCAATTTATAAAACAAACTCCTAATCCTCAGCCAAGGATCAGTGCATCTACAAAAGGAATATATTTAAGGATTTTTTCTCAATTTAAGCCACATTTGTCGCAGCTGACTAAATGGAAACCACTCAAGCCAACCTGCCGTTTCCTCTTCATGTCCGCACGGCGATGCGTCAGTCCACCCTAAAGCGCCGGCCGCATCTCACCCCGTGTGAGGCGCGCTTGTGGATGTGCAGCGGGCGTCTGCCCCGCCAGCATCGGGCCAGACGTTTCAACCTGCACGTGTCCTTTCAGGTGGAGCAGGGCTACCGGAGCGGCGCGGTGTACGGTCAGCTGGAGTCTCAGGCAGTGGAGGCCCTGGATCTGCCCACACCCACCTGCTTCCGCTCCCGGAGCCATAGCTACCTGCGCGCCATCCAGGCCGGCTGCTCTCAAGACGACGACACGGGCTCCATGGACTCCGACGAGACACCACCTATAACCTCATCCATCAGCAGCTACAACAGCGTCACCGGTGAGTAATAAACAACAGTCATGCTGCTTACACCTCAAAATCAGAAGAAAACACTGACTGCTTTTTGTGTAACCTCAAGCCTGTTTTATGACCAATAAGGCCTTGTTTGCACTGCAGGTCTTAATGCCCAATTCTGATTTTTTTGCCTATATCCATTCATCCAATCATTAAATGAATAATCACTATATATCTATTTTTTACATTTTATCTGTGCTATTATAAATAAGAGCAGATGCAAAACAACTAACAACTACAGAACAAATAGTCTAGAAAGAAACAAATAATGCGTTACCTTTATCATTTTACATCTAAACAAAAGCATGCATGTAAGAAAAACAAATAATCAAAAGTAAAAATCACTGCAAATAAATTGATTATTAAAACAAAAGCAGTTCAACGAAGGGCAGAGAGTGATTTCCTCTTCTCCTTTATTGTAAGATGCATTAATGAGAGGAAATTGCATGAATCTAATGATACATATCAGATATTTCTCCCCATAACCCATCAGCGCAAGAAGCAAGCGGAGGAAAGGTAGACCTAATCCTCTCAGAAAATGTACGGAAACGTTAAGATGTTTAAATAATACTTGAATTGGGATCGCCAGATGAGGGCTTAAAAAAAAACATTTTTGAGAGAACCTCAAATCCGACTAAATGTTTTGCCTATAGCTCAAAACAAAATTGTGACAGTTTTAATGACGGACAGAATGCAATGCCTCAGAAAATCCGAATCTGCCTGTTTACAAGACAGTCGCATTGGCACATATCTGATTTATTTCTACATACTGTATAAATGAGGTTCTGAAACTGATCTCGAAATTTCAGAATGCCTGTGTTTTTTCCTGTTTATACTCTCATGGAACAGATCCGATCTGTGTCACATATGAGCAACAATTCAGAGTTGGGTCAAATCTAAAGTAATAGTTATTTTGAAGAAAAAAAAATTAAATGCAATGCAGGGAATCCTGGGAATGTCAGGCTAGGTTTTTTCCCTGTAAATTTTACAGGAATTAACCATTTAACAGGTTTTTACCGTATAATTTTCCCTTTTTTACTATTAAAGCCACAGTAATTTTTTACAGTGTTGTCATTTGTGGTTTATGACTGTGCATTTCCAGTAAAAATATCTTACGTGAGAAACTGAAAGAAGCAATGAATGATTGATGCATTTGATATTATAATCACTGAACAGTGTAAGTAATGATGTCGACTCAGCACTGAATTTGCACATGCAAAAACTAAAGAGTTGATAAAGTAGACAAAGTCCATGATATAAAACATAATAACATTCAGATAAGCGCAGGTCTCGTGGACTTTTCACTGATCTTGATGTCATTTTATTACCTCCAAAGATGATGTCAGTGCAATTGCCTTGTTCGGTCCTTTAGTGTGAAGTTGGATCTCTTTTGCTTTGAGAGGTCGGCATGTGGGCAAGCCCAGACAGATGATCTGGAGTCATGGTGCGAGGCTGAAAACAGACACCAGACCATCTTAAAGGCATCAACATTTACTCAAACATTTCATCTCTGGAGGCTCAAAAGGCATATACTTTGGTGGAGACAAACATAGTCAGGCTTTAAGGAAGGATTTGGTACTTTTTTTCAAGATTATAAAAGTATGTCTTCACAGAATAGAAAAATAAAGAATTATTACTTTATCATTTTTTTTTACTTTCAACTCAGAACTAGAGATATCAATTTAATCTCTGAAATAATAGAATTGCTGACAAGAAAAGTCAGAATTGTGAGATGTAGAAATATGAATCTGAAAAAATGGTCAGAATTTCAAGATTTAAACTTGAGCTCAATTGCTCAACAGCTGAATTGTGAGAAACAAGGAGAATAGTGAGACATAGAGGCCCGGTTTCACAAACAGGGCTTAGCTTAAGCCAGGACTAGGCATTCGTTAAATTAAGATATTTAAGCAACTTTTACAGAAATGTCTTTTAAGAAAATATTACAGGTGAGCATCTTCACACAGAACAATGACGCTGACATGTTTTAAGATATGTCAGAGCAAGACAGCTCAAACATGCAGTTTAGTCTGGGACTAGCTGAAGCCTTGTCTGTGAAACTGGGGGAAAATGAGAAAAAAACAAAATTGAAGAAAAAAAGAGTTGCAAGATGTAAATTCAGAAATCTGGTTAAAAAATAGAATTATGATGCAAAACCGTTTACACCGTGCAGTTCTGAGGGAAAAAATCCACACACAATTTTGAGTTTATAAGACTCTGAGGAAGAAGTTAGAATTGGAAGACTTAAACTTGCAACTGAGAGGAAAAAAAGTCTGAATTGTGAGATTTATAACTTCAGAATTGATGTAAAGCTTTCCCCCGTGGCAGAAACAAGCTTTCAAACGAGATCCATTAGGCTGCAGCGGTCATAACATTTATAACGTCTCAGATGTCCACTGCCAAGTGTGTCACAGCAAGATGTCCCACTCTCTCTCACACACACACACACACACACACACAATCTTCTGACCTACATTGGTGCTGGTGGTGTCCTGCGGAGATGAATCCTTCAGCTTAACGGCTAATGTTTCTCGGCCCATCATGACCGACTCTGGCAAAACTTCCACCGCAAATTAAACCTCATCTTAACCGGTTTTAAGAGGAATTAAACGACATCAGGCAGATTAGTTTGGCACAACGCTTAATAAACCAGCAGCCCGTGGACCGATCAGATTTTGCAGTTGATCTGCTGTATTTGTAATGCATGTTTATTCTTTTTGATAGGTCTGATCATTTAAAAAGCCGAACATAGCCCAGATTGATTCAGTCGGACAACATTCTCAGAATTTCTTGATGATCTTGAAACGTTTTGAAAAGGCTGAGCAGTACAAAGCACGGTTGTATGCTCAGAATAGCAAATAATGAAATCTAGTCTATTTTTGGAGAGGAATCTGGCTAATGCTATTTAGTTTAGGTAGCAAGCTGTCAAGAAAAACAAATCTTGGCCATCTGTTTACTATTTCTTCTTGTTCTATGACTATATTTGGCATAGCATACTTTCTTACTCTTATACTATGGTTATTGTGCACAGCAGTTATACGGTCATGTTTTTTCTAGTATGCACACAATAATATATGATTAATTATGCAGCTTATTAAATAAAAACCTGTACCCCAGATTGCAATGCGTTTGACTTGAGCTACCAGTAATGTATCAATCAGACGTCAGAGTGACAGGCATTTTTACACCATATTTTCTATATTTTACACCAATGTTGCTACTTTAGTAAGGCTTGGATCTATCAAATAGTGATAAAGAAAAACAGTTATGTCAAACTATTAATCAAGTCCTAAAATGTTTTTGTTTACACAATATATTGGTGTGTACTGTGTATATTATTTATGCATATTAAATACACACATGCACACACGTATGAGTATATATATATACACACACACACAAACTGTATTTATATAACCTACAGAATAAATATACACAGCACATGTAAACAAAAAACTTTTGTTTTGGATGCTATTAATGGAGGTGACTCGTTCGACAGCACAAAAAATGAATGAAGGGATGCTAACAAAAATGTTGGTTTCTGTGATTTCATTGACAAACGCGGTTTTAAAACACTCTCCGCGCCGTATCCTTTTCTCTAAAGAGAGATAACACTTTTTATTTTTATTTTTATGAAAATCAATCAATAAAAAAGCAGTGCCAATGCAAAAAAAAATAATAATTAACAAAAATTAAATAAAAAAAATATAATACTGACAATACATGTAAATTACTACACAGGGGTATAAACTTATACAAAACACATTACGTTCAAAGGACAAGATTGAACAGCTTGAAAAGAGAACGCGCGCGCAAGCGGGGATTCTGTGTGACGCATGGACTGCGATTTTGATTCGTCGGCGTCACGCTCGTACGCCCCGCCCACCGGCCAATGAGAGGGCGGCGAGTGAACGCCTCGAGAGCGTCTCTCTCCAATCCCGCGTCCTGAAAGCGGATTACCGGATCGGTTCTTTTTCCTCGACTCCTCGAGACGTGGATGGTGGGATCCGTTAAAAGGAAGGATTCTATAGCGGGTGGGTTCGGAAGCGACACAGAACAAAAAAAAGCACACACATTCAGTGGATCTTTCAGTCGTGTCTCTTTTGTTGTACGTGACGGGATGGAAGTACGCCGTCGACGCTGATCGCCTCGCACGCGCAGAGGAAGAGGAAAAGGTGTGTGGATTTTCGTAGCGAACGCGCGCGACGGCTCGCGCGTGCTGGTTTCGGCATGTGCTCGGGGGTCAGAGGAAGCCACGAATAACACATCTGCCGATTAGCAAAACTTAGCATCAGGAAAGCGTCTCCGTCGACCGTTTTAATATCAGATGTCATGAAATTTTGATTGCATTAGCAGGTTAGCTCACGCTAGCATGTTGTTGTGGCGTCTGGAGGTGTGTTTACGTTGATGCGTCTGTCTAGACAGGCGAAGCATGTCAGCGTTGCCCACCTGAACATGACAGCTTGCCTTTCAAGCGTGCGGTTTTCCTGCAAAATACAGTTTGAGAGCACTGCATGGGTCTGGATCAGCACGTGTGAGATCTGAATCCAGTCACACAAAGGCCGGTTTCTGTGCACTGTGTTGTGAATCAGGTCGAATGCTATAGTTCGCAATGCAAAGTCAGAGAGAGATAATCTAACGTTTAAAGAGAGCGTGCATTGTTCTTGCTGGCCTGGTTAATAATGAATATGTAAAGGATGCAGGGCTCATATCTAAACCCAAACACCCAAGTTGATCTTCTCAATCACGAGGTTGCGTGGAGGAGTGTTGGAAAAGTTTGCTTGGGCTACACACATTTTCAGCCATGCAAACTACTTTGTCCTACTTTCACCAGACGCTTGCTGTGCTTTGGAGAGAAGATGTGCACTTAATCTAAAAACGCGTCCTAATAGGGATTACAAGTCTGAATGTGAAAAGGACGAGCTCTGTCTGTTACATGTCTTCGCACTATGGCTTGTGGACTAAGGGCAGATTTATGAATCGGTTGCCGCAACAACTAAGATACTCCAAGTCCAGATAATGCTCTACATTTGAAGTAAAACTAGTATAATTTTCAGTAATGAAAGTTTGCACATCATTAAGAATCATATTTTATACATCGTGCTATAATGACTCAGATAGTATGATATAATGAAAACAGCTGTTTAAATCAGTGCTTAAACTGGACATGCATACATGCGTATTTTCATCTAATTTGGGGCAGATGCTGATGTTTGCGTAATGCAATGCTTGTAAGGCAAACCAATGGGATCTTTATAACAGGGTAGCAGGCTACTTGCATAAAATGCATTTAAATAGCTCTATTCACACTATATCTCCCAGCAATGTCTGCGCAAGACGATATTTGAATGCTTCGTTTTATGGTCAAAACGTATAATTCAATGCAATACAAAAATGATGTTGCTCAGATGCCCGATTTGATACTCGCATTTGGACAAGAAAAATGATATACGTTCAGTAAAGTTTTGTGTGTCAAATAAGACACAGCAGCTTTATAGGGTTAAAGGGTTTGTGCTGGAATTAGTTGTTGATTTCCAACATGCTTTAGATCATTTACTCGACCTTTCGTTCTTCCAAGCCTGCGTGCTGTTATAGAAGTTCTTATGCGTGTAGAAAGAAGTGCAGCTTCTTTTGTATTGCATTAAAACTACACCGCTTTTTATAATAAGACACAGTATCTGTATATCATCTGTGCAATGGCCTCATGAAACTAGCATGTTTCGTGTCTTCTGAAGTCATGCGGTAACTTTTTGACACGTGGTCACGCTGAAGTGTCATGCGAATGAGAGTTGCATAAAGATGCGTCCGAGTTTCTCCTTTTGTGTTTCACAGAAACCACTGTGCCTCAGTCTGGCCGTATTTTGAAGTTCCCAGGGGAGGTCGTGATGTGATTAATTCTTTGAGAGTTGTTCTCACTATAAAAGTGTTTAATTAAATTGCCGCTGCGTCTCAGAAGCCAGGCTGAAGTCAGTCGTTCAATAGCTGTCAGCGGGAATAATTAGCTGTTGCACTTTCGCTGCTGTGGCGTTTGTTGCTTTCCTCAACGGAACTGAAATTGATTCACCCTTTGGCCATTTAAGATGTAGATGAGTTTGTTTCTTGATCAGATTTGAAAAGGTTTAGCATCACTTTCTCAGCACAGTGAATGGGTGCCGTCAGAATGAGAGTCTCTCCAGTACATCGGTTCAAACTTAAAATTCAATTCATCATTGCTTCTTGCTAAAATATGAGTCCATAATTCATAACAATGCGACAAAGTATATTGTCCCTCACATCAAAATAGTTTAGAGCTGTTGCTTCATCTGTGCATATTTCTCTCCTGATTCAGATGGAGCTATTTTTACTAATGAAAGCAATATTATGGATCGAGGACTTCTATTTTAGTGGAAACAACGATTCGACGTTAAAAGCAACCTAATGATGTATTTGTTTCTTATAAACACAAAAGTTTTTGCTTCAGAAGATGTGAGTTGACGACTGGAGTCACGTGTGGATGTTTTAATCCGCTTTGGACTCTCATTCTCATGTTTTTAGATTGGCTCTGTCACATCAAATCTTCCCACATGATCTGTATTGACAATCAAATGGTCATAGACTGCTGTGAAGCATCTGTCCTGGCACCAAATGGCGAGCACAGTGCACAAAGCCAGCGAGCCGTGCCAGAGAGAGGAAACAGATTTATCCAATATTGTCTCCGCGCCCCGCAGTCCGGCGTTGAACTTGTCCTGGCACGGAGTCCTCTGTACAGCGCGGCCAAGACAGAGGATAATTGTTCACAAACCTCTTGAGGGAGGGCAGATATTAGCCCTGAGTGCTCAGTAACAGAACTGAGTCAGAACTCGCATCAAATTGATCCGTCATCGTCTGTTACACAGTAATTATTATTGAAATGTTTTTTCAATTTTCTCTTTTGTTCATCAAGACTGCCTCTATTGGTAACACTTTATAATAACTACACACTATGAATGATTAGTTAAGCATTAGTAAGCATTTATTTATCCTTTATAAACCATTGTTCCATCATTATTATGCATAAGTAAACAGTTTACAAGTGCAGCTATAAATGCCTTGTTCTTGAGCATATATATAATGTTTAAGAGTTGTATTTTCATACTTTTATTAATGATCAGTTGATCATTTTTTTAATTGACATTATTTAGGAGTTGTTAGTGTTTAATAAGACCATTTAGAAAGTTAAATAAATTTAGAAATGAATAAATCTTATTATTTAGACTTTGTTCATTATCACGTATATTCCTGCATATTTATGATTAATTCAGGTAGTTATAAAGTGTTTAGTAGTTGCCAGACTTCTCATCTAAAGTGAGGACTAGTTATACCTTATAAAGCAGATGTAAAGGCTAATTTATATTCGAAAGAAAAGTTAAACAAACACAACACAGAGGGATACAGAACACAGACATGTTTTTTCAAGATGTAATCGTACAACTTGATAAATGAAAAAACAAACCTTTTAGTTTCATAGAAAATGTTTATTTTAATAATGTATATTTTTTTGCATATTGAAATGAATTTTTCTGTATCCCTCTGTGGTGTTTGTTTATTTTTTATGTTGGGAAGATAACCGAGCCCTTAAATCTCCTTTGTACATTTAGATATGCTTATAAATCATGAACAAGGCATTTATAGCTGTATTTATAAACTGCTTACTAATGACTATTAATGTTGGAACAGTGCTTTATAAAGGATGAACTGACTCTTTATTAATGCTTAACTAATGATTCATAGTGTGCAGTTATTATGAAGTGTTTCCCATTTGTTTAATCAAAAATGCAGTAAAATGGTAATATTGTTGTGAAGTATTTTACCAATTTTGAAATAGATGAAAAGCTGTATTTTCAGCCTCGTTACAGTCCTCAGTGTGACGTAATCATTCATGAATTATGCTCCTATGATGATTTGCTGCTCAAAAAACCCCATTTCTGATTATCACCACGTTGCGTCTCATGTTTTATGTTAATTATGATCAACTGTTTCAGGATGTGAGGAATAACACACAATGCTGTCACACGTGGTTCTTTCCTTCATGTTTGTGATGTTTTGAGTCGTTTTCTTGTTTTTATTTTCCTAATATGTAGCCTTACCCATTAGGCTTAGGGTTGGGTCGCCGATGGCCAATAGACATCACGATGCTGAGCCCCGCCGCGGCAACCAGCTCACGAAAAACACACACTTAACCACACTATATAGCTAAATGAAACGCATGCTTTCAATTTCCGCATCTTTACGTATTTTATTAATATTATTATGAGGAAATAATAAGGAAGTTGTTAGCGATCACTATACAAATACAGTGAACTAGTTTGTTTACATATACAAAATAATTCTAACTAAATTAGATTAAATAAACTAAAGAAACTTAAAGAAACCATTTCTTTTGCTAGGTAGCAGGTCACGGTGTCAGTACACTGCCTCCATCTTTCGCTTCCAAAACCTCAGATACTGTTGGTTGGTTCCCGCGAGGTTCTGTTCTGTGTGATGACACTGGCAGTGAGCTGTATCCCGCGGGAGGGCGCACACGCAAATGGTCAAGTAAAGTCTAAGGTCAAAGTATTGCCAGATGACGTTAGGTGAATCTGCACTTTTTTTAGTCAACCCAGTTTGTCGACGGCATTTTAACGACACAGATTACTTTTGCCAATTCATGCCAGATTCCTGTGATGCCTACGATGCCATCGTCCATCGCAATGTTTCACATTAGACATCGAACGATGCCAAATTGGTCGACATCGCCCAACCCTGAGTAGTCTAATTGTTACCAGTAATCAATTCAAAAATATTTAATCCACCGCATAGTCATAAACCATCCATCTCCACGTGATTTTGGTATAATATATAATATCCAGCAAAAATAACTGTATGGTGATTTATGAGTCATATGGAGGAATATGAGGATTTTGGTCTTGCCGCCTACCAGCTTGTTCGCTTTCAAAGTAGCTTCTCCTACACTGTTCAGCAGGCTAATAATACACCGCCGAGCGTTATCACCGGCCTTCATGACACGCTGTACCAAACCCAGAGTCTCGTCAGCAGATTTCAGCCCATGTTTTGTGGGCGACACATTCCTGATGCAGTCTGGCATGAGAGGAATGCTGTCCAGATTTCACTATGTAAATGCTTGTCTTTGTCTCATCTCTTCCTGAGGCTCCCGAGCAACGGCTGCTGGGAAAAGACGTGAGAAGAGACTTTGTACTGGGGTTGCGGGAGTGTTCTGACAGTCAGCCGTCTTGTGTTTTTCAGTCTCCACGTGTACAGCCGTCTGTAAGAAGAATCCTCCGCCTATTCCTCCTCGAACCACCTCCAAACCCTACATTGCGGTGACGGTCCAGAGCAGCACCGAATCGGCCCAGGACACGTACCTGGACAGCCAGGACCAGCGCAGCGAGGTCAACAGCCAATCAGGACGCAGCAACTCCTCCGACAGCATCGCCAGCTCTCGGACAGGGAGTCTGGTCAAGGGCGCCAAGCGACCACCCATCCTGCCCCCCATCCCCGCCCCGCGGGAACCCGTGCCCCTGCCCAGCGCCAGAGTGACCACGCCGCCTCCTGCCATCGTCCCGCCCTCTCCCGCCCCAGACACCAAAAACGAGCCTGTGAGCCTCACTGTGGCACCCAGCGAACCGCAAGCCCCACCCAAGAGAAAACTCTCCTCCATTGGCATTCAGGTGTGTGTTAGTGAATATTTATGATGTAAATTATGTTTTATATGATTGGATGATGTGTTTGGTGTCGGGTCATGTGACCTCCCATTGGTAGTTGTTGCTCGTTTGCATGAGCTTTAATTCAGCTTTGTTGCTTAATACAGAAGCACTTCTGACAGTTTGGTTTTGAAAGGAGCATACAGGAACAAGAAAATCAGGACTTGACTTAATGAGAGTTAAGAGTTATTAAGAGTCTTGCAATTCAAATCTTTGGCTCATTTTGCCACCCCAGGTCACATTTCACAAACAGTAATATTATTGGTTGAGTAAACTGTCATTTTTTTACAGTTATAAAATTGTTATTTCTATTTATTTATTTCTATATCTATGAATTCTTCATAGATTTATTCTTAAAATTGGATCGGTATTCATGCATTTTTAATTTCTGAAATGTTTTATAATTGGGGTGTTGCGATATTGACAAAAAATAATAGATCTTGGTATTTTTGATAACGATAATTAGATGATATTTTGACGAGTATCTTAAGGACTGCTGATGCTCGTCATATTCTGTGTACTGGTCAGTTCACACTGACAGCAATGAATCTTTTATTTATTTATGGACATAACCCCTATTTATAGTGTCGTAGATATTGTCTCATTTATTCTAAATTGTTGAACACAGTAGGCACTAATATGTAAATGTGGGCGGCCGTATGTTAATGAGCTCTTGAATGTGACGCAGCGTGACTATTCTGAGTCAGAGGCTTTGTGTTTCGCTTTCATTGAAGTGCTCTGGGTAAACTATGAAGATTAACTACGTCACATAGCAGCACATCAGACTAACATCCAGCTTTTGATCAAACGACCCCGTTCAGCTGGAGCTCGACCCGTCGGTGACCTGTTTTAGACTGTGAGTTATTTCTCCTGTGGCAGGTGGATTGTGTGCAGCCGATTCTGAAAGAGGAGCAAACTCCCACCACCAGGTTCCAGTCCATCGGGGTTCAGGTCGAAGACGGCAGGCCGTGAGTTCCTTTCCTCCTTTTAGCATCCTCCAGAAAAGAAAAGTTGCACCTCCGTTTAGCACTCTGGAACTTGATACGCTAGTTGCTGACTGCACTTCTGTGTGTGTGTGAGTCAGCAGCAGAGTTTCTCAGCCATGTATGGCGCTGAAAACACTCACAAATAATGATTCAGTGCAGACGGCAGGAGATAATGAGATTCTGCGCGCATCTCCCACTTACTTTGTTTCCTGGCGCTCTCCATTGCAGTCTATTTTCATATCTTTCCATCGCTCTCATTTACATGTCTCTCTGTAAGTGTGCTGTCTCCCACACACCAGCTGTCTGTCTTTCTCCCGACTCCACTCCTCCCTTTCGCTTTTATTTTCTAAGACCGTCCAATGAAACGGGAAGAGGGAGGTTTTATTGATATTTGCCAAATTTATATTTATAAATCGCTTTAAAGGTACTTGAGCTATAATAGAAATGATTCAAATGTAAAAGAACTTTAATAAACAAATTTATTTAATGACTATTATTCATGCATTTATATAATATGAATGAATGTAATTTAATTTAATAAATATATATATTATTGTATTTGTTGTTGTTCTTGTTGTTATATAATTGTTAATATTAAAAATATAATTTAGTTTAATGGTAAATGTATGTATGTGTATATAATAAATGTATAACGGTGCTTCTAAAACAATGTACAAGACTGAATAAATGTATTATGTAAAGGATAAAAATCATTTATTACAGTGAAACCTTTGTGATGTGGAATTATCAATATTTGTATTTTTTTTTTAATTGTAATATTACAAAAATGGCAAAAGGAACAATAATTATTATTAATAATTTGTTGTTTTTTAATATAATATTGTAGAATTATAAATATTAAAATTTAGTTTTTAAATTACAGTATGTAAAATAAATGTGTAATTAATTTGTAAGAATGTATTGTTTAGTTTTATAAAAATACTAAATTATTATTGTTTAATGATAAATTGATATTTAGGATTTCATAATTTTTGGCCTATACAAAATGAATTTGTGCCAAAAACAAATGAATAAAAGATATTTATTTGTAATATATTTGTATAATTAAAAATAAATGTATATTTTTAAATTACAATATTTGTGATATGATTTTATAAGAATGTAGTTTTAAGTTTTATTTTAAAAATATTATGTGGCACTTTTAAATAAAGTTTTTTTTGTTGTTGTTGTTTTTTAATCTAATCATAGAACGCTGTTTTGTGATTTTAATTCCAAAACGCATCAATCTCTGACAAAATGCATATTTTAAAAGTCGCACATTTTGGTGTGAAGAATCCATTTCTACAAAAAAGAACAAAGCACTTAATCATAACTGTCTGGATTTTTTCTTCCCCTTCTTCTGATTTTCAGATAATGTATTGGTGAACTAATGGAAATGTGTAGTTTGAGTGTGTTTACCGGCTCTCTTCTCTCCGTGTCTAGACTCAGTCGCTTCACTAGCATGGCATCTAGACAGGAGACGACGGAGACAGAGTCTCAGGAGCAGTCCGACGGTAAACCCTCACAGAACAAGAGTCTGGACTGCAGCGGCCCTCTCAGACCCTCGCTGCAGGAGAAGCTGGACCCGGCGCTGGACCCGTCCCGTCTGCCGCCGCCTGACCCGTCTCTGCAGGCCGGGAGCGTGAATGGGGCCCTGGATCAGCCCGGGGCCTCGGCGTGCCTCAGAGATGGGCGCTGGTTCCAGAAGCTTCTGCAGGCTGAGACTGAGCGCATGGAGGCCTGGTGTCAGCAGATGGAGCAGGAGACCAAAGACAAGCTGCTGTCAGAAGAAGGTGAGGGCTCTTCTCACGCGTTAATTCAGTAGTGTGGCGTTGATTCCAGTTATATTAGTCTATTAATCAAAAATCTGTTTCAACAACTAATATATTCTAAAAAAATGTAAAAAAGACAATGAATCTGATTATTATTCATCATGAAAATAAATATGTAATTTTAGTGTAGTTTTTCAGTCGATCAAAAAAATCAGTGAAGTTCATCAACTGACAGTAGATGATAAAAATAACTAACCGTGCAATTCATTATCTGTTCAGTTCTTGATAAGATTTCCACTTGTATTACTGAAATTATGCAATTAAATTCACTAAAAATAAAATAAAGTTTTTATTTTAAAAAATAAATGAAAAAAATAATTTTATTACTCAACATCTAATCAATGATAAAAATTACTTGATGAATTTAATTATCCTATACATTTTTTGTTTTTTATATTATTCATAATAATTAAATAATAATGTACAAATTAATACTACTACTACTACTACTAATAATAATAATAAATTGATTGACAATGAATCATTATCCAGTCAGTTCCTTTTAGTTTGAAGCAATTTAATTTTCAATTTAATTATTATTATTATTATTATTATTTTATTTTCAGTTCAGTTCCTCAACAATTAATTGATAAGAATGAAATTATATTATTGAATAAATTGGCATAATTATAATACAAATGTAATTATTATATACATGATTTAAAAAACTAATTATTTTATTTGCCTTTTTTATATATGTAAATGTATATTTGTATTTATTTGTAAGTATAATTTCATACTGTAAATAATATAAAAATACAATAATAATTTACATTTTCATATCAGCTTATCTTTAAAGTTTGATTTATTTATTTAATAGTATTAAAGATTTTTTTAGTAAAAGTTGGTTACAGTGTAAGTCATTGAATATATTACGCTCTGAATAATGACCTATAAAGAACTTTTCCACCATGTGAAATGTGAATTAGGGATGTTAGGAGTGATCTGAATGTGCAGGAAGGCCCTCCTCTGATCTCATGGCGGATCCATGAATAACGGCTGATATCAGTGCCTCTATAAATGCTCGGCCTCATTAACCAGCTTTAATCAGAGACGCCTCTCTCTGGTCTGCTAATTTTGGCTCCTGGAGCCGGTGATTAAAGTCATTAGGTTTGAGCCTGGAGATGAATGATGATGCTGCTGCTTTGTAACGTGTGACGTGTCTGTGTGTTGCTGTAGTTTTGGGGAAGGTCCGCAGCGCTGTTGGCAGCGCTCAGCTCCTGATGTCTCAGAAGTTCCAGCAGTTTCTGGGTCTCTGTGAGCAGAACCTGGTGAGTGTGTCTCTCTCCACCTTTATTTTCTGTCAGTGTGCGAGACTTCCCCAAGAGTTTACTGCAATCCAGTGTAGTGCTGTCACGGTACCAACATTTCTGCATTCGGTACCGATACCAGTAAAAATCCATTATTATTATTATTATTATTATTAGTAATAAAAATTCTTACCAGCTTATGACATCTTTGTGTGTCTTATGATTCCATTGCACTCAAATCCTGTTGGAAAAAAATCTAGCCCCGCCATATATTACTTCCTGTTGATTTCCTTTCACTCAGAAACGCATGACTTGAAGCCGAGAAACTCTGAAGCGCCCTCTGCTGGATCACAGACACATCACTGCTTTATTGTGCTGGCTGTTTTGTGTTTTGACCTATATACTTGTTAGCCATTTCTGGTTGGGAAAGACAGAAAGACATGCCATGGACCTGAAGCAGTCAGACTGTTCAGGTGATGTCTGATGACTGACGCGTGTGTGTGTGTGTGTGTGTGTTTTGGGTCAGGATGTGAATGCTCAGCCACGCCCCACAGCGCAGGATCTGGCTGGCTTCTGGGATCTGCTGCAGCTCTCCATCGAGGACATCAGCATGAAGTTTGACGAGCTCCACCTCCTCAGGTCCAACGACTGGAAGATGTCTGAGACCCAGGACAAAAAGGTCCAAAAACCTTTCAAACATCCTAACATTTCAATGTGCCTTTGATTGTGAAAAATTATTCTGGTTTGTGAATATTATTCAGCTGTTAGATCAATTCCTTTGAGTCGCCACATTTGAGCTGCTCTTTCATCATGTGATTACAAATTTGATTGGTCAGGTGCTACGAAAAAAAAAATTCTGGGCATTACATAGCACAATGTATTTAAAAAAAAAATGGATGATTAAAATTTGTTTAATAATTATTTGATAAATATATTTAATAGTACATTTTATATTTGCATAATTTATTATCTGCGTAATTTAGTATTTTAACATTTATTTGGATTGATTTTTTTTTATTATTTAATTGAATGTCATGACATTACTTAATATCATAAGCTAGTATTTCTAAGTTAACAAGTAATATTAATAAAAAAATTTTTTTTCATAAAACATATTTAATATTTGTTTGATAATATAATGTAAAATAAGTATTTTATTTTATAAATGTGATTTCTGTATATATTTTATAAATGTATTTTTTATTATTATTATTATTATAAGCTAGTATAGTCCATTTTAAAAGTTTTAAAATATAAATAGTAAAAAATTACAGTAATTTTTTTAATATATTTTTAGAAATGTAATATTTATATAATTTTATTTCTAAATGTTTTTTAGAAATGTACATATTTTATGTAATTATTTTGAAATAAAACTTTATATAAGCTATAAAGTTAATATAAAGCTTTATATCATTGCAAATTAGTAATTAGAATTTTTTTTTCTTTATATTACATATTAATTATTGCATATTTTATGGATAATAACGTATAAAACATTTTTTTTTATCATTTTATCAATAAATGTGTTACACATGCCTATTGTGACTTGTTAAATGAACGTCCTCAGGAGGAAAAGAAGTCTGCTCCATGCCACACACCAAAGAAGACGGTAAAGGTCAAAACCACGGGCGGGAAGGAGAAGAGCGTGGACTCTGTGGCAGACAAGCAGCGTCAGGAGGCCAGGAAGCGACTGATGGCAGCCAAGCGAGCGGTTTCCGAACGGCAGAACTCCGCCACCGAGAGCGCCGAAAGCATCGAGATCTACGTCCCCGAGGCTCAGACGCGACTCTAACGAACCCTCCCGAAATAACAAACTCCTCTCGACCAGACGCTCGCGGGCACACGTGCACCGTACGGAGCGCGCCGGGGTCGGAAACCACGAGCAAAAAAAACACCAGATAGAACGAGCAAAAAACTCAATTGGAACGCTGCCACAGAAGAACCTCCCCTCGACGACGATAATTTCTATGGTTCCCCTTGTTCTAATTCTAAATGTTATAAAAGTTAATTATCTCATGGAAAATATATCAAGACTTCGTCTGTACATTGTGCTAATATCTCTGAAAACGAAAAGACCTTCAGTCAGACCCTTTACACGCGTCACATGACCCGCCTCACACATCACATGACCCCCGGAAGCCCCTCCCACAGCATGCACTCAGGATCCCGCACGTGTGCACTTGTCTTTCATCAGCGCAGTCTTCCACATTTTGATTTCCTTTCTCCACCGGTGTTTTGGAGCACGAGCGCGTGACTTTTATCACTCGAGTAGAAATGTTCGGACGGTACGACGGATACTTGAAGCGGATCGAGGTAGAATAGCACAGCGGAAGCGGCTTTTAGCACTCCACTAGTTTTGTTTGATTGACTTCAGTAAAAATTGACACAGAAACACATCCAGCTTGATTTATTTTTTACGTAAAAGCGCACGGAGCGCAGCCCATCTGTCACTTTGTTTTTACGATGAATGTTTTAGAAATACTCAATGACAATGTCCAGATTTTTACTTGGGCCGACAGTCTGTTTTCTAATGTTGTTGTTGTTGTTATTATTATTAATATCATTATAATTTTAATGCTCTCAGTTGTTTTTGTTGTCCAGTCATTCCATGTGTTTGCAGCACACGGTTTGACCGTACGAACCGCGTGTCTGTGTGTGACCAATCAGAGCCCGCCATTTGTGATCGAAGATGTTTTTTAATTATTATATTCTTTGTCAGATATTAAAAACCTCCGTTACCCTGACCTTGCTGATTTGGAAGAGTTGTTTGAGATTTGCCGAACACCCGTGCTTTACTTCTAGTTATCTGTGCATTTAAACTAGGTTAGGAAGATTTTAACACAATTCACCATTACGATAACTGCCGCTTTCTTCATGTGCCAATTACTTTGAAGCCAAAGGGAGGTTCAACTGATGAATGAAATGGATTCGATGCCAGTTGATTAACAGTTCATTTGAGTTTTTGTTCTCTTATAAGCATTAAAGCAATAGTTCACTCAAAAATGAAAAATTGCTGAAAGTCTCATCACCCTCATCCAAGATGTAGATGAGTTTGTTTCCTCATCAGATTTGGAGAAATCTTGCTCATCAAAAGCTCCTCTGCAGTGAATGAGTCCAACCAGATGATAAAAACGTTTGGAGAAGTGAACAGCTGTGTGTTTGTATGAAATGGGGTTGGGTCGATAGATGATGGCCTGTAGACATCACTTAATCTATGGCGGCAAATCTATTCCATTAATAAGCGAGCGCGGTAAATCGTTTCCCTGAGAGGAAAACGGATGTACATGCGAAGAAACGGGTCCGTGAGCTCATTACAAACCCTTGCACGCACCCGATATGTCATCCTTGCGCAATTCAAGCACTCGCGCTCGATCACTGTTATTTTTGTCAGCCGTGGGGCGGGGCTTGGTGTTTTTAGTTACAACTAAACACCCCCAACAACGGCCGCCGCCTACGACGACGATGCCATCATCCGTCGCGATGTTTCACATTAGACATCGTACGATGCCACATCGGTCGACATCGCCCAACCCTAATATAAAACCCATCCATTATTAAAACCTTTTAAAATCCAAGTCCTCTATCCGTAGTATTGCTTTCTAAAAATCTGATGAAAACAAACGCATTTTCATCTTGGCTGTCTTGAGAGGTGAGTGCGTTTTCTTCAAGTGTTGATTTTGGAGTGAACTCCTCCTTTAAGTGCGTCAGATCTGAAGGACTCTCCCAAGCTTGATTTTCGTGGTTTGTGTACCAAGGTTTCATGTTCATCACCTGTTCTGTTTGCTCATATAATGATGGATATTCATCTGAACGCACTACCTGTCAGCAGCTGTTGAACACTGCTTTCGCTGTTTAATGTAAGCCATGATGCACGGCGTTTAAAAGTTTGGGTTAAATAAGAGATTTGTTTTTAATCAAATCATACCTGGCCACATGTCATGTCCTTTAATTAAGTTGATCAAAAGTGACAGTAAAGGCATCATGTTATCGTAGTTGTGACTTTACATTGCAAGTTATAGGCCCGGTTTCACAAACGGGGCTTAGCTTAAGCCAGGACTAGGCATTAGTTTAATTAAGATATTTAAGCAACTTTTACAAAAATGCTTTGTAAGAAAATATTACAGGTGAGCATCTTCACACAGAACAATGACACTGACATGTTTTAAGATATGTCAGAGCAAGATATTTTGATCAGAAACGGCTCAAACATGCAGTTTAGTCTGGGACTAGCTTAAGCCTTGTCTGTGAAACTGGGGGTTAAAGTCATATCTTTGAATTCTGATTTATAAGCCTTGCAATTGAGTTATATCTCACAACTCTGTGAGAGATCGTGCTTGGTGTAAACGGTGTGACATTTTCACAAAATTAATCTAATGCAACTTTACATTCAGCTTTATGTTTGTTTTTTCTACATTGTTTTGAACATAATTTCAGTGCATGTTCTCCAGAAAGTAACCGCGAGCAGTCTCCTCCACTGATCAGTTTGTATTAATAAAGCACTGCACAAGTTGTGCATCCGTTTGAAACTAATTGAAATCAAATGCCTACATGGCTAATTGTTCTACACCGCAGTTCGAAATCAGATCAAAATTTAACGCAATGCAACTAAACCAATAATCTTCAAGATCTGTTCATCCCTGCTGAAAAAAACAAAACAAAACAAAAAAACGATAGAAACTGTCAGAGTTTCTAATTGTTTCCACTACAAACATTACAAAACCATACAGCTCCACACTTATCTATAAAACCATACAGCCCTAATGGGCTCCAGTAGCAGGGTTGCCAAGTGAAGCGTTTTCCTGCTTGAAATGTGCTTGTATTCTCCCTGGTCAGCACACCAAACAAGCTTCACTTAATTTAAGTTGTTTCCAGCAAGTACAAACTGGTTGATTGACATTTGGTCTGGTTCTGCTACACGGGCTTGGCAACCCTGCATAATAGTCCAGGCTCGGTTTTCACTAAAACCAACACGGTTGCCATTAGTAACTATTTAAAGCATTGCAAGCTCTGAGGGTTTGTGTTGTTTTCTTCAGCACAATGAAGATCTCCTGCTCTGATGGTTTTGAGGTAAATTCTGCATGATTTAAAATGCCATGATTTTTTTTTTTGAGTTGGACCTTTACATTCCAGGTTTTATGTTGATTTCAACATGCCGTTTTGTTACAGGCATGAATTTGAGAATTGATACATTTCCGGCCAGATCACAGCTCAGAACGCCCAGATTTGGCAAGCATTTCACACAATTGACTTAAGCAATAAAGTAGCATCTTCTGTATTAGAGTTTGTTAGATGAAGGTTTTCTCCTTCACCCGGTCCAGACGTGTGAACATTGAGATTGTGTTTGCTTATCTTTGAACAAATGTGTTTCCGTTCTCATATTACCTGAACTGCTTTTCCAACAGACACTAATACTCAGCACAAATCTCTGAACTCTGCATGTCATAGCAATATCAGAGTCTTAAAGCCTTTGTGTTCCTGTGGAAGGATTGATTATTTAAATATCAATGAACTCAAGTGCATCAGATCTTAATAGGGCTAAACTGGACTCAACACACTTACGGACTTTCAATGGACATCTCGCCTGCCTTTCTATACTTTTATTTATTTTTTTGTCCTTCCTTTGGTTTTTTTTACAGGTGATGCTTCAGATTTTAATGAAGAACATTGTTGTACTGAAATATGTGCACCATTGTGTCGGAGGCTAATGGACACAAGGGAAATAGCTCAGAGCTTGACGACCAGGGCCGATGGACACTTTACATGTCATTGTGTGTTTGTCCAAGCTATCAGGTTGTTTCTTGCACTTTTGTTTGTGTGTTTATAGTGAATCACCAGTGATAAATCAACTGATTTAGTTCATTTAAACGGCACTTTCATAGTTGTGATAGTTTGGAAATGCTGAATTTAATATAGATAGGCCTACATTTAATGAACTTTTAAAAAATATTTAACTTAGGAGGGTAGCTCAAATTACTTTGATTTGATTCAGTGGCGTCCATAAGTACCAGATGGCTGCCGTTTTTAAATGGATGTCAATGGAGGAGAGGCTTCAGTACGCTGAATAAAGATTTTGTGGGAAAACAGTACTGTAGTCTAAACTTCTACATGTTCAGGATTAAGCATTCATTTGGGATTTATTAAGGAAATGTGCTGGGTTTAGGCCTACAAACATACACATATATATATATATATATATATATATATATAGTGGCTTGCAAGAGTATTCGGCCCCCTTGAACTTATCCACATTTTGTCACATTACAGCCACAAACATGAATCTATTTTATTGGAATTCCACGTGACAGACCAATACAAAGTGGTGTACACTTGAGAAGTGGAACGAAATTCATACATGATTCCAAACATTTTTTTTACAAATAAATAACTGAAAAGTGGGGTGTGCGTAATTATTCAGCCCCCTTTGGTCTGAGTGCAGTCAGTTGC
>JAUYWG010000061.1:15752566-15777586 GCA_034779775.1 Enteromius afrohamiltoni
GCTGTAATTGCAGCAAAAGGTGGTTCTACAAAGTATTGACTCAGGGGGCTGAATAATTACGCACACCCCACTTTTAAGTTATTTATTTGTAAAAAATGTTTGGAATCATGTATGATTTTTGTTCCACTTCCCAAGTGTACACCACTTTGTGCTGGTCTTCCACAGGGAATTCCAGTAAAATAGAATCATGTTTGTGGCTGTAATGTGAAAAAGTTCAAGGGGGCCAAATACTTTTGCAAGCCACTGTATATATGAAGAGTGATTCTATGATTGCAGGTACATTATGTTTTCAGCTTTTTTCCCCCCAAATGGTTATATTATTTATTATTGTAGTTTATTTATTATTATTATTGTTATTATGAATTATAGTGCATAACAATATAATAATTTATTTGAATTAGTGTATTTTTTCCATCTTGTATGAATGTTCAGTCAAGATATTTTAGTTCAACATTTGATTCATTTTATTTAATAAAAGCCCTAAATAGTTACTTAATTCTACAACATTAAATTATTTAAGATGTATGTTTTATGTCTATAAATGTCCATAAATCTTGCATCAGCTCTGTTACCAAACCATATTTTAGCCTTTAAAACTTCCAGGAAATATCACTTTCTCTCACTGATCAGATCTGAAGCACTGAAAAGTATCTGAGCCCTCTCTCTGAGAACATATTTTAATCTAAAAACGTAGTTATTTTGTATAGCTAACGTCAACTCTGTTACCACAATATCAAATGCAAACGGAACGTATTACTGATCTCTCATTGGGTTATTTAAAGCTCTTTTAATCATGTTTTTGTTATGTCATGTGCTCTTAGCATTTACGCCAGCCAATAAAATAAAACTAAATTCTGTTACGCTATTGCCAGCATTGTTGCTACGTTGGTTACGGAGTTTGACGGACTTCGGACACCAAACGCAATTATAGAATCACCCTTATATAGAGAGAGAGAGAAATAATGGACAGATTTGCTACAGGTAGGATTCAGTTTATGGTAATACTCATCGGTTTTTATGGTGTCCTTAAACGATGAATCACTCGAACACTTCAGTAACGTCTAGACTGTGTTGTGATTGGTTATTGAGGATCACGTGATTCTATTTGACCGTTACGGTTTTCTCTGAAGGTACGTGACAATAGTCTGTAACGGGGAAAATACTAAACTACATCAGTGTTTGTCTAAATATTGGTGAAATTATTTTAAAAACTCATTATAAACCTCATGCTATGAATAGAAAACATAATTGCTCATATAATGTATAGTTTTTGAGTTTTTTTTCCTGCTAAAATGTGACTTTTTAAAGTTCTTAGCCTTTTCTGTACCTGTTTTTGGGGAAAGTGCCATATTAGGAGGAAGTAGAAAGCTGTTGATTTAACACTGGTCAATCACATCGCTTCTGTTTTGAGCGCTTTTGTAAACAATATAGGAGCAAACACATGAAATCTGATCCTGGATCAGCAAATTCAATATGCATACACAGGCCCAAATCTCATTGTTTCACCTCCAGAGTCCAGAGAAAGAGTAATTTACTATAGATATCATTGATGGCTATTATTTTTCAGAGCTGACATGTTTTAAAGTAATATAGATATACAGCGTTACACTAGATTGTAGGATTGTTGTGGGAAATATTTCTTTTACAATCAAAATAAAGTTTTATTTAACAAGAACATGGCAAGCAACGGATGTGGTGTTTGTTGCGTTGATATTGTTCAGGTCATAGAAAGCATAATATAGAGATTATTGACTCGTATTGTAATTAGAAGAAGTGCTTTAAAGATGAATGACTTTATGGTTTTGTTTCCTATGAAGACACAGCTTTTCTCTTCTCTAGACATAAACTGATGGAGTGCTGTGGATTATTGTGATGTTTGGACTCTCATTCTCAAGGCACCCATTCACTGCAGAGCATCCACTGATGAACAAGTGACGTAATGCTACATTTCTCCAAATCTGATGAAGAAACAAGCTCATCTTGGATGTCCTAGTGGTGAGTAAATGGTCAGATAATTTAAAAGCCAGAAAACTTTTGGCGTTTAAAAAAAAAATTGTGTGATGAAGCAGAAACTGTAAACAACAAAGAAAGTGGAAAAGCATTTTATATTTTAAAATGATGCTAATTGCAAATTCAGTTTCTTATAGCACATATTCTTAAATGTACAAACTTTATTTTTAATACATGAAATCAGCAAAACTACTTGGAAGCTTCTTAATATCTTCAACTTCTTCATGTTAAAGGGTGTAAATAAATGGCTTCTGTAGATCTAAGATGAGCATGATTATCTGCTTCGTTCTCTCACGCGCACACACACACACACAGGTTCTTTTATCTGGAGAAGTCTGTTTGCACATTCAGCACTCGCCAACACAATGTGATATAAATGCTAACGCTTTTGAGTGCATTGCGGTGTGTTTTCTTATTGTCTGCGGTGACAGGACTGAACTGTTGAGTCATCGGTATGCTCTTGATGTACATAGGAATATGCTGCTGCTGTTTTTTTTTACATGTCGTCCTTGTCTTTGGCCCCGTGTTTGAGGATGCGGGTGAACTCTACGTAGTTAAAGTTGCCTTTCTTGTCGATTGGCGCCTCGCGAAACAGCTCGTCCACTTCTTCATCTGTGAAACGATCACCCATGGTGGTCAGCAGCTCGCGGAGATGGTCCTCATGGATGAAACCTGTTACAGACCTCACATAAGACTGGGTTTGGTACTTCACAACCTCGAGTCATCATAAAGAAAATCAGGTGCCACTTGTGTCTTTAATAATATAATAATGTCACGTATTAATATAATATTGTAATAATTCAAACCATTTATAAATCATAAGTTTTAGGGAATTACAAAATATCTTACATGATCTTTATTTAATACCCTAACAAAAATGTTGACCCATAAAAGAATAGAATTGAAATATTATTATAGTTTTTACGAATATGAATGAGTTATTTATTTTTTATATGAATTATATTGTATAATATACTTAAGAAGGTTAATTTTTCAAGCTCATTAATTTGATTGTTTTTTAACATCTTGTAAAAACGTCTGCATATAGTGTTTTATTCTTTCATTTTCAGTTTCATTATTTTAGTACATCAATTAGACTAAAAGAATACAAGAAATGTTTTATAAATTTTAAAAGTTCGTTTAAATGCGATGAACTATTTCCATAAAATCGGACTTATGTTCAGTTCCCATGGTTTTGTTCAGGAAAAACTAAAAAAGAAACTTGTAGTTTCATGACTTTGAGAACAAGGCTGATAATGTCATTTTAACTGTCAATCCTGTTACCTTCATGAGAGATCTATTAACTGAGCTGGAGATGGCACAGTGCAGGTAATTAACTCATAAACACATTATTTGTTCACTAGTATAAAGGCTGTACCAGAGGCATCTTCATCAAAGCACGTAAAGGCGTTTCGTATGACGTCTTCAGGATCGGTGCCGTTCAGACGTTCTCCAAACATGGTGAGGAACATGGTGAAGTTGATGGGACCTGGAGCTTCGCTCATCATTCCCTCCAGGTACTCATCAGACGGGTTCTTCCCTGAGAAACAGGAACAAACCCTGCTTTTCCACACACACTTTCAACCGGCTCTGATCAACAGGCCTAGTTTGTGTTGGTAAAACCATCGCAGTTGTGAGATATTTGGCCTGCAGAATATTATTGGATGCCCCAAAATTTTTTTTTAATAAATAAATATATATATTAAATTAGAAAAGTATAAAATGTTCATGCAAAAAAAAAGGACAAAATTTAATCTAAACTTATCCCTGCACACAATTAAATAAAAAATGAAGCCTAATATAAATAAATAATTTGCACGCACACACAGCTCACTTTCAAACGATAAGGTCATTTTTTTCAGATTTCCATAGATAGACTGATTGATTGATTACCCAGAGAGGCCAGCATGTCATGTAGATCCTCTTTATCGATGAATCCGTCTCTGTTCTGATCGATCATGTTGAAGGCCTCTTTGAACTCCTGGATCTGTGATTGGTCAAACATGGCGAAGACGTTGGACGTGGCCCTCTGCGGCCTCTTCTTTGTGGTCTTTCCTTTGGCACGCTTGGCTGCAGACATTCTGACCACGAGGTTTGCTTCTGCAGAAGGAAGAGATAAGAGATTAAATTCATTAGAGCTCACTTATCTCAGTCTGGAGGACAGCGCACAATACCATATACAAGTCTGACAGATCAACTCTGCTTTCAGTGCACCACTCCGCATATGTGTTCAGTCGTATACCATAATAGTTAGAGGCACATTTGATGCAGTCAAAATGAAACTGGCATGAATTCTCAAGCAGCGGCATCCTGTGGTGTGACATGCTATAATTCATCAAAACATTTTAATTTTCATTCTTTTGAAACGTTCTTTTTCTTCTAACAGAATTAAAGGGACTACAGAGACTATTTATACCAAAAGTATAATTTGTCAAATCACACGTCCAATTAAATTGTACAAATTATGGTAGTCGGGAAAAAAAATAAAAAAAATAAATACATACAATATTATACAGAAAAATAAAGTATAAATAATTGAAATCAAATATGTTATATAAAACCTGTTTAAAAATCGAATAAATAATTGATTTATTTTAAATAAGTAATATATGTGTGTGTGTGTGTGTGTTTTGTATTAAAAAAATTATTTATAATTTTTTATGTATTTAAAGAACATACAGTGCTTGTACTGAAAAGATACATACACATACACACAAAAGATTTTGAAATGTTACTCAACCTAAAATACACACTTTCTCTTCTACATACAGGAACCCAAAACCTTGCTGTTGAGTGATAGAATTGACATATTTCAATATTTACACTGCTCTGAGAAACGTACAAAATCAACCTGTTCAGAAGTTGAAACTGACACAGTATTGTATCTGTTAACCATTAACAAAGCAAATAATGATTAGGAGTTGTTAAAGTAGCTGTACCTTGTTTGTGAGTTGAAAAGGGCTGGAGAAGGTCTGTGTGCTGGGTCTGTTCCTGCACTGTGCTGAAGGGAAGTTTGTTTGGTTTTTCAGGCTTTTCTCCACACCTCCCTGTTCCTGAGCCGGCCAATAAGGTCAGCGTCCCGCAGCCGGGCGCGTCTGGAGCCTTTAGCCATACAAGGCAAAGGAATCTGAGAACGGCAGACCTCACATATCCTGAGAAACAGCAGAGCGTTTTCACAATGGCCAGAAGGAGGCCTTATTTAGCAAATCAATGACTGAGTATGCAGCACAAAAGAAACATTTCCTTTGGCAGGCAGTGTGGACTTTCTACAGGTTACCAGACTGTCGGCCCAGGCCCCATGAGGGTTTTGCATTATAGGAAAAACCATGCAAATTTATGAGCTACTGGCCATACATCCTAGTTATCGCTGTTCGACGTCTTCTCTTATATTTATACATACACAGGAAAGAATTTGTTAGATCATTCCCATTGAAAACTCAGGAGCTATAGAAATGTCTCTGCTGCATGCAGTGTTTGTTTAAATGGTAATATGTATATATATACTCTTATGAAAGTGTGTGTGTGTTTGTGTGTGTAAAAAGTAGATGCATGAATTGCATAAATTAAACAATAGTATGAGGAAAGGTGTGTAACATAATTTCTATAGAAAATGTCACAATATTTTCCCTGCTTGTGCATAAGCATAATTTATGTTTATGTATTTTTGAGTATAAAGACATAATTTCAATAATAAAATGTAATATTTTTCATTATTACATTGAAAAGTCATATACTAATTTAAATTCTATTCAGATTTTCTAATGTTGAGATCCTACTAAACTTATTTTTTTGTTTTGAAGTATTATTATTTTAATTACTAGTTAATTAATATTTTAACATTTGTTCTGTAAGATGTTTTATATATTAAATTGTATTATATACTTTTTTATATTATTTATATTACTATTTTTTATTTAGTTTAATGTAATTTATTTATTATGTATTACTTTTTTTAATGTGATTATTTTTAAAATGTATTAAATTTGCACTGTACCATATTTGATAATGATAAGGTATTTGAATATGCGAAGATATTTGGTTATTTAAATTATAATGCTTATATTGTAGAAATTAATTTTAGTTAAATGTTTTAAAATATTTATTATTGCATATGTATTTTATTTATTTTTAAAAAATATTTTATATGTATTTTAATCTATTTGTCATAGTTTTATGATTTCAAGTAACATTTCTTGTAGGTCTTGTACATTAGAAAATTTCTGTATTAGACCAATTTACGGTGGACATCATTTATATTAATTCCATTAATACAGTGTCGCTTACCTGTTAAGGAACTTAAGGAACTGTTAAGTGTTTAGTGTCTATATATATATATATATACATAGATAGATATGTATATAGAACTGATCTGTTATCCATAATAAAATGTATATTGGTAGTCGTTCGTTAAGGCACAAGCCTTACATACTTCTCTGATTGATGTTAGGTATATCCAATCAGACAAGAGCAACAAGCCCTGCCCCATGCATCTTCAGACCGTGATTGGTTCAGACCGTTGAGCGGCAAAAGTTACTGGCTTATGACAGTTTCCTTTGAGGTACAGAGAGGTTCCTCCAGCAGGGGGCAGCCCGCGGCTCTCCTAACTGATCCTCACTAACATTCAATATACGTGTTACATATCTATAGTATGTACAGATTTTAAAAACCCTTTAATTCATGGATACCTGACATATAAACAACAACGTGCGCCATTCTATAATACAAAACGTTTATTAAAAGCCTCATCCGATGAATTCACCGTTGTGAAAAGTAACAGGTATCACGTGACAACGCTTTTCTCCCAAAAGCGATGTGGGTGATTTTTTTTTTACCTGCAGTAAGTGTACTGAGAACTTTACTGTCATCAAACGGAAAGAACACAGAATGAAAAGTCGATGTAAAACAATTATTATTTATATAGATCGTGCCTGGCCAATCACAAACAAGTTACGCGCTGCTAACCCCGCCCATTCAGTCGCTCCGTCGCTCTTCTAGCGCTTCTTGTTTCTGTATGGGTTGGATTCGTGGGCATCTCCGGCAGACACAAACGCTTCCTGAAACACCGCGGTCATATAAAGTCTGCTCTGTCTGAGATTTAACGCAAACACTGTTTTAACCGCGTTTGAATGGGAAGTGCTCCGTGCGTTTGTGTTGTCTCCACGGCGAGGTAAGTAAATGCAGCTTTGATCATTTTTATTTCTGTCTTGGAGGCTACTAAAGCAGCAGATGTGCAATAATGCCAGGCCGGTAATGACTTAATCTCAGTCTCGTCATACCTGCGCAGGTGGACTGACCTCTGATGACCCCTGATGACCCTCACACCTGTCTGTTAAGATCAGTTAAAGTCATGGACAATTCAAACGACAGCAAGAAGGCGGAGCCCAGAGTCAACGAGAAGAAGTGCTGTGAGTTATTGTTATTATTATTTATGACCACTTTAAAACGTATAGATTAAATGCTCAATGGTGGATCAACCTTTGTTAGGTAGAAACCTAGATTTAGGCTGGCTTCTGCTCTCATATGTAGCTAAAAGTAAATAGTGAGGTATTACTTTCCATAATTTGGGGGGGATGTGGCCTATTTGTTGAAGATATTATGAACTGATAGCTGAAAGGTTGTCATTTAACATCAGGGTGCTCAGTGTAATTCAAGGGGTGTTAATCTTTTAGATGCCAAAGATTTCCATATAGGATCGCCTCATGCAGGAGACCCATTTGTAATAATTTAGATATTAATGTTTAAATAGTAATAATGATAGATACTTTTGTTTATTTCCTACTCAGATTTTATTTTTTTAAATGGTTATTATGCACTTATTTAATCTCAAATTTGATCTACTGTTATTTTAAACAATTTTAATTTGTTTTAATCTAATTTATTTATTTTTTTGTTCATTTTAGCACTGTCAAATTATTAATCACATCCAAAATAAAAGTTTTTGTTTGCATAAAAAAAAGATGTTTGTGAATGTGTTTACTTATTTATTTATTTATTTTATTATGTGTGTGTGTACTGTGAATATGTATGTATATATAAGTACAAACAAATGCATATAAATATATTTTTAGAAAAAAATATGTTGTATATAAGAAATATATATAAATATGTGTTACTTAAATACATTTATATATAATATAAGAATATATAAAAATGTGTATACATGTAAATATTTATAAAAATATATACTGTATGTGTATATATATAATAATATAATATATTTAAAATCTAATTTATTAATTGTTTTAATGTAGTTTATTTTGAACTGACTGTATTTTTTATATATATATATATAAATTTATTTTATTTTTTTTTTATATATTTTATGGTAATGAAGGTGTTTTTCTGATTGTATAGTAAGAAGACTGTTGATTTAGTTGGCAGTGCTTATGATGGCTGTCTGGGAACTTTGCACTTTAAGACATGCTGTAGTTTTTCTCAATGACTCTTTAGACTCTTCAGAGGCAGAGTTGAGGGTTGTGCTTTAACATGTTCGTTCCAGCTGAAAGAGAAATCCAAATCAGATTGGAATTTGAGCTTTGGGTCCAGACAGGGTTTTTGTGGAATGTAAAGCCCAGTTAAGAGGCGTGTCGGGTCCTGTTTCTCTTCTTCAGTGCTTCAGTAATATATTGAACAGGCAATGACATCATAGGGATATGGTGTACAGTCAATAAGCAACCAGCTAACAACAGCCCTAGCAACGCCCTTGCAATCATCCTGAACCACTTAGCAACCCAGTCAAATATATAATCAATGTACTTTGCAAGATAGGTTGTGGTTAATTAAAATGGTAAAAAAAAAAAAAAAAAAAGGAACGGAAATAAAAAGAAAGCAATAATATGTGTGTTAATATATATTATTATAGTTTTACTGTTTTAAATATATTTTATTTTATTTTAAATATAACAAAATATAGCTATTGGATTAAATTAAACCTAAATTAAAATAAAATGAGATATTTTGCCCTCAAAAGTAGCTGAAATGATGTTACTTAAAAGTGAAATGGGTTTATGGGATTGATGTTTCATTCTCAGAAGCGCGTGGCATTCATTAAATACAAGATGCCTCAAGCTGCTCTCTTGCATAATTGATGAGCAAATGATGTCAATAACTTCAGCAGCAGGAAAGGCCTAGCCCTCAGTGAAATCCTCATGAACATGTCTCATTCCCACTGTTTGGAGTATGAATATGATGACCTGGGAACAGAATGTTTGTCTGATGTCATCGTACCGAGAAGGGAAGTGTTAAAGGTGAACGTGTGTTTGTTTGTGTTCACAGCATGGGCATCATACATGACTAACTCCCCTACGGTCATCGTATTGATCGGGCTTCCCGCCAGAGGAAAGACATACATATCTAAGAAGCTGACGCGATATCTCAACTGGATCGGGGTTCCCACGAAGGGTGAGAGCTATTCTGAGTAGAACTCTTTCAACATGCAATTACTTCTCTTATTAGTCCTGCTGATGAAACGCCACAGTTATTTCTCAAATTAAACCGGTAAGAACTGATTACCTGCAATTTTGTCAATTTGTAATGTAATGTTTTTTTCTAGTTTTTATTTAATGGTGTAAACGGGTTTACAACTTTCAAATCTGAGAAAAAAAGATGGAATCGAAAGAAAGATATAAACTTGCATTTGCGAGAAAAAGTAACACTTGTTGTAATTGGCAGATAAAATAAATTGCAACAGGTTTATAACATGCAAAAAATTCGAAGAAATTCGATTTTCGATTCTGGCACTGAATCTATAAAACATGACACGATGCTAACCGGCTGTGTGTTTCTGTCAGTTTTTAACCTGGGTGTTTATAGAAGAGAGGCGGTACAGTCGTACAAATCTTACGACTTCTTCCGTCACGACAATGAAGAGGCCATGAAAATCAGGAAGTGAGTATCCGTGCCGTTACACCTACTACCTCCGACACAAGAGTCAGTCTGTGTCAGTCATTTGAGGAAATGATCAGGAGGAAGTTCTGACTTGCACATTGACATCAAATCATTCACCTCAAACTTTGATTCTGAACACTTGATTCTGATTGGATGTACAGTGTTTCCTCTAAAGAGTGGATGCAGTATCAGTCGGCATCATCTGGTGCTGTTGAGTTCAGTGTGATTGAGGTGGTTCTGGTTCTGGGCTGATGATTGGCCGTCTGTTGTGTTTCTTAGACGGTGTGCCATCGTGGCTCTACAGGATGTGAAGTCTTATCTGAATGAGGAGGGAGGGCAGATCGCTGTAAGTTCTGCTCTTTGGACACGTTTATCTTTGGACTTCACGCATACTGAAACCAGAATTTCTCCGTTTATCATCACTTGCGTGTTGTGACTGTGCAGCTGTTTTAAAGTCAATCGTTGCAGCAGATCAGTGGTTTCCTTATCACAATTATTTTTGTTGACAGCAATGAAGCTGAGATAAAATACTAAATTAGGGGGGAAATATAAAAGTAGGAATGCTGCTTTGGCAAATAATGGGTTTTAATTCTGAAAAACTGAACATAAGTAAATGAACGCTAAATAGAAGGACAAAATCCCACAATAAAGCTGAAACAAGTTAGTTGAAATGCTGAAATCAACAACAAAAAAGTTCAAGTTAAATATAAATATGCAAAAAAAAGAAAAAATGGTGAAAATGTATAATAGTATCACTATCGATATTTTGGCAACTAACTCAAATAGGTTTAAGATCAAGTTATTAAACTACTAAAAACAGGAAGGAAATTAAAATTTAAACTGAAATATTTTAAAGCTAATAAAATGACAAAAAAACATCATAAAACTAATAGAAATTCAAATAAATAAAAGGTAAAGATTAAAAGAAGGTCAAATGCTGTGTCGGCAACTAACTAAAATAAAAATGAAAATTCTACTTAAAGTAATATTAAAATGAACAAAATAAATATGAAGTTAATTCAGATAGTTAATGAATACTATAATAATAACAAAAATAATGTATAAATCACTGTCTAAACATTTCATCATATCACAAACTCGAAATATCTGCCGTACTAAAAGAAGTCATTATAATCCATTTAAAATACTGTTTACTGTCGCACTTGTGACATATTTGGTGAAGTATTTCAAGTGTGTTGTGATCATTTGTCTCGTCAGGTTTTTGACGCCACAAACACGACCAGAGAGAGAAGGTGCCTGATCCTGAGTTTTGCGAAGGAAAACGCATACAAGGTCCGTGGATCTGAATATGATGAATGTTAGCCGCTCTTCATGTGTCAGTCTGCAGGGAGCCCAGTTCACTCTTCAGAAACCTGAATTGATTGTTTTGGGTTTTATTTCCAGGTGTTTTTTGTTGAGTCACTCTGTGACGACCCAGAAGTCATTGCTGCCAACATACTGGTGAGATATTTATCACTGCTGTTGCTGAGGTTATAGAAATACTATACTATACACACAGTTTTTTTTTTTTTTCTTCTTAATTTTATTAGCAGCTCAAATTAATTGAGAGACTATATATATAAATGCATATATATATATATTTATATATGCATTGAATTTTATTTTTACAAATCTACACATTGCACACATTTTTCACCTGTTTTAAGTAATGCATAAAGTTACATATCTCTGATGATCAAAATATTAATGTTAACGTCACTGGACCCAGAAGACATCATTAATTGAATCTGACGGCAGGATGTGAAGGTTTCCAGCCCTGACTATCCCGAGAGAGGTCGCGAGAGCGTGATGGAGGACTTCCTGAAGAGAATTGAGTGCTATAAAGTCACATATCAACCGTTAGACCCGGACGACCATGACAAGTACGTCTTTTTCTTCTTCTATTTATTATCTTTTCGAAACATCATCTAGTATCTGAGTAATCTCCGAGCAGACAATATTTAGGGAAATATAAGGTCATATTTGATCAGCTGTTGACGTGTGAGCTAAACACCATCTTTGTGTTTTGTGCTGTTATGTCAGCCAGTCTCCAGCAGAGAGCAGTACAGTGCTGAATTTATTTTGTTAATAAAACCCTTTTGTTTTGTTACTATATATGACTCCAAATACTTTTTGAACTAAGTTTGTGTTAAAATAGTGTGTATATTCAAAAATTGACCTAGGATCTCTGAGAAATGGATAAGGATGTTTTGGACAGTCCAGAGCATTGGTGAGATTCCTTAGAAGTAGCTTTTGGCTTTAATGATGCAATAATCTACCAGTGTTTGGAAAAACTGTAAGCTATTGTAGTTCCTTCAGACGTCTTCCACTAGCTCTTACTCCCTGCTGTGAAAACTGTTCAGTTCCACTCGCAGCCCACAGCGTTCTGTGTTTGTACACTTTATTATATGCTGCACAAATGTGAGGTCCAAAAAAGGAAACAATATTACAGTGCAGTATGTTTAATTATACAGAAATAAGTGGAAAACCCACATTCATGTCCCTGAAATGTGTTTGTGGGTTTACCTCGTGTCTTAGTTTCTTATCTGCTTCTATATTAGTCTAATATTTATTCATATTTAGAAAAATGGAAATCTAAAATAAAATAATAATTATAATAATAATAGTAAAAACAAATGTACTTTTTTGTAATGTTTCTCTGTTTTATCCATTTTTTAGTAAGTATTTTTAGTACTTCTTAAATGTATATATTTTAATTAGCACTGTTTTGACTTTATTTGTTCTAAAATAAAACATATTTTATTTTAGTTGTATGCCGAGGCCAATTTTTTTTTCAGTTTTTTTTCCCAATCAATATTTGTATTTAATTTTATTTTACTTTTTTTTTTCTAATAACAACGCTTTTTGACATTTAACGTTTAATAACAACATTTACTGATATGAATTCTAAAACGCATGCTGTAATCCTAGCATTGTTCTACTCACTACAGCATAAAAGATTTCATTTACAAATTAATGACATCCAATAATCATAATAATAATCATTACTTCTAAAGAAAAGCACTATATAATAAGGGGGGGGATCTCCTCAGCAGATAGGAGGACCTTTAATAAATCTGTAATGTGTTTGTTGTGGAGAGTCATTAGTTTTCAGCTCGTTTATTAACTGGAGGGTAAACATGAATGCTTTTGAAAGCAGCGAAGGGACTGTTGATGGTAATGAGGTAATAAAGTTGGTCTTATGATTATGTAATGGTGATTAATTATGTTTTTCTTTCAGCATGTGTTGTACACACAGTTAAATGCAGGAAGGAGTCGCCTGTTAATTGTTCTGGACTCTAATGATAAAATATAACTGCGATTATAGTGCGTGTGTGTGTCTTTAAATCATTAGGCCACAAACATGTGCAACAAAGGCATCTGTAAAGCCATTTGATGCTTGTTTTTGGGCTCTTACAGGGACCTGTCCTTCATCCAGGTGATCAACGTGGGCCAGCGTTTTCTGGTGAACCGCGTTCAGGATTACATCCAGAGCAAGATCGTCTACTACCTCATGAATATTCACGTCCAGAAGCACTCCATCTACCTGTGCCGCCACGGCGAGAGCCAACACAACGTCCAGGGCTGCATCGGAGGAGATTCAGAGCTCTCCAGCAGAGGAAAACAGGTGCTGGCTTAATTCAGGCCCTGATGAGTGAAAACACAATACTGGTTCCTTACTCCTTTTGAGGTGCTTCTGCTCAAACACATCACGCTATGTTACAACATATCTAACATTTTTGCTTTCTGCAACCGTTTATAAGGTGAAGACGTCTTTTTAAACCCAATCAGCAGAAAAACTGCCATGGATACGTGATGAGGCAAATTACAACTAGGCTATTTGTTCAAATCTAAGCCCATTTTGCGTGTATGAATTATTCTGAAAACATTATTTCCATGTCTTCCATTAAGTCATACATATATATTTTTTCACTTTGATTTTAGTTGAAGTTCCAGTCATTTTGTTGTGTGCTTTTGTAATTAAAACTGGATTTTAGTTTTTTGTTATTATGTAAAAAATTCTGTTCTTCTTCTTCTTCTTCTTCTTCTTCTTATTATTATTATTATGATTATTTTTTAATTTTTTTTTTACTTTTTCACTTGGTTTTAGTTTTTTTAGTACATCTTTTTAAACATAAATGAAAAATGTTGCCTTGGCAACTGGAAAAATATGTATGCATTTAATATTTTCATTTACTATAAAATATTTATTCTATTCTTATTTCTGTCATACGTCAATTTTTTTTATTTCACGTTTTTAGGTTTTAACTATTATAACACAGAGCTGTCTGCATGTGTTTATAACGTTTTGTGTTACGGTAGCACCCCGTGTTCCCAGCATACTGTGGGTCAGTCCTTTACCACAGGTGGGTGAGAAATGTTTGCGGGCTTGTTAACGTCTTTACTGCTCTGTGTTAGTTTTCTAAAGCCCTGCGTGGGTTTCTGGAAAACCAGAAGATCCCAGACCTGAAGGTGTGGACCAGTCAGCTCAGGCGCACCATCCAGACGGCCGAGGAGCTGGGCGTCCCGTATGAGCAGTGGAAAATACTCAACGAGATCGACGCTGTGAGTTTTATTACAGAAGCAGCTTCTGGTTTGCATGTGAACACTGGGCTGTTCTTCATTACTTACTGTGATAAAACGGAGGTGTTTCCTGTAAACACGCAATTAGTCAATTTGAGTCAGATGCCGAACAGAGGTGTATCATATGTGACTTGTTTACCACACCAAAATGAGTTCAGCTGTATAATTAAAAAAAAAACTGTGCCATGAGTGCAATAAGAGTCTGCTTCCACGTAAGATGCAGTTTACTCAAAAATGTGTCCTCACCTGTAGGACATCCAAGATATAGGGGAGTTTGTTTCTTCATCAGATTTGGGGAAATCTGATGAAGACATTCCATTCACATTCCATCACTTGTTCGTGAATGGGTGCCGTCAGAATGAGAGTCCAAACAGCTGATAAAAACATCACAATAATCCACACCACTTCAGTTCATCAGTCAACATCTCGAGAAGACAAAACCTGTGCGGACTGTCATTCTGACGGCACCCATTCACTGCAGAGCATCCATTGATGCAGAAGCAAACTTGTCTGCTGTACATCTTGGATGGCCTGCTGAGGACGACTGAATAATCTGGGTGAACTGTGGGTGAACTATTCCTAATATCGCAAAAAGGAAATCTAAATCAGATCTGGATTGATAATGTAAAAACATTGGTGCTGTTTGTGCATTGTTATTTTAAATGTGTGCTTATGTTTTGTATCAGGGCATCTGTGAGGAAATGACATATGAAAAGATTAAAGAAACATACCCTGATGAATACTCTCTCAGAGACCAGGACAAATACCATTACAGATACCCAGGAGGAGAGGTATAACACCTGATTTATAGGTCACACATTTTAATAATGACTCTTCTTGACGTTTTCATGACCTACAGTAGTCAGTAGATTTTTATTATTTGTTTAATGACTCAGATTTTATAATAAGCTGATTTGTTGCTCAAGAAACATTTCTGTTTCTCATCAAGGTTAAAAACAGCTGCGATGCCGAGTATTTTTGTGACAGCCATCATATTTGCAAAGACTCTTTGATTAATAGAACGTTTAAAAGAACAGCATTTATTTAAAATAGAAGTCTTTTGGAACATTAAAGTCTTTACTGTCCCTTTTGCTCAATTTAATGCATCCTGTCTGAATGAAACCATTAATTTCTTCAAATAAAGAGAAAAACATTTATATCTAGCAGTGAGGTTTATCGCTCTTCTCCTGCTGCAGTCCTATCAGGATCTGGTGCAGCGTCTGGAGCCAGTAATCATGGAGCTGGAGAGACAAGGCAATGTGCTGGTCATCTGCCACCAGGCCGTCATGCGCTGCCTCCTCGCCTACTTCCTGGACAAAAGTGCTGGTACATCACACACACACACACACACTCAAATTATATCAGCGCTCTTGTGACTTAATGACATAATAAGAGACACGAGTATGTAGGTTTCTAATGGCTGGTGTTCAGTAAGGAGATCCTCTTAACAAACTCTGAGATCAAGTTGTTTATATTCCTGAGCAAAACTCCATGCATGACTGCTTTGATTTAAACATGTGTTCATATTGTCCGCAAATCTCATATTTTGGTGTGCTTGTATTGTATAGATGATTTGCCGTATCTGAAGTGCCCCCTCCATGAGGTCCTGAAACTCACTCCAGTGGCTTATGGTACATGTTTTTTATTCACTTAGGCCCATCTTAAAGAGCAATACTTTAGTTTCTATAGTTTTCTGATTAATAAAAAATAAATGTGTAATGTTTCATGTTTTAAAAGAAATGTTTTATATATGTTAAAAATGTGTGTGTATATACTGTGTGTGTGTGTGTGTATGTATCTATATATATATATATATATATATATATAGGGGTGGGTGATATATCCAAAATCTTATATTACAGTAGAAGCAATTTTCTACCTTGATAATGACATATATCACAGTATAGCAATTTGTATCTTAAAATGCATAAATAAAAACACAAAGAAACTGTTTCATATAATGTAATTCAAATTTCAACCGAATTGCAGCAATACGTTAAGCTTAAAAAAAAAACAAAACCATACAGTTTACTCTAAGTTTAATGTTTTTTTCTCTCAGAACAACAGGTTCTAACATAGTGCCAGACAGTATACCAATTTCCACGGGACATTCTAAAACGCTAAACGTGAAAAACCCATGAGGAAAACACAAATTTCTGTCAAACCTTTCTTGTAATAATCTCTAACTACTGTCAAACGAACGAGCCCATATTCGACTGATTAAGTGAATAATATCATGTTAAGCTGTTTCCTTAAAGTGGCTATGGGGGTGAACACTTAATATGATATTATTAACTTTATAAACTGAATAAGAGCTTGTTCTTTTGACAGTAGCAAGTCTTTATTATAAATACAATTTTACAGAATTTTGGTTTCTCCCAGTCGTTGTTAAAGTACATTAAGCCACATTAAGCTGTTTCCTTATAATGGACTTCTATGGGGGAGAAATGCTTCACGTGATATTATTCACTTTATCTGTCAAATATGGGCTCGCTCTTTTGACAGTAGTTAGTGATTATTAAGGTTTGACAGCAATTTGAGCTTCCCTCGTCACATTTTAACGCTAAGTGTTTTAGAATGTCTAGTTTCCATATATCTGTGTATCTATATCTCATATATCTATATCTCACGCGGCTTATGTGGCAGCTGTGATAGATCAGCCTGTGACGAGGAGGGGCAGGTGTTCCTCGTTTGTTTTCTTGGGCAGCACTGATGAGATTTCGCTGCGTTCGTCACACTCCCTCTAGGATTCCCCTTACCTTCTTGTACTCGAGACAGGCCAGCTCCTGGTCCTGTATCGGAGCCATCCGTCTGCAGCGGAAAGGGGCAACTGAAGTCGCGGAGGACAGGTTTGACTTGGTAACCCAGGTACTGAGCTTCACACTGGGCAAGATGGCATTTGCGGGGTTGACAGTAAGTCCAGCACCCTTTGCAAACAATCCAGGTGGACCTCCCACTAGGGCTGGCAGGATGTGTGTTTGAAGAAAACAGGCGGTCAAACCCTGGCCAGTCCCAGCCGAGCAGCACCGGTACTAGAAGGCCTTTCACCAGCCCGACCTCCACTGGCCAGGCACCAGATGCCGCAGATATGGTCACTCTGCGTGCTGGGACTTGTCGTGTGTCGCTGAGCACACAAGTTATAGGCAGGAACACTATGGATTCAGCCTGGGGCACGACGACGTTCAGCTTGACCAGGCTGACTGCACTGCCAGAGTCAAGTTTTTCCATTGATTTTGTCCTCTACCTCTGGAGCTCCTCCGGGCAGGCCACTGTGTAGGATAGAGCCTGCCAGGGACCCTGCTCACTGGCTGCTGGGTGCTCTCAGGTGTATGGCGCTCGCTCCACTGCCTCCCGTTGTATTGCAGCTTCTCGATGGCCTCCACCATCTCCATGGTGGTACCGGGTTCTGCATTCCAACCACCGGACGATACATACGGGGAAGGACTCACAGCAGGCAATCAATCAGCGCAAATGGCAGAGTGACCAAGTCTTGCTAAAATTTCCTTCTTTACTTCATCACATTGGTCAACAGTGTTAGCAGGGAGGGAGAAGTAAGCTCGCTGGGCCTCACCCGTCAGCAGTGGAGCCAGCTCCAGTGCCACACGCTGCTGTCTGGAAGGAAATAAGTTTAAAAAGGGTACGTTAGTGCTGGCTCATGAAGAATCATTTCAGCTTCAGGTGAGGCTTGCATGGCTTATGTGGCCGCGGTCAAACGAGCCACAGCTGTGACTGATCAGCCTGTGACGAGGAGGGGAAGTTGTTCCTTGTCTGTTTCCAGGGCAACGCTGATGAGACTTTGTGGCCATGACGGTGGAACGAAATCCGTGGAGCACTGGAATGCCTCTCCTGGCCGTGAATGCAGAATGGAATCCGCGGGAAACTGGAACAGCTCTCCTGGCTGTGAATCGGTAACGGGCCTCGGGGATGCACTTACATGGGGCTGGCACTGGATGACACTCAGTAAGAGCAGGCTCTGGCAGGCGCTCTTGTGTTGCGGGAATCGGAGGGTGCTCCTCTAGCGGGTTTGTCAGCGAGTTTGTGGACTGTGGGCTGGCTCGGGCCCGGATGCTTCCAACAGGCCGATGATAACAAGCCCCGAGCCGGAACAGAGGGATGAGGAGCGCATCGTCCAATGCGGCGACTCTGGACAGCCAACAAAATTCCTCTGCATATCCGTAGAGGTAGAGGTCCTTCTAAACCAGGGCGCAGAGGTGGCTGGCGAACTCCATCGCTGTTTTCTGTTGCACTCACATACCGTAAGGAGAATGCAGGAGTCTTGCTTTTAATATGCTTTTATAAAATAAAGAAATCAGATAGGAGGTCGCTTTCTACCATTAAATTTCCTTTTTGTGAACAATTTAAGCATTTGACACAAAATTTACTGAAACTCGTCATATATTGTTCTCATCATAAAACTGTAATTTGTACTGTCTGTTCATAATTAAAGAAAAGAAGTATAGTACAGAGCATAGTATTAGTAGTTTTTATTTATTTATTTATTTTTATTTATTATACCGAAATCATATCAACCCGTGACCCATGTACCGAGTTATTTACCGAAGCATGACATCTGTGTATCATGCCACCCCTAATATAAATATATATGTGTGTGTGCGTGTGTGTGTATTTACTTATTTATTTCAAGTAGAAATATTCATGTATTTAAATTAGATGCGATTAAAAATCTAAATTAAATGTTTAAATCAATAGTTATTTGAATATACATTTAATAAAAAACATTAAAGCATTTTTTTGATAATATACTTATAAATAATTTCTTTGAACTATTTATTTCTATATTATATATACATAATATTATATATATATTGCCGATAAGAGGAATATGTTAACTCACGCATGCTCATGGTGTGCTAGGGATTAATTTACATCAGCAGTGTGGCAATTACAGGTTTTCATTATGTATTTTTTAAGAGATTTAAAGGCAGGGGAAGCGATTTCTGAAAGCCAATGTTGATATTTGATATTTACCAGAACAAACAAGCCCCTACCCCAAATGGGTCTTGCCCTTAATTCGATAGCTCCGCCCCTCACATACGTAGCAAAAGCAACCCAGGCAATGATTAGTTCTATGAAACGAAGCAAAACCAATGTTACACAGGACGTGAGCGGCATGACAAATCTCCTACAGGAAACGATATAGGAGATTTCAAATTCAAATGATTTTCAATGGTTACTTTATCGCATCCAGTGTAGGCAGACTTTAAGGTGCTTTATGCGATGTTGCATGATTTTAGTTCAATTTCATTTTTATCTTAAACCGTATGCATAACCCCCTGATCGTCTTGCTGTCTGCCTTCTGAATACACTGGGGAAAAAACCTGGTCTCGAAAGACAACACAGAGGCTGCAATACCAAAACAGAGACTATGGGGAGAGGATGAAACTTCGGCCAACCAATCGGCAAGAAGAGGTGGGGTTTAATGCGGCATTATGACCACCTCTTATTGTTGATTGGTTGGCCGAAGTTCACAAATAAAAAATATAAAAAGTTAAAAAGCTAAAATCCTGCAACATCGCATGGAGCACCTTTAAGCTGTCGCGGCGTGCCGTCTCGTGTAGGCACGTTGTTACTCAACTATAGAGAAGAACCAAAGCAACTTCGGCGTCCCATCAGCCTTCCCCTTTGGAGTTCTCTCCAGCGCTGGAAAGATGATCTACACGGGTCCTATTTCTTGCATTATCATTCCACAGACATTTTTTTTCTTTTGTTTTTTAGCTTCTCATCTGTCCCTCGGCTCGGCTGTTCAATGAACTCTCCCTCCTTTACATTGTTAGTAGACACGGCCCTTACTGCTGATTGGCTACAAGTTTGTTTTGGTACTCAACCCCAACTCATTTTTGAAAAATCGCCTGCCCTGCCTTTAAATACTCTAGTACCGTTCAGATTTTTTCAATACTACTTTTGTTTTCTGTTACAGGCTGTAAAGTCGACATGTTTGACCTGAAAGTAGAAGCAGTAAACACACACCGGGACAGACCACTCGTAAGGAGAAACATAACCACACTTTACCAGACTACCTGTTTTGTGGTGTTTACTAGCAAGCATTTAGTAGCATGTTGTTTCTCGTCTTTAGGGAAATGTGTTGTTCATTAAACAGAAAATTAGTTCTCAATCATCCCACAAGTTCACTTGTGCCAAAGGATTCTGGATGTTTTTGCAGTTATGATATTTTTGGAACCATGCATCCTGTTATATCGTAGTAAGTCCAACACAAACAGCTTGAGAAAAAAAGAACTCTTGAACTCTCTAGACCACTAAAGACTGAAATAGTGTTTTTGCAGTGTACGTCTGTAGGTGTGAGTTAAAAAAAAAAAAAAAAAAAAGAAGCCAAACCACAGTTCTGAGGTCAGAGAGATTCTCGTTCTGGGGTATAGCTGGAAATTGTTTTGGATGAGTCGTTTTAGAATGAGATCAGCATCTTCTGTTTGGCGGCAGTCGGGGGAGTTTGCTTCAGCCTGAGCTCTAATTTAATGTGCATCAACATGTTTAGTTTCCTCTTGGATTTCTAAAATCTTATCTAACATGGAAAACAGAAGGTTGTCACACTTCAGAAAAAAAAGACAAAAAACGAGTTGTTGATGTTGCAATAAGTTGAGTTAACTCCAATCCAACCAAAATATGTATAAGCCTTTCTCCCATACTGAAGTCTTATTTGTACTACAGACAAACTAATTTTCTTAATGCAAAATATTATTTGGTTACATTTTACTTGAGGCCTTTTTGTATAGTGCATCATTAAAAATAGTTTATTATGCCTTGTAATGCACCACGTAATTCATTGTACGACATCATGAACAATTGTAACCACAGTCATAATACATGTCATTTAGAAAGAATACTGCATCATCAAACAAACTGTCAAATATTAAAATGCTTTTTAACATCGGTTCAGTTATTTATCAAAAGATATAATGCATTACCAGGTGCATTATGAATATCTTTATAATGCGTGTTATACATACAGGCTTTAAGTAAAGTTGTTTTGAAGAGCTACATTATGATGTAAGAAATGTCTGATACTTATGTTGTGTGTTATCAGGGCTCCAGGCAGGAAGTGCCGCCCACTCTGCTGAGGAGGAACAGCTTTACACCACTGTCTAGTCAGGATCAGGTCAAGCGGCCCCGCCTCTTCAGCGTTGGTAACCCACCCCGCTTAGCAAGTGTTCCTGCCTTATCATCCTCGCGGTTCCCTGAGGCACAGGAGAGCGAGGAGCTTAGCGAGAGCCCGGTTAGTTCTGTGCCTGAGCTCTTTACAGCAAATCCCAAACGCAGCCACAGTTCTGACCCAAATACTGATAGATATTTGAGTTAAAATGTTTGAAAAGAAATATATACGCTACCAGTCAAATGTTCTTTAATGTTTGATTCAAAATACAGCAAAAGTAGTAATATTGTGAATCTGTTTGAAAATAACGGCTTTCTATTTGAATCTATTTTAAAATTTGATTTCATTCTTCTGATCAAGATCTTGTGTCTTCAAAAAGCATTATAATATGCTGATTTTATTGTTGTTATTTTTTTATATTTAAAGTGGTTGAGTACATTTTTTCAGGATTTTTTGAAGAACATTTCTCTGAAATAAAAAGCTTTTGTAACATCATACAGTATATCATTCAAGAGCGTGAATAGCAGAATAATTGTCGTTTTTATTTATTGTTTTGAAAAAGACATTTAAAATGTTCCAAAAGATTTCTATTGAAATAAATGCTTCTCTTCTGAACTTTCTATTCATAAAAGAAGCTTGAACGAAATTCTACCTAGCTGTTTTGTTTTTAACATAATAATAATAAAATACATTTTTGATTAGCAAATTAGCATATTGCGATTATATTAGGATTTCTGAAGGATCGTATGGCACTAAAAAAATTAATAATTGAGTAATAACGCTGCTAAAAATTAGCTTTTAAACTTTGAAATTGCAGGAATAAAGTACATTTGAAAATATATTCAAAAAGAAAACTTTTTTACTGTATTTTGTATCAATAAATGCAGGCTATCTTTATTTTAACTTGTAACATTTAAAAAAATGTAATTAAGTATATATTTGCCCACCATTTGCATGTATTTGATACATTGTTTAAAACGGTCATTTTGTGAAATATTAATACAATTTAGAAAGACAGAGATGAGAGAGATGGATGGTAAGACAGACGGACAGACAGACAGATAGATAGAGATTTGGAAAAGGAAAAAAAAGTTTTCAGTGCTACGCTCAACAAGGCAGTCCAAACGCCAGGACAGGCAACCCGCTGCCTGCCCCTCCCTCAACCAGAAACACACACATTACAAACTATTCCCGCGGCATTCAGGCAGGCATTTCTAACAGATTTGAACAAGGCAAAACAATCGATCGGTAACAGTGGTCAGTACATTTATAGCCGCGGGTTTTAAGAAAATGCTAAATGTTATTGAGCCCTCCTAGCAAAGAACAGAAAGATTGTGACCTTCTTTAACTGAAGCACAACAGCGGTTAAGCCCATGTGTTGAAGACACGATCTGTGCTGTCAGAAGAAAATGTGGACACGCTCATCTTTCTGAACTTTTATTCTGCAAAAAAAAAAAAAAACCTTAAAGAGTGATTGAAACGGAGTTCCATTTAAAAACAACAAAAAAAAGCTTTTCTTTCTATAAAGGAGGATTTTTTGCTGTATCGAAAACATACGAATCATCGTGGTTTTTGTGAACCGTTACACCCCTAATAGATAAATTACAGAACAAAAAAAAATAAAAATGAGTTAATCATCAGCTTATTGTTTATTGATTGACAGCACAAATAAAATAAATAAATAAATCTATAGTATTTTTAACTTGAAGTATGAGTAGTTACTCAAGAGTCTCTAGCATTATTTATGCTGTAACCTTTGTGCTCTCTTACAGGAAACACTGAACTGCTTCGCCCCGTCAGACTCGAAAGACACCATCCAAGAGTGACGACACAAATAAAGCTGTGTGATGCCCATTTTCTCCAGACATGATTCAGCTGTTGACGCCCACTTATGTGAACACTGCTTTATATAATGTTAACGGCTCCGGAGACGCCTTGCTCCACTCTCCTCAACCTTCATCCGTCCACATGCATGTGGAAGTACGGTAAAATCACAGCACGCAATAATTAATACAAGGAAGATTCACGGATTGACAGCTCATGGACTGATTGAGTGGGCGTGGCTTGCGCCAGTTAAGCTAATTAGAATATTTAAAGACACAACACACTGCTGTAAGAAAGAAGGGAACAAACAAGCACTCGTTTTGATTGTCGTGGCGTCTCTTTAGTGCTTTTTCCTCATACCGATTGAATAGAAAATTGTATAAATATGTGTATAATTATGATTTTAGCTGTTAATTGTCTAAATGTTTTTACTCGTGTATGCTTTCTTGGTCATTGTGCAGAATGTCATAATGAATTTAACGAATGTCTTGCGACGTGTGATGTCATAGGTCATGTGACAGTGGAAAGGTTTGTGAAATTGATGCTGTTTTTTTAAACAGGAACTTCAGGGTAGTTCTTATAAATAATAATTATATTTGTTATAAATAAGTGAAACTGAAGGAACCTCGATTCAGTCTTTAAAGAATGTGTGCTTTCATACGCACAGAATTATTTATTATAGTTATCTTGTCAGTGGTTTTTTAATGGATCTGCAAGAGTGCTTAATACTACTGAGAGTATCAACTCATACTGTTATATTGGTTATTATATTATATTGAAAACCTTATTTATACATGCTTTTATCGTGCATCAGTTCTGGAAGGATTTTCTTAAAGGGTATTTGAAATTGTTTTTAATTATAATTTGAGCTCAAGTTGTCAAATTTGTATATTTCTGATTTTAAAACGCACAAAGTATGTTGAATATTAGGAACATGTTCTTATCCGTCAGAGGCTGCATTGCTGTTGCTTCTTGCAGATTTTTGAATGTAAATATGTGTGCGATTGCATGATTGGATATCATAAGATCTGTAAGTGCCTTTGCTTCACAACCAAAGTGTAACCAAATCAAAGCCTAAAAAACACAACAGATCTCTGTGAGTGCAGATTCTTGGTCCAAAAACACATTTACCTCGGAGCCAAGTCATTAGTCTTACTGCAATGTGTTATAAAACATACATTCTGGTTTCACTGCATCACAATATCTATAGCACTGTTATAGTTAAGACTAAATAGATATGTCATTGCTAATCTATTGATAAACATCTAATAAAATCTGTCTGTGATGCAAGTACAATTTTGTATCATTTAAGTAGAAATTAAACTGTTATTTTACTACCATTGGTATGCTATTATAGTTTTTAACATTTGTAATTAGATTTTATTTTGCAGGTTTATTTAAAAAAAACTGAAATATCACATGGACCTAAGTATTCAGACCCTTTGCTGTGACACTCATATTTTTAACTCAGAAGCTGTCCATTTCTTCTGATCTTCCTTGAGATGGTTCTACACTTGATTAGGAAAGCCACACACCTGTCTATAAGACCTTACAGCTCACAATGCATGTCAGAGCAAATGAGAATCATG
>JAUYWG010000061.1:15795195-15827170 GCA_034779775.1 Enteromius afrohamiltoni
TATATATTGTTAATATTGGAATCGGCACCAGCATTAACACTGAAGACTGGAGTAATGATGCTGAAAATACAGCTGTGCATCACAGGAATAAAATGTTTTAAAGTAGAATATGGTAAACCATTATTTTAAACTGCAACCATATTCTATAATATTATTGTATTTTTGAAATCAATGCAACTTTGAGAGACTTTGAGAGAAAAAAACAAGCTTTCTGATCTCAGACCTTTGAATGGTAGGGTATTTGTTAACACTAGCAACTTTAAACTTTAAAGTATGAAATCATTTTTGACAGTTGATTAGAAAGTTAGGCCTAGCGGAGCACAAAAACTCACCGTTCTTCCTCATTACTAGGACATCTCCACACTCATCTTCAGACGGCAGGAAGATCTCCGGAACCACGATCAGAATCTTGCGTTTGTGTGGAGGGTTGATCGTCCAGATACACTCTATGTTGGCTGGGTAGTTTCCTGGATAGTTGGGGGACTCAATATACCCGATGAACTCGCCTATTTCACCCCCACACTCCCGATCTGAACACAGCAAAAAAGATAACATTATGGTAAAATGGAATATACTTTTGATTCCAAATGCCAAATTTCAGGTTTATAAAATATAGCATGTTGACTTGATATTGCTTTTATTTCCAGATTGTAAATTAATCAACTTATTAGAAGTTGCATTTAAGAATGAATGGACTCACTCTTGCATTGAGACACACTGATGGCCCCGTCGAAGTCTGTGGTGGTGTTTCCAGGACAGGAAATGCAGTAGTTCTGTCTGAACTCAGCCTGGTAGGTTCCATGAGGACAGCGGATGCAACGATGGACTGAAGTGTTATAATAGTGACCTGGAGAACACAACACTACACAAACAAACACCAATATCACATGAGCTGATTTAGCATGAAACTTCCTTCACACACACATGGACCAGTGAGGGTCAGATTTACTAAGATTAGCATGAGACAGCAATTCTAGTGGAAATGACTGCAATTAAAGAATACAGATGCAGCTGGATCATTTCCATAATTATCAACGCAATCTACAAGAAGCAGTGCCAATTAGGGTCGCAAACAGGCAGCGCTCATGTAAACAGATAAGGGTAATCTTCTAAACACAGGCACAAAGTGAGTAAACGCTACTCTCACATCAACCAGAGCATCTTTTTTTCCCCCCTCGTCTCAAGCAATATCTGTCCACACAAAAAAAGACTGGTAGCCTATGGTATTCCACCAACATGGAAAAATACATGTATTTAATACAGAACAGACAATCTTTTGTCTTGAGTTTGTTTAATGTCGAAGCCGATCTACTGCGCATGTATTGAACACGTCCACAGAGAGCAGAAAGCATAACACAGGCTTTAAGTAATATCAATAAACTGACTACCCTAAACATTAGTAATTAACCCTGCATGATTCATTTAAATAAAATGACAAAACAACAAAATTTACTGAAATGTTAACCAAAAAAAAACAAAAAACATTTGAAATATTAAAAACTGTAATGGTATAATGATGGCAAAATTACACTTGTGTAAACAACATACACACCTAACATTTTTGTTTTGCGCAAACATTATTTTGTGCCCACTGCACTGAAGAGAGTCAAAATGTCTGACCTTTGACCTCACAGTCATTAAAGGAGCTGGCGCCTTCTCTTTTGGTACCGAGCCCACCTCCACAGGGGAAACACAGTGTTCGTCCTGGGTCGGGCTGGTACGTTCCCACGGGGCATGGTTGACAGGGCTTGAACCCATCGCTGGAGAAGTAACCAGGAGGACATTGACCTATAAGAAAACAAAAATGGATAAAAATACACTCTTAAAAGAAAAAGTAATAAGTTCCTAGTGCGGGAAACGTTTACATCTGTTATAAGTAGAAGGCACATCGATTAAGTCTAGTTACCTGCACATGATGTGATGTTGCGGGCCCCTGCTGGGCCATGACGGTCTCCTCCAGGACAAAGGTCACAGGCCAGTTGACCTTCACATTCCTGGAATGTTCCAGGTGGGCACTGGACACAGCGTTCCTGCTCACCATGGTAGTATGACCCAGGCAAACATCTGACTAAGAGAGAGCAGCCAGCAGGGGGCAGCAGTGAGGAAGCTGAAATTCTGAGCTTTGTTTCTTTTGACAGATACAACATTGAAATTGGAGTGCAAGTCTAAGACCATCTCTAGTAGATGCTCTTGTTTGCTCTTAACAGTTTGTACTTTGTTTAAAGAAATTAAGTTAAATCAAGTTGCAGTGGAGAAGGGGGTTAATATAAAACAAACCCCACTCACTCTTCCGTTCTTACCACAACGGCCGCTGTCTTTTTCTCGGCCTGGTCCACAGTTCTCCTGCCTCAGTCCAGCTTGTGGGATCTTCTGTGCCACCTCATACTCCAATCCAGCCACACGGATGAGGAAGCGCTCCTGGTTAATGGATTTTTTCAGGGCTTTAATGTACGACTTCATCTGCTGCTCCATGCGCTGCCTTTGACACATCATGTTGCAGTTTCCTACAGGAGAACAAGATAAATTTCCACGCTCATCCTGCATTTTATGTAGGTATATAGAAGGTTTATTTTAGGTGGAGGATGTCAGACTCACCAGTGGCATCTCCTGGCTTGACCTCAGCCTCCAGCTCCAGAGTGATGCGAGTGACCTCTTTGCTTGATGGGTTACGTGCACGACGACCTTTGGCCTTCTTAGACGAATCACACTTCAGATTAACGAACGTGACCAGGCAGTTGTTGCACGGTTGCCCACCTGGAAATCAAGTCATTATTCACACAAAGAGGGCACTTAGATGTAATTGTTTCAAATTTTTTGGAAAGACACTATTAGATTGTCAGCATACTAACTCTTTAAAATATACAGCTTGATAATTGCAATAATGGGGACTAAAAGGCACCCAAAAATGAAAATGGTCATTATTTACTCCCCTTGCACAAACATGCGCACACATAGCATATCACATATTGTGAACATGATGTACGCTTCTGTGTTTACCATATGTGACCCTGGACCACAAAACCAGTCTTATGTCGCTGGGGTTTATTTGTAGCATTATCCAAAAATCCATTGCATGGGTCAAAATTATTATTAATGTTTTTTTTAAATGGCAAAAATCATTAGGAAGATTTTTTGTAAAATTCCTACGGTAAACATATCAAGATGTCATTTTTAATTAGTAAAATGCATTGATAAGATATTCATTTGGACAACTTTAAAGGTGATTTGCTCAGTATTTCGATTTTTTTGCACCCTCCGATTCCAGATGTTCAAATAGATGTATCTCGTCCAAATATTGTCCTATCCTAACAAACCATGTATCAATAGAAAGCTTATTTATTGAACTTTCATATACATCTCAGTTTTGTAGTTTTGTGTTTTGAGTGTAGTGTGTAGTGTGTGTAGATCATTGTTCAGATCAAAGTTTGTGAGGTTCAGTCCTGGAGAGTTCAGATCCCTAAAAAAACTGACCTACCTGTAGCTTCCTATTAACCCTTCAGACATTGATTAGCTTGTTCAGGTGAGTTGGATTAGGATTGAAGAAAAACTGCAGGGACCATCATATGAATTTCTCGTACAAAGATTTGGAATTAAACCTCTGATTCATGTGGATTCGTTTAACCATGACTTCACCACCTTAAATTGCCCCTATTATGTCATTTCTAATTTCTAATGTCATTATAGATTAGTTGCGCCTACAGACCATGCATATGAAGTTATACCACTGAATAATGCCCATTTCATGGGAGAAATAAATGTAATAGTTGAAGAAACAGAGTGAGCTGCTCCAGGAAAGGTGCGTAATCCAGGCTGCTCAAAACACATGAATGCGTTTTGTTTTTTATTCAAATGAATGCATTAGTGTAATGTTTAAAGGTGCTGTATGCGGTCTTTTACTCTTATAAAGCCAAAACATAATATATGTTTGTAGACATTTATCTGAAAAATAATGCTATAGCCAGTAATTCTACTCTGAAATGTGCATTTTGGGCAGATTCAGGATCAAAATTGAAGTACCTATTTTAACTGCTAGGTTACAATACTACATACTGCACCTTTATTACGTATGATCATGCCCTCTTCCAGTTGTCAGAAAACACAACGTATTGCTGTCAAGAAATCATGTTATGTGTACATAGCTGTTTCTCTCAAAAATGTAATTCTACTGTGAAATGTGCATTCTAGGGTGCAATGCCTTTGTTTTTGCAGTACCCATTTTAACCACTAATTGTCAAAACTGCACTCTTAAAGGAATAGTTCACCCAAAAACAAAACTTTTCCCATATTTTACTCACCCTGATTGTGTCTATTACATCATAAGTCGGAACTCGGTGCTCAGTCAGTCAGTCAGTTATTTATGTGTAATTTTAAAACGTAGAAAATTTGCTCTGCTTCAGAGGACATGTGAAGCAGAAGGCATATAGGTTAGTTTTACGACGCAGGACTTGCGGATATATCAGATTTACAGAGCTTCAAAATAATGACAGCTATTCACCAGCATTACCAAGCTTGGAAGAGCCAGAATACATTTTTTAAAAACTCTGACTGTGTTTGTCTAAAAGAAGAAAATCATATACAACTAGGATGGCTTCGGGGTGAGTAATATATGGGCCAATTGGGTGAACTATTCCTTGAATAGTGCTCCTTCTGTTAGGTACTATGACAACAGAACAACCTATTATTGAATGTTACATTTAGGTTTAAAAGTCAACATGTAATTCAAGAACTTTATGAAAATAAAGGGATAACTGCATATAATGAAATAAATATTTAAGACATTTTACATTTACAGAATAAAGAAATGACAGTAACAGGTTGTATTCAGAGTGAATGTGTGAGTTCTGAGGGTTTTTTTTATTATCTTCATTATTATCTCTTATTATCTACATTACTGTCTCTATTTTTTATACTCTTTTTGCATATAATCTATATCATAGGTATAGATATTCAGCATACAGCGTGTTTTATAGCATTTTGTTGTCACATCTGTTTAAAGGAATGTGGAATATGGTATTTTGTCAATAAGAAAATAAATACTTTTTATCTTATTAATGTAATTGGCCAACGAATCAATTATCAAAATATTTGTTTGTTGCAGCCCTAGTTTAGAGAGACTGAATATTAGAACTGCTTTGAAACCCCAAAGATTTCGTTAAAAATGTTAGGAATGTTAACCAAAGTCTTGTGGGTGAGTCTGCATGGTAAAGAATTTTCATTTTTGGAAAGACTATGCCTTATTATCCCAATTATTGCTGTCTGTGTAGCAGAACACCCTCAACAAACAGTCCTATGACCTTATTCCACAACAGGGACCATCAAAATGACATGGTACCCTTCATTTCCTGGCCCCTATGACCTCTGACCTGGCCCGATCTGTCTGCCGTTGTCCTCTGCCCTCCCCTTATGCTTCGGGTGCAGGTGGCATTTGGCGTTCTTGATCCGAAAGGACGTCGTCTGCTTCACTGGAGGAGCCTGAGTCTCTACAACCAAACAAAGACGCCTTGACATGCACCTCAACATGATTCATATGAACTACTAGCTAACTATATTAATTCACAGCTGCTGGCTCGCTACATACAACACGCTAGATTGAAAAAACAAAACCAGCTGGGCTATTTGTGAACATTTAAAACAGATTCCTGATAGCTTTATGCTCACTCCGAACACTTATGAGGAACAGCAATTTGAGATTATAGTGTGCTGTGACAAGGCATCCTAATGTGAAACAAGTTTGACATCAAAACAAACATTAGGCATGGTAAATAAGTTTCCAATTTGCCAAGCGCATCGAGTGATCATGTAATTGGACAGCTGCGATGTATCTGTTATTATGTTTCTCGGAATCATCGACTGCAGCTGTTCAAAAGAAACGTCTCATCGCTTTCCAGGTTCTGTTTGCCGGCACTTTCAACAAATAGGGTACAAAATAAGACCTAAATGTCTTAGAAAATTAAGCCTTTTTCGACAAATGACCAGTGAAATTGGCTTTAGAATTAAGGAAATATTTATCGTTAACCACATGAGACCGAATTAAATAATCCATTTGATTTTCTATTAGTTTATATGTAGAATGCTTCACACTAAAACTTTGATATATAAATAACGATAAGTAAGAAACACAATGCTAAAATGGGTAACTGGGTTGCTAGTTTATGTCCAAATGTTGGTTTATATTAAATATGCTTAATGGTTTCTTTAACATATCTCAAAACAAAAATGAGATTACCTCTAATGTGATTACCTGTATTAAAATTTGTAATAAAAAATGGCTAAATACAAATTATCCATCAAAATCTACCCTATTTGTGCAAATTGCACACCATTAGTCGCCAAGATTTAGAAGTGAGAAGTCCTCAGTGATGAACTGAAAACCCTTTTCGTGAAAAAACAACAACAACAAAAAAATAATGTGTTATGATGGATGTATGATCTTACCTATGCAGCTCTGGATGCTGCTTGCATTTAATCTGCTCTGAGATTTACCTCGTAGAACTGGTATTCCACAGCTAACAGAATAGCTGTTGTCCGATTCTGTGAAACATAAAAAGAAAATTGATCAGATCAATTGATTATTATTGAGTTGAGTGCACAAGCTTGTTAAATTAAGTATTTGAGGGTGTATTGGTTCGTACCTGAAAGGTAATGTGCTTTGGATGCACACGTGAGAGAGCAGCTCTCTTTTTTCCCCATCTTACTGCAAGTGAGGGTGGCTTTGGGGGCCACTAGATTGGACGTACATTTCACGGTCTCTGTGCAGAAATGGCAAGTACACTAAATTATGTAAATATGCACCAAAAGTGATTGGATCTGAAAGACAATCAACTAATACAAATCTAGCGTTTATAAAATAAGGCACTAATCTGCAGTGTTTGGTATTTGCATTTGAACCATAAGGTTCCAGCGGCATCTGAAGGGCCTCTAGGTGGCACTCTTGTCCACATACCGACACAGTCCTTCCTGTTCCAGTGCAGTTTGTAACCGGGAGGGCAGGTACACTCATAACTGCCCAGAGTGTTCACGCATCCGAATTTACAGCCACCCCGATTAATGCTGCACTCATCAATATCTAAACAACAAAGCAGACAAATATAAGTGATTAATCTTTGTTATAAAAAAACAATAAATGTATACAGTACAGATAACCTTCACTTCATCCAACAATGCAGTTCACACTATTCAACCTTTCAGTTCCAGTGCATTGATAAGTGAATCTAACATGGACTGAAAGCTAATTAACAGATTAGAAGGGTTAGCATCATCAGTACTTTTAGCTAGTTGCTCCGCAGCCCTTGAACAAAACCAGCAGAAAACCTAAGCCTAACGAGACAAAGTGTTTCAACATATATTCATTTTGAGAGGAGGTTTTTTTTAAAGGAAAAAGACAGCTCGCTTGCTAGGCTAGTCTGGTTTTCCTTCTCTTTGTCATTCTTTTGTTCCCCATCAGATTTGAACCGGCTCCAGGCTAAACCTTTGACTTTCACATTTCCCTTCCCTGTCTGGATCCCGAGCCTTCATTAATCTAAAGAGCGAGGAAGGGGACGGCGGAAGCGAAAAACAATGTTAGATTGGCACTTCTGTTAACCTCTTGTAGCAGACTTTGGTCAAAGTCCCTTTTCAGTCCACTTGATGACACCCTCGGGCAGCTGCTTTCAAGTCGTGGAAGTCTAGCACCGATCTACTTGAATGGAGAAAGACCTAAAGTTTCCATGCTCTTTGACTGTAAACTATGCAACTGTGAATTCTGACTTGAGACCTTTTGCAGCTTTAAGGCCCTGATATACTTCAGGCAAAATTGAAGAACAACCTAGGGTGGCGTCATTTTGAATAAAATCAAAAGGAGTTTGTTTCAGGAGTTCAAAGCAGTCTGGTGAATGGTAAACGCCATCAAACCACCATTGGTCCGTACTGATGATGTTTTGCTCTGAAAATCTTCTCCGGTTTAGTTCATCAAGGTCAGCCGCAAGTAAACATATAAACATGCTGGAGAGCTGCTTTCTAGCAGAAATTGAAGTTGTAAACCAATGCAAATGTATTTAAAACTTCTTTTTAACCCTGAGCAAAGAACAAACTTCGCTCTTCCTGGCAGATAAGCTATCAATGGGAAACCAATGACCATTCTCTGGAAACAAAAGGGAGAACTCCATAAATCTGGGTGTTATCTAAGTGCTAACAGACAAAGAGATACATTCATTATTTCTGGTCCTCTCGACAATAGTTAGATACATTCATCACTATGAGTCTTCATATGCTCAATCAGCCCTGAAACAAGGATCACTGATGCAGCTTATTCTTAGACTTGAAGAAACCATTTCACTGACATGATAACCATGACTTTTAGTCACTGGCTTTCACTGATATTGTTTATATTACAAGACTTTCATTAGATTTTCCTGGACATCCAAAAGTAACAAGTACCCATTATTTCAAAAATATGCCTGACACATTTAGGTTTAGGTTACAGCTGCCTTATCCACCATAACATAATGTGCAAGGCTTCCACTGTCATTCACTTATAGTTATTTTACCTTTACTAAACAGTCTCTTATGCTGCTTTATATTGCAAACTATTATCATAAACACACTGTGCTTCTACAGCAGCTAATGAATCGGAAGTCTCGCACAAGGTGGATACAAACCTCAGAATAACCTTTACAGATTTGTTTAGGGTCCCGATTACTGCCAGAGGAAACTGGAGAGCTTTTATATAGGAAAGTCTCAGTTTTCATTGGACGTGTGTGCCCAAAGTCCTACCAAGAAGAGCTGGTGGGTTTACCGGCATGGGTTTTCTGTTAGACCTTTACTGCAGAGGAAATGGACATTGTTCTTGTAATACAGAAACTCCCATAATGCATGACATACCTCCACAGTGAGCCACGCCGTAGATGACATAACCTTTGTGGCAGTAGCACTGGAAACTTCCAGGTGAGTTCACACAAGTGTGGTCACACGCCCGGTCGAATGAGCACTCATCTATATCTACAGAAACAGGAAACACATACACATTTATTCATATGAGAACTACTGAATTCACACTATACTGTGGAAAACTGTTTTTTACAATGAACAATACCATGTGCTGCTTCATCTGACGTCAATCATTTCAGTGGAATCCCCAATTAGGTCTTAATAAACCTTCTGCTGTTCATTAACACACATTACCTAGTTAGAGCTGAGGTATTTAAACCCCTCATCTTTATTTCCTCAGGACATATGGAAATGATTTAGCCTTAAATGCTCCCCAGTCTGCCATATTACTGAATGCGTCGTAACTTAAGACCGTTTCGGGTCGGTTTCTGGATTCTTTTGACTGCCACCTCACTCATTACTGCAGAAGGTCTCTGTACACCTCATCTCTGTCTGGGTGAATCTCATGGGACCCAAAATTCCCAGCTCATATTTCAACCTTAAAATGTTTTAGCACGTTTTCTAATTCTAGCTTTGTGTTTTCATCAACACTGATTCTCATTACTGTTGACAAGTACTTCTGTGTCTGTTTGTTTTTTACTATTTGTATGTGAAGGAGCTTTTAGCATTTTGGTTGATCAGTTCAGGCCACATTGTCCTCAGGTTACCTCCAAGTGTGACATCAAGAAGCAGATTCATCAGTCAGGCTTTGAGAAAGCACAGCTCCGTAAATGAAGGTTACACAATCAATACACGCCCCAGAAACTCTTGTTCAATCTAGCAAATCACCCTGCTGATGTCTGCACTGTTTCTTGTCTTTGGGGAACATCAGTTCTAGGATTGGATCTGAGTGCAATGGGGGGGGTATCACTCAATGCCTCAGCGGGAGAATAACACTGAAGGACTTTATAGACCCCAGAGACAACAATGAATAACCCGACACGCATCCTCTGATACTCACAAGTCTCAACACTGCTTGGATTTAGAGTAAAAAGCCAGATTTCATTTCTTTTTCAAAGATAATTGAAAGCAAAACAACCAGCAGACAGCTAAAATATATTCTAGTAAACATATCTGAACATTCATAACCCTTTGATGCTATTTGGTTGTTTTTGATGGGAAAATATATATATATTTTATATTTTTGGACAGTTACATTCACCCAGGATCAACAAGAGATGTTGATCCATGATAATGTCTTACTTGGCAAAATCACAGTGACCTTTCCTGAACAATGATGTAACTCGCTGATTAACCAACATAGGTATGATGCATTGTTTTGGAAACAAACTAGCTTGAACACGGTCGCATCTCCAACGTTTGAACCACATTAGTTCGACAACATAGGGCCATTGTTAATGACGTCACACGCATGTGGTGGAGGAATAACTTCTCTCCAAGATCACCAAGATGCTGCTGTATTGAACATTACTAACAAGAAACTATGCTTCTATCCACAGGTGCAAAGCTGTATCTCTAACCACGTATGTTTGTGACGTTCATTGCGAATGTTCATTTGAACTTTGCTTTCGGGTTACAAGGAATCTTTGAACTACGCTGGTAACGACGGAACCTGCGCCCATAGTAGGCTAACCATGCCCCAGATTGTGTCATAGCACTTAACAGTATCAAATTGGAGATCAGATTGTCAGTAATGTAATGACAAGATTAAACTCAATTTTCATGTAAAAGCATTTGGTTATTGAATTTAGAAATGTAATTTTCTAGCCCTATTTAGTTTAAATAAAATCTGGACAATCAAATTAACAATAATGACTAGAAATGTCCCACACACGCAAAAAATAAATAAATCATGGACTTGATTCAAGCTGCCAATTTATCAGAGTTTGATAAAGGACAAATTGTGATGGCATGGCACCTTAAAATGTCTTATAAACGGCACACCTTGTGGGTTGTTCATTATGGGGCAGACACAGGTGGTGCACTTATTCTGTGAGCGGTGTTTTCTTGGGACTCTTTAGGCTCCATTATCCCAACAGCACAACCCCTGACAGCTGTCATATATCTGATATCATATATCATTGCATTCCATTCCAATCTTTCTACTGATGTATGGTTTGTTAGGATGGGATTTGGCCAAAATATAACTATTTAAAAACCTGGAAAGGTAAGGGTACAAAAAAAAACAAAATTTCCTTTGGTCTTCACTCAATATCCTCATGATTTTGGGCATAAAGGAAAAATCGATCATTTTATGACTGGTTTTGTGCTCCAGGGTCACAAATGAGCTCCTACAGGTTTAGATTGCCCCCAAATCAAACCTTACTGAAAACTGCTTCTTTGCAATATCAACATCAATATGGTACAGCCGGTTTTTACAGTTTTAGAGTAAAACATGCTTCACATGCTTTTATTTAGATATTTTGTGACAAAATTACAGGGGAAACCATTTTTGCAGTGCATTGATTTCTAGCCTTTCACTGTGACATCCTATATTTCCTCTAAAGCTATTTTAGCAGTTTTCTTGTTGTAAATGTGTCCAGTTTTTTGACAGGGTGTTAATGGGAAAAAAGAAACCGTGACCAATATCAGCACTTAAAATAGAGTGCTCAATAAAATGTTATTTGCCAACTACCCAATTATAATCTTATCTCATATTTAAAACAACCGGTTTTAAATATAAAAAAAGTATTTTTTTGAAGGTCAGGCTGTGTTGCTAAGATGCCATGAAGTGTATTTTTAGAGTGTTTGGGCATTAGTGTGCAGGCCTGACAGCAGGTGTGTGTACGTGCAGCGCTGTATTCTCTCATTCTTTTATTTCAGATATCTGTGGGTATTGTGGAAAAAAAACTTGGAATTGTAACAGAAAGGGCAAAATCAGGGGGGGTTATTTATATTAGAAATATTCACAAGATCTTCTACAGAATAAGCAAGTGCTGCTTGTCCATGCAATCCATTGCCATGATGTCAAGAGATTGTAGGGTTGTTGCTATGCAGTTGCTAGGGTGACGTCATATTTATTCATGCGGCACTTTACACAAAACATATTGTTTTAAAGCGGCTTTACAGTAATTTAGTGTCAATGCAAAGGTCTTTAGTTATCAAAACAAACTCAATTCCACTATAAACAATGCAGTAGTTTTGTTCTTCAGCTCAGTTCAACGTTGGTTCAATTCAGTTTGATAATATTTTATTGTTGCAACAACATTTTACGTATGAGTTCAACAATTATAAAAACAAATGTGATCCAGCTATAAAGCAGCTCTACAGAAGACAACCGTTTTATCATCCAACAAGTTTTTTCATACAATATTGTCAGTGTCCTAAAAGCAATAATATTATTCAATGTTAAGTAGATATTTTAGTGTGTATGTGCATTAATAATTTTTTTTGATGAAATCTCTAAGACTCATGATTTGAAAAATGGGTATAAATAAATAAACAAATAGATTTTACAATTGTAAATTCCAATTTCATTCTCAATAATTCTTTTATGGTTTGCCAGTACAAATATTTTAAACAGTTGCGCTGCGTCATTGTTTCATTGTATCTTCATTCAACTCAGCTTTAGACAGTGTCATAGAAAACAACAGTGTCATAATTTAGCTCAGTTTTGTTTTAGTCTAATATTGTCAGTGGCATCAGTATTGTCAGGTCTTGGATCATTGATATTATTTTTGCTTTCAAGTGCAATTCTGTAAGATCAGTTTTATCATCCGCTTGACGAGAATCGTAAGTCTGATCACTTAGACAAATAATAGCACACGTCTCTGCATGATTTGACAGTTACAAGCTGACAACTCCCAACACAGAGTATGAGCAAAAGTAAATGGCCCCTAACAGAACAACAAGTGAGATATTCTGACTGTTTCACCCCTATAGAGCCGGGCATGCAGGTCCCACTTAATCTCACAGCTTGAAACAATGGCATTGTGAGAGCGAAATGACAGCTGCTCTGTTTATAGAGTGGAGATACGGGCTTTATCAGCGACTTCCACCTCCAGAATACTGGGGATCTGATAACACCTCCCCCTAAACACACCTCAGAAAGCTCTTAAGAGAGCCAGGAATGTCTCCAGGCTTTCAGGGAGGTGTTGAAGGATGTGTCCCGTCGCACTGAGGCTGTTAATCCTGAGATAGAACCTTAGCCTCAGCACTCACTCAGCGCCAGCGTCTTGCTTGCAGACCACCACACAGTCTGATTTATAGAACTGACAGAATTATTATTTTGCAAATGCACAACAGCTTACCCATTATCCCATGCCAAAAGACTTTTTTTTGATGGTCCACTTTGTATATTCTACTAACTTTGCAACTACATGTCAACTAGCAGTCGTTAGAGTATTAACCTGCTCAAAGGGTTAGTTTACCCCACAATGCAAATTCTGTCATTTATTACCTACCTTCATTTCGCTCCAAACCCATAAGAGCTTCGTTCATCTTCTGAACACAAATTAAGATTTTTTTTTTGACATCTGAGATCTCTCATGTTGTGCCCGAAATCGCATACTGCTTAAGTAGGTACTACATTTAAAATTGAACGTGCTACCCGACCGTTAAAAAGTATGTCCAATTTAGTATGAATGATGGTAGTATGAATGGAATTTGGACGTACTACATCCGTCATCCAGGTACTGCTATGAATTCGGACATACTACTCGCCTCGCATGCTGTTTTTCAGATACTATATAGTAAGCGATTTCGGACACAGCACCAGACCCTCCATAGACAGCAACACAACTGAAATGATCCCAGATCCAGAAACACATCTTTAAAAACACAGATAGAACAGTTCAAGTTCCATCAGCAAGTAACAGTCTACTTCTGAGAGTTAGTAGACATGTAGATGCAAATGAATGAGAATTAGTTGACATATAGTTACAAATGTACTTATAGTTAATAGAATGTCTAAAGTGAACAATCAAAATGAAGTATAACCAGGTTTTCTATGAATGCTATGTATGCTTTGTCATTCATTGCGCGCTTTCACAATGCAAATATGATCTATATATTTGCTTTTAATTTTTGTTTTAATTCTTAAAACAATATAAATTGACATAATAAGCAAAATGACAAGAGTCTCGTTTTAATGCTTCCATCAAGAAACAAAGTCTGTAACACTTTACTGAAAACGCATTATAAAGGTATCCATGTAGACTTTGTTGTAGTGCATTATATCTTTTCATAAGTTAAAATGCATTATAATATGTAAAGGTTTGTCATGTTTTAATGCATTATACTTGAAATGAATAGACAAGAATTGTAACAAATGAGGTTGCAATAATTCACGAGACATATATGATGCATTATAACGTGCATTACAATTAATTTACCAAAACTACTTTTATAGTGCATTGTTCATAAAATGTCACCCGATGGCAAAATAAAAATAAACTTGTTTTTTTCTTTAAATCACTGACTGATATAATTGTTTCTGCTTTAAGCATAAACACAATTCATTTTGATCTTTCCCCACCCTCCCCAGAAAACAAGATTTGATATCGAATGCCACTGTATCTTGATTTAAGAATGTTTAGATGCTTGTACTGGACGACAAGACAAAAATACTGAGGAAGAAAATCCTTTTTGCAGTGCAAATATCAGGCCTTCAGTCTTACATAACCAATGTTTTATAGTTCATCAGTAATATGAAAGTAATAATTAATACACTCTAAAATACTTAACGTTAAGTAATATTACGGATTTGATAGCATTGACACTATTTGATGAGAATTAAGCTGAATAATGACACTAATGTCTTTTTTAGTGCTGCTTTACAGCTAAATTTGAATTTGTCTTATATTTGATCAAGTTTCTATCATTGACTGTTTTCCTGTCTATCACCATGAAGCTGCTTTGAAACGATCTGTATTGCAACTTGACTTGCTAACGTGTTTAAGTCAATTGTACAAACTCCCAAAACCAAGTATGAGCAAAACTAACAGTGCTGAAATAAAGGAGGCAGACTTCTCTGTTTTCTCCAATTCTGAAGTCTATTGTAGACGAGAGCAAAAGGTCATGGATTATTTTATCATTTGACATTCTGCCATTCCTTACAACAATGGTTATGACATTTTAGCTGATAGGAGGAGATGCCTACGCTTCTGCCAATCTATCCATCCATCCATCTATCTGTCTGTATATCTCCTTGTATTTTATAAAAATATTTATTATAGTAACTGTATCAAATTTAAATGATATACAAAACAGACAATTACCATATAATGGACAGATTATCTAAAATACATTACATACATTTAAATTATATTCAAATGTATTATACACTGCTGCTCAAAACCTTCAGTAAGATTTTTATGTTTTTTTAAAGGTCTCTTCTGCTCATCAAGGCTGTATTTATTAAATCAAAAATACAGTAAAAAACTGTAATATTGTCAGCACTGGTACTCTACTTTGGTAACAGACTTCGAACACCAAATGCATGGGGCCTCAGGCAAATATAGGAATGGGGCGCAATGGTGCCACTTATGGCGCTTTTCCACTGCATAGTACGGCACGGTACGGTTCAGTACAGCTCACTTTTGGGGGGTTTTCCACTGGGAACAGTACCTGGTCCTTTTTTTAGTACCACCTCAGCCGCGGTTCCAAGGGCAGAACCGTTACCAAAACATGACGTGTAAACTCTGCTGGTCACTGATTGGCCAGAGAAAATCGTCATTACTGCGTCACTGAACTTGCCACACGAGACACCACAGACCCGCTAGATTTAAATCAGCACAGCCAGCGAAGGATCGGACGCAACTTTTTTGTTTGAGGAAACGCACCTTTTTGCATTGTAAAAATGGTTTTGTGGTCTATTGAGGAAGTACAGACCTTCCTCTCGTTCTCCCCTCTTTTGATACAAACTCCTTTGTCTTGCTTGTTGTTAAAAACATCTACATGCCGAGAATGAAGAACACCATTCCGTCGATATGCTCCATTGTTTGTGTGTTTGTTTGTGGCGTGTTTACGATGATGTCACGGTAGTAGAGGCGGTGCAACTATAACGACACATGAATAATCCCGCCCACTATAAAGCAGTACTAAACTGCAGTGGATACCGAAACCGAGCCGAACTGATCCGTGCCGTGCCGCAACGAGCCGAGTCGTACCGAGTTGAAAAGCGCCATTAGTTATGTCCAGTGTTTCTAAATTTTTGAAAAACATTAACTCTGTTGAGGCTACATTTTCGCTTCTCTCTGTGCACATGCTGTATTTTGATGTTGCTAAATTCTCAATAAATCTGTTTTCATCGATACTGTTTCTGTTGTTATAAAACAGGATGAATATGAAATGACCGTGTGACTGAAGTGACTTATTGAAACTACATAACCAGCTTTACCTTCCAAGATGTTAATCCGCACAAGAATCCTAATTTATAATTGAATCGTCGTCTGATAAAATCAAACAGGCTACAAATAAGATAATGACAATAGCTCTGCTTGCATGTAAAATTAGGCCCCATTTACACCAGTGCATTTTTGTTTTAAAACTGGGTTTAAGAAAGAAAACGACTCTCTGTCACACTGGCGTCACACCTACCACAGGGTTTACAAACAAAAAACAGGGTCTGCAGCGTTTTCAAAAGTGTCCGTTTTCGAGGGTAGAAAACGCTGGATTAGTGTAAACGATAGGAAAAGTAGCAAAAGTTAAACGGGGCTCAGATAAGCAACATATCTTTTAACTGAAAGCGCAGCTCCTTTCAGCCGTTCGCTGAACTGCTCCTGCGGCAGTCAGTTTTAGATGCATGATATTTGCGCGTCCTCGTTTAATGCGCATCTCGTATTTGAAAAGTACTTTGGGGGCCCCTTGGCTTTCGGGGGCCCAAGGCAGTTGCCTTCCTTTGCCTAATGGGTAAGTTCGCCACTGACCAAATATTCCCACATTTATAGAATCACCCATATATATGTATATAAAATACGCTACATCGTGGAAGCTAAATATGAGTGTTTTGTTCAGATACGGTGGAACTGATGTTGTAATGAGATCAACAGTATGTTGTAGTGAGAAACCCAATAGACTAACATCAAACCATTGTTTCCAGAAATATTCCCAGGCCTGTTGCAATTGATGAGAGCATTTTAAACACCAGCGAAGGACTCGAGGTGTGCGTTTGTAAGACCGGCGTTACCTTAAATGTTTCCACTGGGATTACCAAACTAAACTAATAAACTCAGCTAGATCAGAAACAGTCTGCCCGCAGTGTTCAGCAGCAGACAAACAGTCCAGCACTCAACAACCTCATCTGCATTACTGTCTTGTTTTCTAAATGTTCTGCACAGGTTTATGCTTTAACATAAAGACACAGCCACTGCTTAGTTTACCTTGGCACGTCCTCTCATTGGTCAGAAGTTTATATCCCTTCTTACAGCTGCATTCGAAGCTGCCGACTGTGTTTCTGCACACATGATCACAGCCGCCGTTGTTCATGCGGCATTCGTCTATGTCTGTAACGAGAGAGAGAGAGAGAGTTTGAGCAGATACACATGCACTGGATTAGTGCTGTTCCCTTCAGTTCACTGTGATTCAAAACAGCAGCGGAGCATACATGTGAAATAATCAAAAGGTAAAAGGGGTGACTGACCGTAAATATGTCAGATTTGTCTGGGCTTAAACTATCAGCTTACTGTTCACATCAGAGGAAGAGAGGGAGAAAGAAAAGGAAAAAGAATGGAAAGATTGTTCTTTTATATAGAAGCGTTACAGAAATGTACACAATTCAGGGAACATTACAAAATAAAAACCTTTTCACATTTTTAAGAAAAAAAAAACTTTTGCAGTTTGCAGCATAAAAATAATGCATAAATACTTCAAATTATTTCACTCTTCATTAATTTTTAAAAAAAAAATGTATAACCTTTTTTTTTAATGTACAGAGTAAGAATAATAAATTACAGAAAACAGCTTAACTAAAAACAGCCACATAATCACCTAATTTAGCTCTTAATTTTTAAAAAGCAACTATTAAAAGTCATTTCATGCCATCAAAAAATTAAAACACGTTTTACTCCTAATTAATTTCAACGAAGAACTCACCCCGACCGCAGACTTAATTAAACATAATCAGACTGTTTGTCATTTCATAAAAGGCAGACTCTGCTTGAATCCTGGGAACCTTAAGTGTCTTAAATATTGTTCATTTCCTTTCAGTCACCAGAAAATGTACCAAAAAAGTTAACTTCATTTATATATAAGCATCATGATTGAGTTCAAAGGTTAAGACTGTGATATTAAACAATGATATTCCTCGAGCACAATCTAAAACGATCATGTTTAGGCATTTTGCAGATGCTTTTATCCAAAGTGACTTCCATTGCATGAGTTTCTGTATTCCCTGGTAGTTGAGCCCCTGACCTCAGCGTTGCTAGCATCTGTCTCTATCCTTTGAGCTCCAAGTATTAAAGAAGAGAAGTGAGACAAGAAATGAGGAGGGAATATAGAGAAAGGAGTGAATGTGGATCGCGACGGACACACATGGAGTGAATGTGCAACAGGAGGAAGTCTTTCAGGATCGAGGTTCTCTCGGAATCAGGGATCAATATATCATCAGCTTGTCCTGCTTTCCAAGGGCTTTGATTGAGCTGCACTGGATGTTTCTGATTAGGGCTGAATCATCTGAGTAAATGAGGCGTTCATCTCACAGAGAGGCTGCATCATCTGGAGAAAATAACGGCATTAGAAACTCTCGCTCTGGGCCTGAAGGAGGCTCTGTGTCTTCTCGTGCCAGTGCTGTCTGGGGATGTTTTTCTTTGGTTCTTCTACAGCAGAACTAATAAAACTCAATGTTCTTTTATCACTCTTGTTAGCATAACGTTATGAGTGCTAGAGGCGACGCAGGCTCCCAGTCTTGGCCGCACGAACCCGTGAGTCTGCTTCTTCACCCTTTCGGAAACTCTTTTATTCTTCGTTAAACTCTTTTGTACACTCTTGTCTGTTTTTCATGCTTCTTTTCATTCTTCAGAAGCAGTTGTTGATTTATGTCCACTCTTTCTGACATTTTTCTTGGCTACGATAGAAATATATATACAGTGAGGTCAAGAAGTATTTGTTCACCCTGTGATTTTGCAAGTTCTCTTACTTAGAAATCATGGAGGGGTGATCACTGTGAGAGACAGAATCTAAAAAGAACAATCCAGAAATCACATTGTATGATTTTTTTTAACAATTTATTAATTTATTACTGTGTCAAATAAGTATTTGATCACTTGCTTATCAGCCCATGTCCAGGCCTGTCTGAAGTCTGCCAGAGACCATCTGGATGATCCAGAGGAGTTATGGGAGGAAGTCCTGTGGTTAGATGAGACCAGAGTAGAACTTTTTGGTCTTAACTCCATTCGCCGTGTTTGGAGGAAGAAGAATGATGAGTATCATCCCAATAATACCATACCTACAGTGAAGCATCATGCTCTGGGGGTGTTTTTCTGCACAGGGGAAAGGACGACTGCACTGTATTAAGGAGTGGATGAACGGGTCATGTATTGTGACATAACCTCCTTCCCTCTGTCAGAGCATTAAAGATGGGTCGAGGCTGGGTCTTCCAACATGACAACGACCCAAAGCACACAGCCAGGAAAACCAAGGAGTGGCCTAGCCAGTTTCCAGACCTAAATCCTATTGAAAATCTTTGGAGGGAGCTGAAACTCTGTGTTGCTCAGTGACAGCCCCGAACCCTGACAGATCTAGAGAAGATCTGTACGGAGGAGTGGGACAAAGTCCCTCCTGCAGTGAAGAACTAGAGGAACCGTTTGACCTCTGGAATTGTTAACAAAGGCTTCTGTACCAAATATTAAATACTTCATAAATAAATAGTTTATAAATAAAATAAATAAATCATACAATGTGATTTCAGGATTTTTCTTACATAAGAATTCACTTTGACCTCAAATTGCTTGTCGTTTAGTAAAAAAACGGACTCTGCTTCAATCCAAGCAGCAATATGTGCCTTAAATATAGCTAAAATACTGATAATTTTGCTTCACTCAAGCACAATAAAAAGTAACAGAAAGAAAAGTATTTCAAATATAAAAAAATATATATTCATAAACTAAATTTGTATGAATAAAAACCTAATATTATTTATATATCAAAAAGAATTAAGAATAAAGAATTTTTAGGGGGAAAAATATGCAGAAAGAATAATAGAGTACAGGAAACAAGTAAGGGATAATGTAGAGGCAGTCGGTAGTTATTGCGAAATAAGCCCCTTATCACACTGTCGGGGCATTATCCCGCTTATTATATGGCTACTTGCCACATAAGGAAAAAAATGGACATGAATATGAATTTTAAACATTTTATTGGCATATTTGTTGAACATTTTCATATAGTACCACGTGACTAAGATTCAAACACTAGTAAGAAAATTTATAACATCTACATATGAATATATAATAACGGATGTATTTTAGTTATTTACAAGTATTAAATTGCACCTTATGTTGTCCAGTGTTTGTCACAAGATGGCGCCAAACGGTAATCTTTGTTGGCGCGGAGGGATTTTAAACATATAAGTAGTACCGGCTAAGCGTTATTACTTTGCAGCAGTTATTATTTGAAAAGAACGAACCTGCAAATGACTCAACTGACCAATCAGAATCAAGCATTCCAGAGAGCCGTGTAATAAACAGAAATATAGGTGTAGAGGTTGCTAAGCGCTGAAGCGCTTGGTGGTTTTTACTTGACTTCAAAAGTGTTCACATTTGAGAACTCTGAGATTTCATGAAATGTTCCCAACTTTTAATTACAAGATCTTCAAAGATGTGAACGCTGTTTACAAATTGAGATCTCATAATTACGGTAATTCATAAATGACTGCATGCAATAATGAGTCTGAGTGGGAGTTTTCTGATTTCTGGTCTTTGAGTTAAAAATCTGCTGAAAGCTCCAGTAATGATCATGATGATGCTCTTATGACCTTACTCTATCATTCATCCATTCTTACACTCATTATTTCATCCATCCGTCTGAATGTCTGTCCATCCATCATCCATCTTTCCACCCATCTTCCATCCATCTGTTTATATATATTATTATATTACTCTGGGGCTTTTTTTGTTCACCCTTACCGTTGTCCTGTGCTCCTTTGCCATAGATCCACCTATCCATTCTTCCATCTTTCCATTCTTCCATCCGTCCATCATTCATTATTCTATCCATCCGTCTGTCCATCCATCCATCCAAATATCCATTTATCTATACATTCTTCCATTCATCTATCCATCTGTCAATCCATCCATCATTCATTCTTTCATCCATCCACCCTTAATCTGTCCATCAACCTATCTATCCACTTATCCATCTATAATCAATCTTTCTACCCATCATCTGTCAATCCCAACATCCATCTATTCATCCATCTATCATCCATTCTTTCTATCAAACATGTGCTGATTCATCCATCCATCCATCCATCCATCCATCCATTCATTTCACCTATTATACGTCAATTCATCCACCCATCCATCCAACCCATGATCCACCAATTCATCCATCGATCCATTCATTCTACCCATCATCCGCCAATTCATCCATCCATCCATCCATCCATCTTACCCATGATCCACCAATTCATCCATCCATCCATCCACCCACCAATTCATCCATCCATCCATCCATCCATCCATCCACCCACCCATTCATCCATCCATCCATCCAACCCATGATCCACCAATTAATTCATCCATCCATCCGTCTATTCATTCTACCCATCATCCGCCAATTCATCCATCCATCTATCCATCCATCCATCCACCCATTCCTCTTACCCATGATCCACCAATTCATCCATCCACCAATTCATCCATCCATCCATCCATCCATCCATCAATGCATTAATCCATCCATCATCCTCCAATCCATCCATCATCAGCATTCCTATGCATCTTATTCTCTTTCACTTTCGAAGTACATTTTTCTCATTGACCCCTCAAAACATGGCTTATATTCCGCTGGGGTTCTACTGGGGTTTTTCATGCATCTTTTTCTCTTTTAACTAAAACATAAGAGAGCGTGTCGCTCCTCAGGAGGACTGTTAGATTTATCTGAGATTAGAGGAAGATTGTACCTTTGCAGGTCTTGCGGTCCGGCTGTAATGTGAACCCCACAGGGCAGCTACAGCGAACTCCAGTCACGGCATCATGACACGTGCTGTCACAGCCTCCATTATTAACTGCACACGTCTCTGAAAACACACACACACACACACACACACACAGAAAGACAGAGCAGCAGTCAGGACAGAAACAGCTTAATATACTGTACATGTGGATATAAAACCAAATGAGCATCTCGTCTTGCCACTCTGGACAGCTTTGATTAATCTAGTCATGAATGCAGCGCATGCAAGCGAGCAGCAGACCTGTCTGTCCAACACCTTGTTATTGAGTGTATGGGCATCGACCAACAGGAGCGTTAGAGTTCAGCATTCAGCTAAAGCATCTGTTAAGCAGCAGATTAAAATTTCAAATATGCATAAACGTGAACTTTGGTAAACTTTGTTACATCAGTACGTATCAAATCATCAACTCTTATTAAAAAATAAAATGTCTAACAGTCACTTTGTACAAATAAACTACCCCTTTTAAATGGTAGCAAAAACAACATTATTATTATTATTTATTTACTTGTTACTTTCAGGGTTTGGGGTAGTCAATAACAACAATAAAAAACCTAGGATGTATATTGATGCTTATAAATAAATAAATAAATAAATATACATCATCATTTTAAATGTATTATTTTATTAATTGTATTATTATTATTATTAACAACACTGTTTAACTTAATGTATTACAATTTTTCTCGATTGCTAAAGCTTTTAAACTAAAATTTCAAAACCATAATGCTATCTTTCTGAAAGCACACCCATTTCCCTGAACTATAAACACTACTCCCTGCTTTGACACATGAGTCAAATTTGGTGAACTGAAAACTCTACACACAAATCCCTACATTTCTCAGTGCTTACACTACAAGCTCATTTAGAAAACACTAGCATTCAATAATGTTAACTCTGTTCTGGACAGTTTGAGCTCAGTTAGCACACAGTTACCCAGGTGGAAACACTAGGAGTCAAACTTTATCACACACCAATCTGAACCTTCGATGGAGATAAAAGGAGCAAAGTCAGCTTACTGTTTTTCTCAGCGGCTTTAGTCCATTTCTCAGATCAGAAAATAAATTCTAAAGACTACATGACACATCATCCAGTCTCTTGTGCAGATCATAAAATGTTTCTCATTCTTTTGAACAAGTTACCATTGTTCTGGTACAGTCACGCAGCTGATTACATATATTAACTTCAACCTACTGTATAGTGATATTAATAAATAAAGCAAAATTTTTCTATTTTAAATAATAAATAAAGCAATAAAAATGTCTATCCTTATACTGCTCGCTTAATAATCTAAGCACAATAACTGTCATGAATAAGGGTGTACCACAAAGCTCTGCTGGCATTCATCAGAACAACTCTATAAACGAGACAGAGAGTAAGATGTCGGCGGTGTGTGTCGGGCACAGGTCTGTGTCACAACACGCCTCTGAAACGCTTCGAGATTCACGAGATGCATCAATCTCTGATTATAACGCTTGACATCTACGGCTTTGAGAACTGGAACACGCTCACACACAAAACACTCGCCTTTGTGTGGGTAAATTCTCTTATCTGAAAAGATTTGATTCAGCTGTGTAAGTGGATATAAATATAATCTTTTGATAGAGGAGATGATAGGCGGTGTCTGATTCACTGGGAGACACCTGTGAGCTTACTGAAGCACGCTTTCCACTAAACGCTAATGATCCGTGCAGTGAGCCGAGTTAACCATCAAACCAAAACTCTGCTGTTATTCGGCTGCCTGTCTGAAGGAGTCCTCTTTCACGGGTCAACAATACACTGAATGACATTAGTTCAACAATCATCTGATCCTCCGACATAGTAAATCACTATGACTATGACACAATTCAATAGTATTAAACTTTTTTACTGTTTCAAAAAATATTAAACATTTTAATTCATCTTATCTTATTAATTTACATCGAAAAACGTATGTAATAAATTATTATTACATCACTGTAACATTAAACCGCTTATAATTGCATGCGCATTATGTCCTTACATACTTTAAAAGTAAAGTAATATGAAATATATCAAATGGTATCAATAATTTAACAATAAATAAATAGTAAATCACTCCAGTAATCAGTTTTACTATGAAATGATTTAATAGCATGAAAATAGCTCATATTTTCATTTCAATGCTGTAAAAAAAAGTCACAATATAAAAAAGATAAAAAATTAACATGCGTCCACTCATCCATACATAAATAAGTAAATACTTAAATATAATCATAAATAAATACTCTGAAGAATATCACTGTGATTCAATTATTTATTAAGATAAAAATAATTCCACACACCCTGTGAGCTTATATTTGAATAATAAAAATCTTAAAAGTATTTTTTAAAATTTAAAAATAATTCAACCAAAAACTAATAATAATAAGAGATAGTAACAATACTATATATATATATATATATATATATATATATATATATGAAAGTTTTACCTTTAACTGCCTAGTAACCACTTCGTAACCAGCAGATTAGAAAATACTGGTTTTCAGGGCAACTGTAACATTACAGCAGCATATTTTTCACAGATAAGCAGCATTTAAATGCTCTTATCAAAATATAAAACTACAACTTTAGCACCAAAGCAGACCCCACCGAGGTACACTTATCATTCCAGCTATACAGTACCTTCAGATTGATGTCTGCTGCCAAAGATATCGTGCTCCTCTTGCAGGAGAGAGCTACACATAAACTATGTTAAGACCTTCTCTGCAGACTTCAAACATGCACTTCAAACATCAAGTATCTAACACCATCCTCAGGCAACGTAGATGAAGCAGCAGCTGGTTTTTGAGGCACCTGTGCATGCCGAGACCCGTTCAAACCCCTTTTTACTTGAGTCAGAAACACTCAAACGAATGACTCAGCTTTGGTCACATCCCAACACTTAATGCAATTATCTCCATAAACTCTCTCTATACGACACTCGTTGAGAGGAGTTAAATGTTAGTGGGAAAACACTCTCATTAACTAGTACCCAGCAGGCCCGTTGCTAATGTAAAACCACCTCCAAGGAAAATTCAGGCAAAAGGATTTTATACTGAGGCAAAATTCTAGACTGGTCTTAATTAACTGCAATTAGGTCATCTAATGGCTTCCCAGGAGATTGAATCATCTCACCTGCCCTTTTTCTTGCCAATCTGACAGAAACTTTAACTGAAAAAGACAGTTGTTAAAAAAAGAAAGTCTCTCTAATTTGCATGTGTATTTTGTGCAATAATACGTGTAAACCCCAGACTCGGTTGGCATGTATGTACCGCCATCATGGTAATTGGACGTTTCACCTTACTTAAGCAAAACTATCCACCCACATTCAGTTAGCGCTTAGGAATCTCACAATTGTAAATGTTGGCGCAATTAGTTTCTGAAAGATTTGGAACAAGTCGGGAACATGCCGCTAGAGCTATTTAGTAAATACAGTATGACAGCTGTTGGCATGGGTCTTTCTCAACCTCAACCAAACACATCGGTTCCCATTAAGTTCGATCTGATGATAACAGGTTGACATGCAAACAAGCTCGTTTTTCAAAAACGCCAATGCTTTCCAAGTCTAGAAATTAGCATGAGCGGACAGAAAGATAAACAAAGTGAGATGCGTTTTTGGTCCTGGGATAAAGTTTGTCCTTGGACATTGCTGTATTTGCTGTGTGCTTATTTCAGGCGAATAAACAAAATCCCAAGACGAGTGCATTTCGCTGATAACCAGCAAGCAGATTTAGTGCCAAACCAATGAATCTCATTTACAATCTCAGAGCCTTGTGCAAACAAAAGTGTGCACCCAAAACAAAACGCTTTCACAATTTAAAGTCATGCGTGAGGCACTTTGACGTACATGCAAGAAAAGAGAAACTGGCCAAGATTTTGTGCAATAAAGGTTAGTAACGGTTCCAGTATTACCACATATACACATCAAGTATGAAGAGACATAGGCAATAGGAATTAAACTACTGATATTGGCTAATAATGGTTACCTCCTGACTTGTATTAATGAATAAAAATTGGTGAAAATGTAGAAAAAGTTGCGATAATGGTTAAATAATGGAAAAAAAAATAGCCAATCTGAAGCAAGCTAAAGAAAATTACTTATTTACCATTACGTAAACCATTTTAACTGTCAACTGTAGAGTAAATGGTAATAAAGTGATTTCCTGACTTGCCAGAATGAATAAATTGGACAATTATTGGTGCAGCTGGTGTGATAAATATTCCAGCAATATTCCAAATACACACAGACAACTTAAAGGAAGTATCAATTAAAAAGCAAGCTAAAGAAACAGACTTGTTTTCCAAATGGTAATCCAGTGGAGGAAAAATTTAACAAGAATTGGTGCAAATGCTGGTGCGATAAAGTAAACAAGAATTCCAGCATAACCAAACCCCCTATTGAAAAAAATAGAAAGCAAGCTAGATAACTTATTTACCATTGGGGTAACTATTTTAACTGGTGTAAATGGCATTGTGGTGATGTCCTGTGACTGCCAGAAGGGAGAAACTGGCCGACAATTAGGGCAAGAGTTCCAGCTGGAGTTATTTACATCACCTTTGCCACACCAACGTCACAACAATATAACAGACAGCCAGAAGTTCACGTTTTCCAGTGGCGCAGGTGGTAAAGCCTGTACTGTTTTTTAACGCAAGTGGCCCGAGTTTGAGTCCACCATATGCCAAAATCATTCTTCTCCCTTTTCACATATCATATTATATCGGAAAGACATTTGTTTCCAATAAAAATGAACAAAATAATTGAAAAGTTTAAATAAAATATTGGGTAGGTTTAGGTGTATCTGAGCAGCAGATACGCTTCTAAGATGCGTTGCTGTGTCTCGGGAGTAACTAGTTTCATGTATATGTAGCGGGAGTGCAGGGTATACCCACTTCTTTATCAGTCGAGTAGCTAAACACATTTGCATTTATTCAAAAAAGTGAATGGATGCAAATATTCCCTAAACACATCCAGTAAAGACAGTGATGTGGTCAGCACTCAGGACCTTTGAAATACAGTATGGTTGATGATGTGCGTGCAGACTGCTAAAATAACACTTATTATTACTCATTTTAACCAGTACAACATAATGAGAAAAGTACCTTAAAATGAAAAGAAGCATGTTTTTACTATCACCAGTGTTTATATGGACTCAAGTGGAATAGATCTGAAAATTGTTGCGCAGACATTTTCGCTGAAGTAGAAATGGTAAAAGTGGGTGGGTCCAATATCATAGGTCTTTCAAAATATGTCCCACCCACATACAATGGTTCTGATGCCCAGGGTGGTAATTGTTAGTAAACCTTTTAGCATAACCACACCCACTACTGAAAATATGAACAATATGAAGCAAGCTACTGTAAAGAAACTGGCTTATTTACCTTTGGGGAATTTGCTTTGTGATGATCTCCTGACTTGCCAGAATAAAGAAGTTAGCCAAGAATTGGTGCACAAAATTGCTGAGAAATTGCTGCGATAAAGTTAGTAAGCATTCTAGCATTGCCACGCAAATTACTGAAGAAAGTAGCCAATAGGAAACAAGCTACAGAAACTGACATACCAGTGGGTATACTATTTTAATGGAGGTAAATTGTGCTGATTGTGCTGATCTCCAGGCTTGTCCGAATGGAGACATTAGCCAAGAATTTGTGCAATTGGTGCAATAAAGGTTAGTAAGAGTTCCAGCATAACCACGCCCGCTATTGAAAGAAGTAGCCAATAGGAATCAAGCTAGAGAAATGGTCATATTTACCATTGGGTAACAGCTCTGGCTGCAGTGGCTGATGGGGGGCACTTCTTTCCTCTGCACACACACACACACACATTACAAAAACACTGCTTAGTCTTCCAAGATTGACTTTATAAACTGTATAAAACACCCTGGCCAGTCAGGTTTGTTTTTAGTTGCACTGCAAATGATCCATTTATGAGGCTTCAGGGGCAATCGAGTTCATAAACTCCCTGTCAAAAGGCCAGCTTTAACCAACCCAAGGTTGTGTACTGATTATAGATGGTTTAAGCTGGTTTAGAGCCCCTTAAACCATCAAACTAGGTAAACCTGAGCAGTCCAACATGATGTTTAACACTGTGTTACGTACACTTTCATACAGAGAGCGACAAGGCAGAGTGTTAGTCTTCTCATGCATCGACAAGACAACACTCTCAAGACAGAGCAGATAGAGGCAGACCGGTTAGTGTAAGTGAGTTTGACTACACCCTTCAGGGTAAACATTCGAAATGAGCAGGAAGGTGTGAATTGGTGTCATACAGAGATAAACTGTGGCAAAGATTCCCACTGCAGTTCTAAGATATTCAATCACTTACCTGCGCTGTGACTTCTCAGCTTAACGGAAAACTAGCAAATAACGAAGCCCATTGAAGCTCATGAAACAAATGGTTTTAACAATATGATGCCTGGGGATTGTGTGGACCAGCCAGATGTGAGCATCTGTTTCAAATTAGCATCTCTCTTAGGCTAAGAATCTCCACAACCCTTTTGTTTGTTAAGTGTCTTACTTCTGCGGAAATGTTCGTGCAAATCCGCTGGCTTATGCGGAGGGCTTGTCGTTTGATTGTAGGATCGCATGAAGATGCCTGGACCCATGTGGAAAAACACTTAGCAGTTAGGTGTTAGCTGTTAGCGTTTTCACATTCTGTTTGGATATACCAAGAGCGAATTCCAATGGAAAGTACTACCTGCTACAAAGAGAATGGCTAGATGACTAGGTTTCCACAAAACCGTTGCTAAAAAAATGTTTCTTGAGCAGCATATTCGAATTATTTCTGAAGGACCATGCGACACTGAAGACTGATACTGAATATTCAGCTTTGATCACAGGAATAAGTTGATTGTCTCTGACTGCATAAATTGTGTGAATACAACATTAAAACCTCAAATACTGTATGTCATTATATTATCATGTTTACAAGCACCAAATTTCGGCACCATTTAGCAAAGTGTATGACTGAAACTGCCATTGAGATGAATGGGAATGCTAACTCTTCGCTCTCTTCAGGTATTTTTTGTCAATACTTCTGGATGTGTGATAGTGTTTGTTTTATTGCCATCCCTTCCGCTCATTGTGCAGTTTCAAACCAAGCCCGTTTGGCAAAGCGCAACGTCAGTGACGGATTGAGAAGGATGAAAGCCGTATAAAGTGCAAAAGTAATCAGAGCGACCGAAATCCATCACCACTGGAGAAAGCCAGTCAATGAGGATGAAGAGAGAGGGAAAGAGAATAGATGAAGTAGCTGGAGGAACACAAAAGCCACCCAGTGAGATCAGAGTGATTGATTTTACTCTACCAATGTGCCATTGCGAGATTAAAGTCCAAGAGCTATTCCGCAGAGCTGCGAATCAAAGGATGTTCGGTAAAAAAAAAAAAAAAACGAGCAGAGATCACTTAGAAGCTATTCTGAGCTAAATTGTTCATAAGGATCCTATTGTATTAATGAGGTCTGACTAACGAAAATATAGGCGATCTGATTCATTGATGCAAACGCTGAGCTATTTCTGCCGCCGGGGCGAATGCAACTAGAGATGCTGAATTGTTGGTCAGGCTCCAGTCATTGACCAAATCACTGCAAAGGCATCTGAAAATGTCTTTAACACATGCTAGGTCTGGTCCTCTGAGCCATTTCATACTTAATATGCTGTAAACAAAGTGAGGGGGAAAACACAGTGGGATGGCAAGACTTAAAAAGAATTAAAAATGAAAGCTTGTGCTGAATGTTTCTTCAACTTGGACAGTTTTGGCCATGTGGATGCTTAGAAAATAAACTCTCTTAAGTACACTCTGACTAGCTGAAGTTGAAGTATCACCAACTAGGAAGACTTCTAATTCTTTCTTTTAATTCTTAAGTGTTTTTTCCATTCGTCGTCCGAATGTTTACAGTGTGTAAACATGATTGACTCAATGCAAGGTCATATTTATTTTTCATTTTTTATAAGTGCAAATATTTTGGCCAAGAATTTCAGAATCAGTTTGCAGAGACTTTTAGTCCTTTTGTTGCTATAATATTTTTGAAATAAAAATGATGATAGATCTAAAAAGACATTTTTAAAAATCTAATACATATATAACAATATTTATTCATAATAAATATATTATTTATACATTTACATTATAAAAATGTTTTATTGATATTTAATAATTGTAATAGTATTAGTTAGTATTAGTAGTAGTATTTTGATATTTGATTTTAAAATTAAGCTAATGAGAAATAATTAAATAAATGTAACAGGTTAAAACAAAAATTATATACATTTATATTATTATTATTATTATTATTATTATTATTATTATCAGGCCATAAATAAACAAAAATGCTTTCAAAATATTTTTATTCATTTTTTTTTCTCAATAATAATACATTAGACAGAATAAAAAGTTAAGTAATTTTGCAATTATTTACATTTTTAATATTATTAACTTAATATTACTCAAGTAAGCAGTATTAAACTGATTAAACATAACAGTAAAGACATGTCATTTTATTTTAAAGAGATTCGATTTCTTTTATAGACTGTAATAATTATGTTAAAAATTCAGCTTTTAATCACAGAAAAAAAGTAAAATAATAATGCCTCTGAAGCCATAAAAGTCTCAAAAACATTAAAACCTTCCGTACTACAAGTATTTATAAATATATACCTTTCAAAACACATAATATATTTTATTGTTGGATTTAAAAAAATGCAAGAACTAATCAAGGCATGTAGTAAAAAGTTTCCATGAAAGTTTAAATGTGACCTTTATAAGTCTGTTGTCTAAAACTCCGGGACATGGCAGTCATTGAAGAAACATCCATCCAGCCTCTCTCCTCACCTTTTCTTATCATGAGAACAGTTTCCATCTCCTCGGGGGATTGTGGGTAGGCCACATCAATTACTCTGTGACTCCAGCCCATCGCTCAACAGGGGCTCATTAATAAGTTCAGCTTGTTTTATTGTGGCTTTCTGGCCTATTAGAGCTGGTGAGAGAGCGACCCGGCAACCGCAGGCCAGCCTTGGGCAAGCGGCTGTATCTGGATTCCTGCGGGGGGAAGTGTGCGACCCTGACAGATTCACCGCAGCCCTCTGGCCTCTGCGGCCTGCGCTTTACTCAGCAGAGGGCTCGGCTTGGTCTTCGAGGGCCGTCAGACAAGCCAGACGTCTCATTTGTGGTGCTGCTGGCAGGTTTCGGGGGGAACGGAGGGGTAATAATAGGGCGTCTGAGTGAGACCTTGACATAAGAGCTGGTTCCAGAGTGAAAGAGGCGTGCAAGAAACGCATCCGAAGCCAAACTAACCGCCGTTTGCCCCTTGACGCTGAGGCCGTATGCTGAAAGGCTGATTTTAAAGCTCTGCCTTCGAGAGCGTGTGCATGTTTGTTTCTGTTTGGATGTGGCCGGATGGGAAGCCGGTTGCTAACTTCAGGATTCATAACGCCATCCTGAAGTCTGTGGGTCCGCTTATTGTACTACTTTTCTAGTTATTACATCCGACACTCCCAAGATCCATTTTCAGCTTCAGAGTACCAAAATTACTCACCGTAATACTGGCATTTGAGATCAGCGTGACCAAAAAGTTTAGTTTTTCTTTTTGAATTAACACAATTAAAAATGATGGGTGAACCTTACAAAAAAGTGTATACAGTAGATCATAGTACAAAAAGAGAGAATTAACACATTTTAATAAAAATTAACACATTTAAATAAAAATGCTGAGAGATCTAATCATTTATATATATATATATATATATATATATATATAATGCATTTCTATACTATTTATTATTCATGTATCATTTAAAAACAATTTAATATTTAAATTTAAATAATAGTTTGCTGATTATTATTTTATTCTATAATAATATATAAATTTGGTTAATGTATAATAATAAATTGCATGGTGTATCCACAAAAAAAAATTATTATTATTATTATTATGTTAATGATAGATTATCTTATTTATTATATAATAATTGTTCTATAATAAAATTATTTAAATAATAATAA
>JAUYWG010000061.1:15833699-15849119 GCA_034779775.1 Enteromius afrohamiltoni
TCAGCCTCGCTCTGCCCGCCCGCCACGGTCTCTCTCGGCCGTAATTTCCGCACCTGGCCTCTCTCTGGCCTTGTACTACCTGTCGCCGGCCCTCTGGTCATTCCGCCTGCTGCCTGGCCTCCCTCCGGCCTCGCTCTGCCTGCCTGTTCGGCCCCCTGGCCATTTCGCCCGCCTCTCTTGGCCTGCACTGCCTGCCATGGTCCTCTCTGTCCGTTTTGCCCACCGCCTGGCCTCTCTCTGGCCTGCATTGCCTGCCACGGTGCTCTCTGGCCGTTTTGCCCGCCACTGGCCTCTCTCTGGCCTTGCATTGCCTGCCACGGTCCTCTCCAGCCGTAATATTCTGCTCCTGGCCTCTCTCTGGCCTTGTACTACATGCCTGCCCGGCCGGCCCCTGGCCGTTCCGCCTGCTGCCAGGCCCTCTCCGGCCTCGCTCTACATGCCCGCCACGGTCTCTCTTGGCCGTATTTTCTGCACCTGGCCTCTCTCTGGCCTTGTACTACCTGTTGCCGGCCCTCTGGCTATTCCACCTGCTGCCTGGCCTCTCTCCGGCCTCGCTCTGCCTGCCTGCTCGGCCCCCTGGCCATTTTGCCTGCCGCCCTGCCTCTCTATGGCCTGCACTGCCTGCCACGGTCCTCTCTGGCCGTTTTGCCCGCCGCCTGGCCTCTCTCTGGCCTGCACTGCCTGCCACGGTCCTCTTTGGCCGTTTTGCCTGCTGCCAGCCTCTCTCTGGCCTTTCATTGCCCGCCACGGTCCTCTCCGACCGTAATTTCTGCTCCTGGTCTCTCTCTGGCCTTGTACTACCTGTCCGCCCACACAGTGGTTCCGCCTGCTGCCTGGCCCTCTCCGGCCTCGCTCTGCCTGCCCGCCACGGCCTCTCTTGGTCGTATTTTCTGCCCCTGGCCTCTCTCTGCCCTTGTACTACCTGATGCCGGCCCTCTGGCCTTTCTGCCTGCTGCCTGGTCTCTCTCCGGCCTCGCTCTGCCTACCCGCTCGGCCCTCTGGCCTGCACTGCCTGCCACAGCCCTCTCTGGCCGTTTTGCCTGCCTCCCGGCCTCTCTCTGGCCTGCACTGCCTGCCACAGCCCTCTCCGGCCATTTTGCCTGCCGCCTGGCCTCTCTCTGGCCGTTTTTTCTGCTGCCTGGCCCTCACCGGCCTGTACTGCCTGCCACGGTCCGCTCCAGCCGTTCTACTGCTGCCTGGCCTCTCTCTGGCCCCACGCCCCTCCCCCAACTTCCCTTCTCCCCTCAAACCCAGTTCTCTCCCTAAGCTCCGGCCCCGTCCCCCTCGTTGCGGTCGGGGGACCACAAAGGCGGTCCCCTTGGGTCAAGGGTCCCGTCGGAGATGGTTGTCCTCCCTCACCCCGACCCCAATGGAGGGTTCTCTTCACATCTTGCCAGAGGTCCTTGGCGGGGGCAGACGCTTCCTTAAACTTCTAGCCCCGCGTCCAGCTCATCTCAGGCTTTTTTGGGGGGCTTGTTTGGCGCTTCATTATTCTTCATTATTTAATATCTTAATGATTTTTTCCATAAAAGAAGAATTGATCCTTTTGACTCATAAAATTTATTTTTAGCTATTGCTACAAATATACCCCAGCAACCCAAGATGGGTCCAGGGTCACTTATAGAACTTAAAACCTCTTGTGGTTGACAACCAGCAAAAAAAGAACAAACTTTTTCACAGAGCAGTTGTCAAAAAAGAAAGACCTTTTGTTAACGCAAACATATTTCCCAAAACACGCTTGAAAATGCTGTTCTCGGCTGACGACAAGGTGAAGGTTGCCGCAAAGGTCAGAGTCTGTGCACAAACCACAGGCTTCAAATTAAACAATTTAACAGTTCTAACGTAGCATTAAACATTTAACAAGTTGATATAAATTCCAACGAGTGGAAACAATGAGAAGGGTTGCTGTCCACAGAAACAACACTGAGATGAGTGTAATCTATCCAGACAGCTCAAAATCACTTATCCACCCCAATTTATGTCCGTTCAACAAATACACCAGCAGATCTGATTCTACAAGGCCAGAAAGATAGACCTGGAGAAAACAGATATTTCATTTGCATTTCAGTTTGATTAGGCTCAGTTATAGAATTGCATTTAATCAAAAGCATCTCAGCTTTGGCAAAGCTGCGTCTTGCTCTTCTTTCTTCAGATGCTCAGTCTGATGAGGCTGAGCATCTGATGTTTGGCACCTCAGTCTTAGGTTTCCAGCGGCTGGAGCGAGGTTCAGGTCAGCGCAGGCCTTCAGCACGGAGTCCTGGAAATGCTGTAATTGCATGTGACGAGCACCTTTGATGCCGAGCAATTATGCATTTATTTATGTGCAGAACGCGTTCCAGAAACAATCCTGGCGTGGTTTGGTAATGATGTGAACTTCAGGCCGGGTCGCTGGGATACTTGCGATCAGAATCACCAGATTAGACATGTTTTCACCGCAAGCACTCTCCGGGGTTTCTATCAAATTGGCTCCATGTATAAACCTTACACGTGCATATCAGACATGCACAATTATGCCAGAAGTCAGGGTTATTTTGGTTTATAGTGAGATTGTGGTTATTTAATTACTGACTTTTGAAAAAAAAAAAAAAAAACCTGACCTATGGAACAAAAAATGCATGACTAAATAATATAACAAAAATGTAGTGTTTATAAAATAAATAACATAAAAAAAACAAAATTAAATAAAAACATACATAACACTTAAGTAGATAATATCTAATAATAAAATCTTTAAAATAAAATAGACAAATAAGAGCAATATAAATAAATAAGTAATATAGGTGTTAATGTAACGGGACGGAGACAGACAAATCCATTCGCAGGGAATTTATTGGAAATGTTCAAAGGACAGAGTACAACAATACGACGGCAAGCAGTGCACTGGAGGAGAGACAAACTCGAGGTCAGTAAACATGCGATTGGTCGGCAACAGGAAATCCAAAATACAAACAAACGAACAGGGAGAGACAAGGAGAACGCTTACAACGAAGGGAACGAGCCACATGCATTGATCAGCGGGGAATGAGTGAAATGTCCGGAGTATTTATAATGAGACGAAGGGGAGGAGAACACATTAGTGACCATGGTAACACATGAGGTGGGTGGATACATGAGTTCATAGAATGATTGTCCAGCATGACACCGAAAACACAAACATACAAACTCCAGTCGATTGTAACAATAGGTAATGAAATGATTACTAAAAGTATTAATAGTATTATTCCAATATTCATAACTCTACTTACACACAATAAACAACAATGATACAATATTAACAACCCTGTCAACAAACACAACGACGACAAGACCATCATTAACCATCGTCTTCATACAAGTGAAGTATCTTCTGTTTATACTTATATTTAAATCGAAGGATATTTAAACAAAATTTTAGATCATTTTCTAATGAATTCCATCTTTTCACACCAGAAACTGAAACACACATTTGTTTGAGAGTATTTCCTGCAAAAGGTTGTTTAAAATCATTATTTCTCACTATTCACAGTAAAAAGGGTTTGCAAACCATCCGGTAACAGACATTTTTTTTGCTTTATGAACAACTAATAAAGTTTGTAAAGAAAAAAAAATATCAATTTAAGTAATCCTGACCTTGTAGAATGTTCTCTTGGACCAACATTAATTATTCTTATCGCCCTTTTTTGCAAAATACATAAGGGCTTTAAATGAGTAAAATATGAATTACCCCATACCTCCAAACAATACATCGAATATGGCAAAATAATTGAACAATACAGGATTCTCATTGCCTTATCACTTAACATAAACTTTACTTTACTCAAAACAGCAATGTTTTCACAAATTTTATTCCTGACATAAGCTATGTGTGACTTCCATTAAAAGTTTTCATCAATGAGAACTCCTAAAAATCTAAATTCTGACACTCTCTCAATATTCCATTTAAAGTCAAACAAACATTATCAGGGCATTTTTGATTTGTAAACAACATCAATTTTGTTTTACTTAGTTTATTTTTATTAAACTATTTCTGAAGTACGATCAATTCCTCTTCAGTATTAAATAATATTATATGTTGAAGCTGGAAATGTGAAATTATTAATATTATATACATATATAACAGATTAATATTATTTAAATTAATTATATTACTAAAAATAATAAAAAAGTAAACATTTTGCATAAATAAAATGTAAGTAAGGGATCATGTAGAGGCAGCCGGTAGTTATCGCAGAAATAAGCCCTGACACTGTGATCAGGTCTTATTATCCCGCTTATTATACTGCTACTTGCCACATAAGGGGAAAAAATGGACATGAATAAACATTTTATTGGCATATTTGTTTTAAAATTACATAAATAGCTACATAAAGAAAGCATAAAGAAGAATTTATTATTTTAACATACAACTCTGTTAACAAACAGAGCACTTCTATGAGGTAGCTTGAACTATCAAGTATAAATAACATAATTTTTCTTCGCTTTTGGACTTTAGTTAAACAGTAAATATAAAAAAATAGTTTCATTTCTGCCATCTTGGCTGTAATGTCCTGCGCCTTCGCGCTGTAATGGGGCATTTTTTTCTCTCCTCTTCAAACTCTCAGGTTTGTTTTTCACCCTTTTGCAATCCCAAGTTTACATATCTCTCATATATATTCGAGTCCTGATCGGGAGGTAACGTCCAATTCCAATCGAGTCTAAAATCACATTCCGATTTCCGATCATGTGATTGGATCGGGACATCCCTAATTATTCATACCTAAAGTGGTCAAATCTGAATGTCATAGAGACATGGGGGTTTGTTCATTATTATTCATACTAGCAACTAAATAGAGTACCCTAGCCACCATTGAGCAAGTCACATATCTTTGCATCAAAATTTCGTAAAGACATGGGAGTTAGGTAAAAATCATCCATTACTTCATTATCATATTTATAAAAGTGAGAGAACATCTCAACTGGACAAATTATGGCAGATTACGTCAGCGCTATATTAGAACCCTCACCTTCTCCTCTCCATTCAAATTTTTACGCACATCACAGAAGTTAAATATGCCACAATTAATTAATTGTGCAAATATGTTACTTAACATCAACATAAAAAAAGACTAATTTGAGCAAAACATGTCTCTTCACATTCCTGCTACGATTGAAACGCATCCACTTAACAGCACGTGCGTATGTGTGTGTGTATGTATGGAATGTCCCCATAAAACATTTAAACACAACATATGTGTGTGTGTGAGTGTGTCTGTGTGCGTTCATACTCGTGTAAGTCATCTGTCCAGCGAGACCCTCTGCGACACCTGAGTCTCAAACAAACGACACTTTAAGGCGAAGGAAGCAGTCTTTTATTACTAAGTAAACATTTGCCAGAGCACTGCAACACAAAACACATGAGCTGACATTCATGAACTTTAAAAGCTATTTGTACTGTGCAGGTGTGAGAAAGCACAGGGAGACATCAGAGCTGACAGACTATAACAGTCACAGTCTACAGACTACACTTAACCCTTGTGTTCAGCTCAAATTCAACTTTCACTAGTGCTGTCACACGAGTAATTGATTAATTTGCATAATATATGCGTGTGTGTGTGTGCGTGTATTTATTATTTATGTATTAGGGATGTCCAAAGCCCATCACATGATCGGAAATTGAGCCCGATCGCATGGTGACAGACTCACTCGGAATCGGACGTTACCTCCCAATCAGGACTCGAATATATATATATATATTTTTTTTTTTTTTTTTTTCTATTTTTTAAACACATCCTGTAACGCCTTATGTCTTTGTTTAGTGTTTCATGGTTTTGTTTTGCTTTCGTTTTCAAGTCTTCCTGTTTTTCATTATTTGGTTCCTGTTCTTGTTTAGTTAATTAGTTACCCGTTCCACCTGTGTTCCTCACCTGTCTTGATTTCTCCCTAATGTTGTCTTGTTTGAAACCTGTTTAGTTTGTCTTACGTTTGTCTGATTATTAAGGTTACTTTGATGCGTGCGTTTACTTTGATCTGGAATAAAAGCCTATTTTACTTGCAACGATCCTGTCTTCGCCTGAGTGTTCATACATGTCTATGACACAGCCATAGTTATGCGGTGGCACAGAATTAGATCTCTTGACTCCACACAGACAGCAACGAATGCGGCATGACATCACTTTGTTGCAGAGGCGCTATTGGTTAAATGCCGGCAAAGTAGAACATGGAAGCAGCTTGAAGCATAAATATGTCTGCGGTCTGGAGGTATTATAAAGTTGATGACAACAACACTACCATGGCAAACTGTGAGACATGTAAACTTGAGATTGCAAGAGGTGGAAAGGAGGAAAGGACGTGACATGTGGCCAAGGTATGGTTTCCCATACTAGGAATTTGTGCTCTGCATTTAACCCATCCACCCCATGAACACACAGCAGTGAGAAATGAACAACCGGAGCAGTGGGCAGCCATTGCTGCGGCGCCCGGGGAGCAGTTGGGGGAACAGTGCCTTGCTCAAGGGTCTCCCCTCAGCCGTGGAATTGAAGGTGGAGAGAGCGCTGGTTATTCACTAACCCCACCCACAAACCCTGCCGGACCTGGGACTCAAACCCACGACCTTTGGGTTACAAGTTATAGCGTAACTGCTCTGTGACAGCACGAAGATAGCACAAATTAGACTTTTTTTATATTTACTGTTGAATTAAAGTCCAAAAATGAAGAATTTGTTATTTATTTTAGATGTAGGAGACTTTATTTACAATTAAATATGAACTAATATGTGTTTATTAATATCATACATATTAATTTAATAATTAGTAAAACATAATATTAAATTTGATTTAAAGGGTTTTTTTTTATGAATATCATACCTTAAGAAGTTTAGTAATTAAAGTGCGTAATATTTTTGCAATATTAATATCCAATCATATTAATATTTTAAACAATTTAATAATTAATTTGCACGTAACAGTTCTCTATGCTGGATAACAGTCACATTATAACATAGTGACTATTAATTACTGCAGGGTTTGCTTGCCAGTAAAATTACATGCATACAATTCCATCAACACAGAAAACACCTCGGAGAGAAGTTTCATTTTAGCAAAGACACAAATGTCATAAACGTAAATGCAAACGGCCTCAGAGGGGCTATAAAGTGACTTAACAAAATACTGTACATCAAGTAATCAAATCAAGCCTGAATATGAAAATGCCACTATGTCACGGTTATTTCAACTAACATCAAAACAAAAGCATTTTACTTCAGCAGTGTGACATTTTCACAGGAACTGGAGCATTTTGTGAGTCTGGAGTGGATGTTGAGCAAAACATGAGCAGTTCAGATGAGTTTGAGCTGCAGTGTTTGATTGGAGTCGTGACCTTTGACAGCCACAACAAAAGCCTCAGGACGCATTTCCCTGCTGTCTGTGACACACCAGACCTCAATCCTGCAGAAGAACCCTCCTCGTCTGTTTGATTAGAAAGAGCTTCCCATGAAATGAGTGCTTAGCCTCGGGCGAAAAACCACCTTCATCTGCTCCTGCTTCACTCTCATCTGAGAGACTGCAGCGCTCGTTTCAGAAAGTGTTTGTGAAGACAAGCAGACGTCGCAGGTATCAAAACAAACACGCAACTAAACGTCTGGATTTCATCTGTCAGGCATGAGCGAGAAACTAGACCAATGCGTTTCCTTCCAGCCGCTGAGGTTGAAGCATTTACCAATGTGTGAAATTATTTTTCAATTGAATAAACATTCATGTAAGAATTAAACAGTGTTAAAAATTTAAAAATTAAAAATTTCCTTTATTATTTTTTTCCAAATTATATTTTTTTCACAAAATAAATGAACAGGTATTTGGTGTGTTTATGTGGTTTAAGTTTTAAAAAACATGTTATTTTCCATATACTGTACATTATTGTTGCTGTAAGCCCCGCCTCCTGAAACAGCTTGATTTGTACAATGCTCATCATTGTAAAAGCGAGGTGTGCTCTGATTGGCCAGCTGTCCAGTGCACTTAAAATTTGGCGGAAATGGTATGCCCCTTATCATAATGTGATGCTGTGTCCCGGCACTATGACAACAAAATGAAAAGGTTACTTCCATAACAGAGGTATATCCAACTGCAGACCCGCTGCAGCACCGGTTTCAGAACCCCAGACACAGCCACAGAACCGGATGTGAGGGGCGGAGCAAGATGGCGGAGATGGCGGTGAGTAGTCGCAAATGTTTTTGCTGTCATATGGTGAATAATTATCGTATTTATTAGGTTAAGTGTTTATACTTATTTTGTGATTGGCTTTATTATCCAGTTTAATCTTCAGTTTGTTGTAATTTTTAAGGTGTAGAACTTTTTCTGCGGATGTTTTAATTAATTTGTGGGTCGCGTGTTGTAAATGGGCATTGCGGTGAAGTTTTAAAGACGCTAATTATTGATAAATATAAACAGCTTGTTTTAGTTTCCTCTGTTTTATGCATTGTTTGCAGTGAGGTATGTCTCAAATATGATATATACAGTATATATACAGTAGTCAGCATTTCAATTGGATCAAAACGTATCATCAAAGTTGTCCTAGAATCAAAACAATACCTGTTCTTGTCTTAGGACAACTTAATGATTAACCTTCATCTACTTCAAATTTTAAATGTTGACTACTCGCACACATGGTGTAGTTAACCGCGGCAACATACAAAAACATTTTGGAGCTCCCAGTGATCAAAGACATGGCAGAAGCTGTGAAATGGATCTATTAAAATGAGCATCTGCTCAGAGGGCCAGTGGAAGAGCCTCTTTTCCTCAAAATGAACGAAGAGGACAAGAAAAAGGCCCTCAACAATCAAACAAAATGGGCCTAAGAGTGAACTGTTCATTTTCATTTGAATTAATGCAAGATTGTCATGCCAAAACGTGTGAATTGTTCATTTTGTAATTTTTCATGACTAATTAATTATAGTGAATTGTTCATTGGGTAAACTGTAATTGTTGTATAGTTTTAGTTTGTTTCTTTTAAAATCATGCTGCTGTTTGTGTGAGTGTGTAAAGTTTTATTGAAATGTTTAATTTTCTTGTAGAGAAATGCATGATCTTTGTAAAGAACATGTTTATTTGTCATGTTGTGATTAAAGCATATTCAATATAGAATGCCTTAAGTGTCGAGCATTATTTTTAATATCATGAACAGAAAATAACTTGTGTAATGCAATGAAAGAACACCTTTATACAAAAATATTAAACAAAATATTTTTTAAATGTTAAATGTATCGTAAGATGCACAAATAAAGTATAATGTTTCTTGTGAAATAAAAGCAAGTTACGCTCCATCACCGTGGATAAGAACGTAAGCTCCACCCCTCACTTCCGGTTCTGTGGCTGGGGTTCTGAAACTGGTGCTGCTGCGGGTCTGCAGTTGGATATTATTGCCGTAACCCAGGTTCCCTGAGAACGGGAACGAGTACTGCGTCTGTGCTTGCCCGTCACACGCCCAAGCCGCGAGCTCGAGCTTATACGCCTTAAGTCTAAGGACGATGTGAATTCAATATGCAGAGCTTTATTCTCGGCATGCTTATGTTTAATTTACGCCCCAGCTTCCTCCTGGGCTCACTGTCATTCTCATCGTTCTTTGCTTACAGCGTTGATACTGTTCCCACAGCGTCTTAGCAGACGCAGTACGAGTGAAGTGTCGACAGGGAACAAATAGGTTACTTCTGTAACCCAGGATCCCTGAGACATGGGAACGAGTACTGCGTTCCATGCCACGCTGTAAGTGTTCGTCGCTTCAGTTGAAGTAACCTGAAGTCCTGTGGCAGTTCTATTTACAGATAAGGCCCCGCCCCCTCAGGCAAGCTTCGGCAGGAGCCAACCATTGGTTGCCGCAGAACGACAGCCAGCCGATTGATTTAAAAAATGACCATAGCATGTTTCCCATAGCATCTTAGCAGACGCAGTACAAGTGAAGTGTCGACAGGGAACAATAAAAAAAAAACAGTAATTACTGATTATCATGAATTATACTGTCTTTTTATGCTTCACCCAACATAACACAGTGTCTGCGTTTTTGATCGGAGAAACGACAAACAACAAGCACTGCTCAAAACTCACATCTGAATAGTAAGTAGCAGATTATTTTAATTAAAAAAACGAAAACTTTTTGAAAAGTCTTTTGTGAGTCACAAACAATGCAGTTTCACTTTTTACAACACAGCGTCTCCAGAACATGGCGCCCACAGCAACACTACAGCAAGAATAACAGCTCTGCCTTCTTTATTTGAGGAATCTGACATATTTTTAATAACTAGTGGATTCAAAGGGCTTTTTCAGAACTAATATTACATAGTAAGACCATAATTCTTTACCTGGAACATAACGTATTCATCAGACTTACAGGAAGTGGTACGGAGGTTGGTCCAAATAAAGCAGGTATGGAGTTATCTTTCATGAACAAGTGTTTAGCAAATCTCTCCAAGATCAGAAAAAACAGTCATTGGTAAAATGAGAGCGCACAACAAAAGGTTCTTGTTGTACTGCTTTAGAATTGTGGAAAAAATAAAGTTTAACCACTGATTCTTTACATCAGCATCCTTGGGCAATGAAAACAAAACACACATGCTTCCACAGCGCAGAACACAGTGTCTTCTTGACATGATGTAAGCACTGACTAGTGGAAGTGTTTGTGGGAAGGTCAGATTTTGTTGGATATGTTACCTAGTGACGTACATTGGTAACAGGCAGAAGATTTGAAAATGTAATGACTCGTTAACACTTTTTGGATTAATAACTTTACATTAAAGGACCGTTACATTGCAAACTGCAAATATGACATTTTTTTTTAAAACCATATTATCCGCTATTTAACTCACCAGCCCGAAATAATGCGAAATAAATGTACAACTTTCATGAAAAGCAGTAGAAACCAGATTCCTCTCATCTCATGTGTTGTCATTTACACATGCTATCCGTCAATCCCTCATTTCACTGGGAAGATGAGTTACGTCACTCTCGCTGTTGGTTTGTCTCTTCCTAAACCACAGATATCTGAAGCACATTGTTCTGCAACCATAATGTAACGACAAACAGATCCGAGGCCGATCACAACAGAAGTGTACTGCGCTTCCTCATCGAAAAGTTTGTGGATTTATGCTGCATGAACTGCTCCGTCCAAGAGGTTTTAATCAGGCAGCAATAAAACTAATATTAACATGAAATATGAGGGATTACGACGGTATTTATCAAAGTCTTTCCAACAGGAAAAAAAAACTTGACAGAATAGAAAAATAAAGGCCTAGGGCCAGCGTTTGAAACATACGATCTATGACTCAAATAACAGTGTGCTTATGAAACGCAAACACGGACGAGTTCAGCCGGCCAAAAGCACCTCCTGAGATTGGGCTTTGAAGAGAACGCCGCTTTTCCACTGACATCGTTAAATCATGATGTAAACGGCACAAAAATAACGGCTGTGTTCAGAATGAAATACGATCCTGACCGAATACTATGCAGACTACTAGACTATTCTAAGATGGCAAGTGAAACAGTAGCTTTTTGCATTTGCATTGTAAAAGCTTTCATCAAAAAAGTAAGGAAAAAAAAAAAAACATAATGAAAATGAAAACGTTGCATAGATCACTCACTGACATGAAATTAAAAAAACAAAAACATTAAGTGCAATACAAAATAAACCTAAATACTTTTTTAAAATATGAATATTATACTTTTTTTTTTTTTCCATTTACTACAACAAAAATAAAAACATACAATCAAACCATTTACTATATTTTTCCTTGCATTTTCCATAACCAAAACATTTTTAAGATTTAAATACTAAAATTACAATTATTCTTTTTTATTTCTTTGTTGTTATCATTATTTTATTTAAAACCAAATATATCAATATTTCTAATAAAACATATATGTGCTGTGATCTGTGACTCTCACCTTTGGGTCTCTGGATGCAGGTGTGCTGGTTGTCAGACAGCAGAAATCCATCACGGCACCGACACTCATAACTCCCCATCATGTTAACACAGACCTGCTGGCATCCGCCGTTTCCTTCCGCGCACTCGTCAACATCTGACGGAGACACAGATAAAAAGACCAGTTAAAACATAGCCATTTTATTACAATTCTGGGAGTACAAGTATTCCTAAAAATAAATATATATATATATATATATATATATATATAAAACATATCTATACAATACCACTAACATTCAGTTTTTAAAGTACTTGGTTCTAAAAGAAGTCTAATGTATGGAAGCTTGTTTCTGCCATGAGATACAGAAGGTACAGAGACTGAAAATTGATCTCATAATTCAGACTTTAGATATCACAGTTTATATTTATACAAACAACATAATAATGTAATTCTGTCTTCAAATCTAAAAATACAAAATACAAAAAGCACCTCGATTTCATTTCACTATTTGTTTATTATATACATGAAAGTGTATTTTTCTCTTTTTTTTTTGTTCATATATTTTTTTAACCCAAGAAACTTCAAAAGAATAGTATTCATTTGGAATCAAAATTATTTGGAACATTATGTCTTTACTGTCAATTTTGATCAATGTGATGTATCCTTGGTGTATATAAAACCCTCATAAACAGGCACCATTAGATCATTAATCAGTGCATCGCCGTGAGATGTAGATGATGGTGTTGGCACCTTTGCTTTGCAGTGAAACAGCTTAATAAACATACTAAATCATATCATAAAACATGCACTTGCAGAGAGGTTAGCATGAGGGTTAGGGAACAGAACATATTTTTAGCTCATATAATAATAGAGAAGTCAATGCAAAGTCTCAGTGTAATAGAAAAACTAAGTCGTGTGCGTTGATAGATTCTTTTGGGATTCATGGATCGTTAAACAAACTGATCATTCAACGGCTGATTAAAAGCCAATATATTTTAACCTGCAGTATGCTGTTAAATGACATCAGGGCCCTTTCCTGAACTCAGACCGATCCTAAATCAACATGACATCTGAATTATTTGATTATAGTCAGAGATTAGTCTGTCTTTGACTGATGCAGATTTTAAGCCTATTTTGAAGCTGTACCGCAGTTACTACTGTATGATATCACTAAAATATATGCGTAGGTACTACTGGAAAATAATAATAAATTAATCCTGGATTATCTTTAAAAAAAGTTAGACTCTGCTGAATCCTCCTGTCATTTTGTTTTATTTTTCGATGAAAGTGGTGGATAATACTAGGCTATAGCAGTCCTATTGCGGTAACAATATCTGTATATAATGTTTTGGGAGACCATATTGTAGTTACCATGGTAATTTTACATTTTTTTTGTAAAGGACTGTTTACACATAAATTAAATATACAGTATTGCCATGAAAGGCATTTTTGAAGATAATAAACAAATAATGAAATAAACATAATACAATACAATATACATTTATTTTAATAGTATTGATATATTCTAATATATATATATATATATATATATATATATTATACATAAATTTTTTTATTGCATAAATTGCATAAATACGTTTAATGAAATTTTCTAAATACTAACTAAATTAGCTGTTTTTATTAAAATAAAAAATGTTTCTCAAACACTCCTGCTTTATTTTGAAACTTAATACAATAAAATTAATTAGAAATAAACTAATAATAAAATAATGGAATACAATGTAGACTTATATTATTATATTATTATTATTATTTTTTTTTTAAATGGTAAAATGTTTCTCAAACTCACCTTCTGCCTTATTCCCATAAATAAACAAACAAGCAAACAAACAAACTAATAAATTAAAAAAATAAATAAATAATACTAAATAAGTATTAAAGAAATAAATTAATAAATAAAGCCATCTTTGTCTGTCAGGTAAAAGAGAAAATAGACTGAACATTTTGGGCTAAAACAGAGATCTCTTGTTTTGCTGAAACACACTGTTTGTAACATGAAATGCAGCCGATATCAAGCCGATGTGATGCACAAACTCTGTCTAAAGCATGATGAGAAACTTTAGTATCACTGACAGCAGGTGTTGAGTCGAGTTTAACCCACTTACCACTAAAACTCTGTCCTACGATGGCACAAGCCGTCAAACTGACAACTGCGTGAGTGTTTGTTCTCATTCGAGACATTTCAGTGTGTCGTCTGCCTCTCTGAGGATGAGACTGCAACCTGATCTCTCTCAGATACGTCTCATCAGAGTCAGGCTGCTGTATACACAAGCTCACGCTTAATAAACCCTCATGCGAAACTAATTTTCTGTCTATTTGTCCAATGCACTGAGGCCTTGGGATAGAGTTTCCAATCTAGGCCATTTTCAGCCGAGCCGAGGGGGGAATATAACCATTTCCCAGGGCTTGTGTTCACTCTCTGTCTCACACACACACATACTCAAAAACAGACTCACATTCCCACCATTCGACAATTGCTACATGAAGCATCAAGTTCTGCTTTTGCTGAAAGTAAAAATACTGTACGAAAGGCAAAGAACATACAGGATTTTAAACCAATCAGATGTCACTGTGGGCGTGACTACCAAACATTGGATTAAAGCCTCTGCTAAAATCAAACTGCTGCCCCTACAACTACTAATTGATCTAAAACGAATAACATAAATGATCATAAACACAAAATGAACAAATTATTAATAGACAAATTAAACAGGACATTGTCACAGATGAGGCGAGATGCATACGGATCCTTGTGCACACAGTTTATTAGACAGAGTCAGAGTACAGTCGAACAGGGTTAATCAGTCAGGGAGGATCTGATGGTGGAGACACCCACCTGGGCAAAGCAGATGGAGGAGACGCCCTCCAGGGTGGCGCAGTTCAAGGCTAGGCAACAGTTCATTAATGGCCTCCATGGCCGATTCAGGGCAGGGCAAGAGTTCGAAGGCCTCTGTGGCTTGTTCAGGGTCAGGCTTGTGCTCCAGAACAGCCCCGACAGACTGACTCGGAGGCTATGCAGTCGCCAGTGGAGGCCCCAAAGAATCCACGACAAAGGTCAACATCTCTAGGGTACATGCAGCCACTGGGGAATTCTTTGTGGTCGTGTCAGGACTGAACAGAGGCAGGGGAATGGGCTCAGGTGGATCAGGCCACAACAAATCGAAATCTTCCGCGGGTTCTGGCGGATCGGGCCATGGCAGATCAAAGTCACTGGCGGGTTCAGGGGCATTAACAGGATTGAGAGGTTCGGGCCTGGACTGAGCTGGAGCACAGATAGGTTCTTGGGTACAGCGAATGGCCCACACACTTAAAACGCGCCACACAGAGGTCTCAAGGCAAACTGTTGCTGAATCCTTCATGGCTGGTCAATCTGTCACAGATGAGGCGAGATGCGTACGGATCCATGTGCAAACGGTTTATTAGACCGAGTCAGAGTACAGTCGAACAGGGTTAATCATGGCAAACAGTAACATCAAAGGCTGAGACATGAGAATAATCCAGTAAGAGTAGCGTAGGTCGGCAACGGGAAATCCAA
>JAUYWG010000061.1:15872293-15890046 GCA_034779775.1 Enteromius afrohamiltoni
ATATAACATTCTTAAAAACCTAATAAAAGCAAATAAAGTAAAAAAGAAATCTACCTTCATTGAATTATTGAATCAACCCTTCATTGAACTGCATTGATAGTTTTTATTAATATTTTGATTTTTTTTTTTTTTTTTTATAAATTTGTTGCATTATATAATTTTTTTAATATACCTACGGTTCTTTTTTATGCATATGAGTTTTAGATGTTTTTGTACATGAAGTTAAACTAAATGAAACTAGATGTGAACTTTTATTTTATTTCATTTCAATTCATTTTTTTTTTTTTTTTTTTGCTAAAAGTTAAATTTTTAGGAGTGCCCTATAAATAACCTTAAAGAAAAAAATTAAAGCCCATTTTAATTTTTAGGGGGTCTTCAAGGAGTTAACATTTAGATACAGACCAAACATAATTCAAACATAATTCAAACACATTCAAACGTAACAGCAGTGGTCTCAAGGACAGCTGAAATCTGAGAGTTAATCAAGGGGATATCTTCTTGAACAGTTGTTCCTGGACTCTTGAAGCTTTCCAAGTGCCATTGAGAAAATTGACCTCTATCTGAGAGCAAACTGAAGCACTGAGCTTTTCATCCTATTTAGTAACACCATAGAGTGCATCTCTCATCGCTGAATCATTTAAGCTATTCATTAAAGTCTTAGATGCATAAATTTAAAATAAAGTTGCATAATGATCGAAAGTTAACAAGAGCTATTAAATAAATAGTTCACATTTTTTAAGATCATTCTAGAACAGTGCTTCCTAATGAATGTAGACTAATGCATACTCATTAATCCCAATAATAAATACTAAAATCATTCATTTACCATATGTAAATACTGTCTGTTTTATAAAGTAGCATCTGTTAATTCCAGTGGAATTCGACATTAACAAGCAGTAAATAAACAGAATCTGCAAATATTGGATAAAATAGCACAGTATGATAGGCATTTCAGTTTTAGATGCACAAACAAATAATGTGCATTAATATTCAATAACAATTGAAATAAAATGTCTTTATTTCTCAGTCTTTTGCATGCCATTGCTCAGAACAAAATTCCTGTGGTTTCTTCAGTTCATTCATAAGCTGTAACATCATACTAATAACATAAACTGACAGCATTTATCACTTCATCATACCTTTGATGTTTAATGCGTGCTCAGGCAACAAAAGTCTGACTTTCCTTTGCCAATCTCCGAGTGCCTGAAGAATGCTATCTCTGACAAAATCAGCGATTGCTATCTCACGGGCCTCGAGGCTCATCCGACAGACAACGACGAGCGATGCCAAAATCCAGACATGAAAAGAGCCCATGTCTGAGAGAGCCAGAGGATGTTTCCATCAGAGGGGAAGCACTGCATCCAGACAAACTGAGCGGATCACAGAGTGCAAGTGTTTGGAGAGGTGAGACCACACGAGTCGAGGTGCATCGACAGGCATCAGTGTTTTCAGGCACACTCCAAACCTTCTCGCAAAAATTTTACTTCCATATCTGACGCATTTCTGAGTGCAGCAGGATATACAATATACGAGAAAAGTGTCTGCACTTGATTTTGTGGAACTGCACAGAAAGACTGAATCTAATAGTCCAACAAATGCATCCATGAACAAGATATTCTCATAGTGGCAAAGAGAATGCAAATGCAATCTGAAGTTGGTTATATAACTGTAATCAATGTTAACACATGATTTCAACAGGTAAGATGAGCTGAGGAAGCAAGTGAAGATGTGAGCATCCATCAATTTCAACATTCCTTCATACAGTATATGCAAACTAAACAAATTTCATTTATTAATAGATTCATTCACTTACCACATTTAAATACTATCTATAATGAAACTGACCCCCTAAACCCTGAGCCTTTTTTTGCAATAGAATTTGACATTCATTTTTGCTATGAACTCTTATAATGACATGACATAAACACACAAATATTGTCATTTTAATTCCTATTAAACTTCTATTTTTGTCAACACTACTCTTTATATATTTTTTTTTACATATTGCTAAATTAAAATTGCAGTATTCTAATAAGCATACAAATGCATGGAACTTTTTCCACTCCAAAAAATGGAGACGCTGTGTTGTGAAAAAGTGATACTACTTTGTGCTAACTAGATATCAGTGACTAGAAATAACTAGTCATAACTAGAAATCAGTGTTAAGTTGTATTCACAACACTGTTCCAGAACAGTTCGACACAAATATTAGAGTGTGTTCAGCACATGTACGGAGGATGGATTCCTAAAACCTGGAGAGTAGAAGCTGGCTGTGCACAGAGACTATAAAATGTAGCAGGTCTACCTCTGCAAGAACAGTCTGGTGCTTCTGACTCACAACCTTTAAGTAAGTTACGTTTTCTTATTAAAAGAAGCTGCTACTTACTATTCAGACGTGAGTTTTGAGCAGTGAAGGGTAGTGCTTGTTGTGTCAAGAGTTCACGCTTTCCTTGTAATAAATAATAAAGCAAATTTGGCGTGCTGTCTGGGGAGCGATCCGGGAGAACGACGAACTCCGAACCCTGATGGATAGAACCCTAGCGTGGGCGAGAGTTTGACGTTCGGCTCGTGAATTTAAAACGGAAACTGTGGAGAAGGGGAGGAGGGAGGATGCACGAAAAGCGAGATGCAGGGAAATGAAAGCTGGGAGAATTTATAGTGAGGGGAGAAGATTTGATTGGGTGCGAATAAACGAGGGATGACTGCCAGCCGTGTGTGATTACTCGTTCAGCAATCCTCTCGAAAAAAGTTATTTGCAAAACTTTTACTTTGTTGTTACTCCGATCATGAACACAGAAATGGTGTTATGTTTACGAGGTGCAATGCAACCCAATGCATAAAAAGACAGAACTAATTCATGATAATCAGTAATTATGTCTCCACTGGATGCAACAAATGTAGTTTACAAAACCAACTTCGGGAGGAGTGCGCAGGTAATCATTACCGATTTCCGCCTCTCCAATCTTCTACTTATCTCATCTCCCTATCAGATCTCTAGCCTCGCCCTATAAATTACCAGACCTCCTCCTCACTTTTCACCAGGGAAGCACTCAGGCTTAGGAGCTGTTTACCCTAGGGCTCGGCTGCCCTCCTAACCCTGAGTATTCTCCCTGGGCAGCACGCAAAACAAGCTTTGCTTACCTTAACTAACTACCAGCAAGTACCAACTCATGAAATGCTTAATTTGCTTAATTATTGTTTTATAAATGTTATAGTGCCTACGATACAGCATCACATTACGGTAAGGAGGACATATTTGTCACATGCTTACAGTATTCCAACAATAACAGTGCACTGGATCGCTAGCCAATCAGAGCACACCTCGCTTTTTTTTAGAATGATGAGCTTTGTACAAATCGACTTGTTTCAAGAGGCGGGGCTTAAAATAAAAACAATAATGTACAGTATGTGGAAAATATTTGAACCTTAAACCACATAAACACATTACATTACTCGAAAAAAAAATAAACAAAGTTCTTTTAAGCAACATCATATGACTTTTAGGGAACATTCCATTTTATCATATTGCATATTGGGAACATTACTTCTGAATGTTCTCTAAACATTCCACAACAAGTACAAACATCATGTAAAAAAAACCTCAACTAAAACATTTTAGGAATAAATGTTCCACGAATAATGCGTAAACAATGCTAACATTTAATGTTCTATTTAAGTTATTGGAAGAACGTTAATATGTAGTCAATTTGGGTATGTTCATCACTTTGAGAAAACCAACCACACTGTTTTGATAATGTTCCCTGTAACGATGCTTTACAACTGTATTCTTAGTCAGAGAGTCAGAACACAGGAGACATTTAACTAGTTTCCCGCCCTTTCCCAGGATCTCTTCTCATGGTGTCGGGGAACATTGTGCCATCTTGGTGCGAGCTGGCAGACGACAGCTTCATTTTCACCACAGCTGAATTTGTGAAGTGTTTTTCCATTACCGAGCAGAATAAAGCATTTCCTTTCATTCATTTACTGCAGTCTCTGAAGCTTGGACCGGCTCCCCGGAATGTAAACACATGCAGTCTGTAAACAGACTCACACAAACACACACTCGCTGAGATGCACACACAAACACACACATCCATCTTGCTGTCCTACAACAGCATTGTGCTGTTCTGCGCTGGCCGTCTGAACTGCCCTAACGACACCATGAACTACTAAGATATGCATTCGGACGATGGAGGAGTTTTAATGACGTTATCAACGATGTTGATTGCACTTCTAAACAAACATCTTGTAAAAATGAGGTCTTTAAGTCCAGACCATAAAGTTAAAGTTAATGCGTGACCATTACGCATCACTTCCTGTCCATTCTTCACATACCTACTAACAATGGCCTATGATAGAGAGAGATAGACAGACGGTGGTTTTAATGCTTCCTCCTAACCCTATATTAAAAAAATGTTTGCCAACAAACGATAATAAATATTCCAAACACATTTTTTCTCCAAAACATTCAGATTAGAGCTGGAGTGATTCTCGATTATCTATATTTTTGTCTTTTTTTAATGCCGTTTTCAGTAGCATGATCAAAACTAACTAAACATATTTCGTTCACTCGCAACAGGCTTTGTGTTTTGTCATTTTTGACATGAAAACTTATACAGTGGGGTCAATAAGTATTTGATCACCCTTTGAATTTGCAAGTTGCATGGAGGGCTCTACAATTTTCAGCAGAGGTGCATCTCCACTGTGAGAGACAGAATCTTTTTAACAATTTATTTGGGAATTTCATTGGTGAAATCTGTGTTAATATCCAGGTCTAATTCAAATAAAAATAGTGTATGTTATGCTGATCCATTTAGTCAGAACTAACAGAATTATTTAAATCAACGGCACAAGTCTGTTGATCAAATAATGAAAAGTCTCTGTGAAAAAGTACCAGTTTATGACAAGTATTACGATGTGATAACATTATTCACAGAACAGGACTAAAGAAGCCAATCTAGCTGAGTTTATATAAACTAAAGTTATTTTAAGCTTTGACCTTCCCAAAATGCTTTGCACCGTCAACAGGCCATCGTTGAATCTCTTTCCAAGGGTCTCAGTTTTCAGCTCCATCTGGCCTGAAAAAAGTGGGTACACGCGAAAGACTTCTGGATCCCAGAAGAGCTACATCGTAGACGTAATCTGAGGCATGCTGTTTATATTACGACCCAATAAATAAATGTGCTCTTGGAGAGGTCGAGGTCAGCGGCGAGAATCCAGACATTCACTGATGCTTACAGAACAAATGAGGTGAAAAAAAGAAAAAGATGAGATAAAATGAGCTTGTCGGCCATTGTGGATGAATATTGTAACTTTACAGTACATCTGCTACCTTTACTGTTTATGCTAATTCAGGCTAATATGATCTATAATAGCATAGTGTTGATATACACGTACACTGCTGTTGAAAAGTCTGGGATCATGTTTTTTAATGTGAAATATTATTTTTAAATGTGATTTATTTCTGTGACAGTGCTAAACTTCAGTATTAAGTGTTATGTGATCTATTAGAAGATTTTTGTACTGATGCCAAACTTTTCAACAATGTTTTCAACATTGTAAGTATTATATTAGGTATATTGGCATTATTTCTGAAGGATCATGTGACACTGAAGACTGGAGCAACGATGCTGAAAATACAGCTTTGTGTTACAGGAATAAATCATACTTTAAAAAAAGATATTATAAAACAGAAAACCTATTTTAAACTGCAATGATGTAAAATAAAACACGAAAGTATGTTAGGCATGTGTTCAACAAAAACCCATTAAAAAACCCAAAGACTAAATGTTTTTTGGGTGTTAGCATGTAAATATGTGCCATATCTTGTGCACTCCATAGTTAAAATTATCAAAGCAAAAACATCATGGTCATAACCTCTTAAGACCAGAGAAAAGGAAAAAAAGTTTTGTTTTTTTTAATTGTTTAGAGCATAAAAAAGTTTTAAAAATAATATTTCATCCATACGTTAGGTTATGACATCGGGACTTCATGAAAAGACATGAATGAACATGCATAGGGAAAAAAAAATATTTTTAAAATCACCAATGCATTTTTTTTTTTTGTACCTATAAACTAAATCTAATTTGCATCTTAATGGATTTTTGGGACAACATACCATGCACAAATGAACTGTAATAATGGAAGTAATAATTGACAAGATTTTCATAATAATATATCATATTTAACAAAATATTGAAATATAATTTCTCTCCCTATTCTTTTATATCTTCCAAAATGCAACATGCTTTAGTCCCGGTATTCTCATAACGTCCTGTTTCATATTTAGATTCGAAACCACATAATATTGCTGTGCGATGGCGATTCATGACACACAATTAAAACATTTGATAGATTTAAATGATAATTACAAAATACTAACATATATCCATAAGAGTGTCAATAAATTAATTCCAGCCATTTTTGAAGACCAAAGAGAGGGAGTTTTCATGGTACAACATCCAATCATTCGCTATCTCTGATTGTGCTCTTCACAGGACTTTAAACTGTGGCATGCAGAGTCTCTGAGAAATTCACTAAATACAAGAGGACGATTAATAAACATGCGTTTTAGTCAAACGTGCCAAATTATCAGTGATTAAGATTCGCTGCTTACCAAGTGTACAACTGCAAAAACCCCATTATAATAACACAAAAAAGAAATCCTGTTGTGTGTGTGCATGGTTTGCGTGTTCTCGGGAACGGAGATGGCATTAATTCAGTGTCACGAAGGAAAATGTGAGTCAGAGGGTTTTTTTACTGACATTGCGGCTGCTCAGCCCTCGGCGTCTGAGTCCTGATATCGATAAACGCGCCACAACAAATGGAAGGAAGTCTTATGAAAAGAATTCATTCCCTTGAGCTTGAACAATGCGTTGCAGGCCTACAACAGAATTAAAATGAACACAGCGAGTCATTGTGCCGCCGCTTCTAGAAATGCTGACGTTCAGGGGATGAGAAGAAGTCTGAACAGGAATGCCTGTATGAAGTTGTTGTTAAATATAGATTCTCCTCATGTCTGACATTGCTGTGGTGTAATCCCACTCTGTGCCTGACATCAATGAATAAGCCCTGCTTGTGTTTTCTTAACAGGGGTGGGATTATCTCAAACACCTCCGTTACCTTACGGACATCCACGACAATTCAGACTCTGGCGGCTTGGCTGAGGCCATCCGTGGCAGGGAAGGAAGCCTAATTAAAAAGAAAGAGCTTGGATTTCTTATCCACAGTCACTTTCACTTAAATCCGTTCAGGGTTGTGACTAGTTCCGGCTGAGCATTTACGTACACGGCAAACTGAAGCCAATCAGGCCGGGATGTTTTGACAAGGTGACCGCCTTCTTAATTCTGTTCACGGCTTAAAGATTCTGACAACCAAAACACGCTACCTTCCACACATCTGCATGCATTATGCACATACGGTGGATGCTACTCAATCTTTGCAGCAGTTCGTTAGTTTTAGAACATATATTTAGTGTTTTTATGTTTTACTAAACACAACTGAAGTGGTCCCTCTGAACAGCATGCAATGTACTGCCAGCCTTGTAAATGAATAGCGCACCATTTTAGTATCAATGCACTCTACTCTTAGGAAAGGCTGCACAGGCGCGCTACCGTTCAATTGTCTATGGTCTGTAAGGTTTTTAAAAATTAGAAACGAATCTTTAATTTAGCAAGGACACATTAAATTGATCAAAAGCGACATTCGTCATGTTGCAAATGTTTTCGGTTTCTCAATAAATGCGTTGTTTTGAACGCAATATTCATTAGAGAACGCTGAAAAATAAAATGCATCACGTTTTTCACAGAAACGTGGCTTTCAGCATTGATCAGCAGAAATGAGAAATGAGCATATTAGAAGGATTTTTGAAGGACACTGAAGACTGGGACACGATGCTGAAAATTCACAGAAATAAATTGCACTTCAAAATATATTCAAATAGAGAAAAGTTCTTTTAAATGGCAAAACTATTTCACTAAAATTGACTGTATTTTTAAACAGCCCTCAAACTTTTTAATAATAGTGTATATAATGCATTTTGATCAAAGCAAAAAAGACCCAAAACTGCTCATTTTACATAATTACTAGATATATTCTTACTGCACTTTTACTTTAACACAGGTCTTCGGGATCACTTTACAAGGTTTATAAGAGGTTCATCATTTCACTCGACTGCCAGCTTTGACTTCATGTACTCTTATCATCAAAGTCTGATTTCATACTCATAATAGGAAACGGCTCTAGCAGACAACCTCGTGTATGAAATATCTATATTTGAACATCTCTCCTGCAGGGTGAAGAGAGGACTAGAAGCTCTTCTTTAATGCAGCTGTGGTCAGATCATCTCAACATCAAGTCTCTTGACTAGCCCTCTGCCATCTGTTTCGACAGACGTGAAGCCTCTCTCCTCATACTCTTACAGGAAGGATCCAGAATTAACTTTCTGACACCCCTGCCGGGGACGGGAGGAAAGTTCGGTGGCCATCATGAAACGATTTTTTCATGAAGGCACAAAATGCTGGTTTACATATAGGCTTCTCTTTATTAATCCATTTCAACTAAACACTACACTGAAAACACTGCTGTATAGTATCCAGGTGACCTGAAAGTGATTCAAACAACGCTTTTCTCCAGGTTCATGCATGTCAAGAAAGCTAACAACCTCTCAAACAGAGCATTTTCAAAGCTTAAATTAGCAATTAGTCTCAATTTGTGGGTCAACCTGGCTGATACACATCGGTCTATCACTAATTATGCAGTGATTTTTATTTTTGTATCCAACCTCAACATTAACACCACCCTGGTGGCACGGATACCTACGACTACCTATTGTTAGATAATGCGTATTTCAAGACAAGTAAAGGTATAAGGAGGTTTTACTGAAGCCTTTTATGTCACAGAACACAGTATCTTAAGCTTGTGTCCAATATAGATCTTATTTCAGGCATTTCACCAAAAAACCCATAGAGCCAAAATGCGAATTTCTTTGTTTTGACCTTCAAAAACACGTCATCTCCTTTGCACTCTGTACTGTACTTGTGACACCTAGCCCTAGTAGTTTAGTGTGCAATTTCACCGAAATTGCACGGTTCGAGTACACATCATTTAGCATAAATACAAATTCGGTTTTTCATATGTTTACGAGGCCTTCACCTATGCCTCGTGTCAACTCCACCCTTGCCACTGACACGCTTAAAATAGATGCCTCTCTGAGACACTCTGGATTTTACACATGCGTGTGAAGATTTGGGAAAGCACGAGGTACAACACTGACGGGTTTTGTTCAGATACCGTATTTCATAAATAGCATTCCTACACACTACCCCTAAAAAGTATAAGAACACACAGTGTTAAAAATACAAAACGCGGTCATTTAATGCATTAATCCAACACTGATTTCCTCATAAAAGCCTTCAATTAAGATGTATTTCCTCCCTCTTCGTGTGACGTTCACACGTTTAACAAGGAAGGTATTCACGCGCTCTCGCTAACACCTACAGATGTGGTCTCCACACTTCCTCTGAAGCTGACCGCACCATCAGTGTAAACTCCTAATGATCTAAACCCAGCAGTGTCACTTCTGGCTTAGTAATTGTACGTTAGAGCATAAAGCGCACACAGGCTATGTATATACCTCCAGCCCAACCCGCTAATTAGCTGAGGCATGTTTGCTTTCCTTCTGTCTCCTAACGATGCCTGCGATGAGAGAGAGAGAGAGAAATCTGCCACTCTTGCCTGCTTACAGTCACCAACAATTAAATTATACAGAAAAGCTGCTCCACTCCAACTGCCTTTGATTTTTAAGGGTTAGTTCACCTCAGAATCAAAATGTTGTCATTAATGACTCACCCTTGTGTCGTTCCAAACACATAAGACCTCCGTTCATCTTAGGAACACAAATGAAGATATTTATGAGGAAATCAGAGAGCCGTCTGCCACACAACTGAAGTGATCTCAGATCCAGAAACGTAGTAAAAACGTCAGTAAAACAGTCCATGTGACATCAGTGGCTAAACTTCAACTTTTGCGACGATTTGAGAATACTTTTTTGTGCAAAGAAAACAAAAATAACATCATTTACATGTTCTTCTCTTGTGACTTACGTCTTCGACCATTCTGGAGATTACTTGAGAACATTTTTGACGTAATATGCGTTTGTGTTGCGATATTCTTTAATAGGTTTCTGTTTATCACGTTTTTGGATCTGGGATCATTGTTGTTGTATTGCTGTTTATGGAGGGACAGATGGCTCACTAATATCATCAAAAATATCTTCATCTGTGTTCTGAAGACGAACAGAGGTCTTACGGGTTTGGAACGACACAAGGGTGAGTCATTAATGACATCATTTTAATTCTGGGGTGAACTAACCGTTTAATATATACAGTTTTCACAATAAAGGAATAAAACTTGCTGGTGGTCTACTCATCATCAGACCATTCAAGATCAGATTAGCATTCCATCACTTGCTCAGCAATGGATACTCAGCAGTGAATGGGTGCCGTCAGAATGAGAGTCCAAACAGCTGATACAAACATCACAATAATCTACACCACTCCAGTTCATCAGTTAATGTCTTGTGAAGTAAAAAGCTACAGGTTTGTGAAAAACAAATCCATCATTTTAATTGTGCTTCATCTGTGCAGAATCTCATGATTCAGGCCAGATTTTTCACTGAAGAAAGCAATATTATGGATTAGTAAAAAAAAAACATCTTGATGAATGTCTTACGAACAGGTAGCTTTTGTCTTCACATGACACTGGTGACTGGTGGACTGGAGTGGTGTGGTTGTTTAGACTCTCATTCTGCTGGCACCCATTCACTGTTGCGCAAGTGATGAAATGCTACATATCTCCAAATCTGGTATAGAGAAATAAACTCATCTAACTCTCTAAGAAAAATCTAAGCATCATTTAAAAATAAATTACATAAAATATTAAGAGAATAAAGATATTTCAGAGAATATATTGTGAGTTATGCTTTCCTTAGATTTATTAAAATGGTGATACCATGTTTTGCATATGGTACTCATTCTGTATGTAGCATATCAATTACATTTACATTCGTGCAAGAGACTTGCACTGCATTCATGCATTCCTTGGGAATTTAACATACAACCTTTGCCTTCCTAATGCCATGTCAGGATGTCAGGACTTTAAAACCCAGTCTAATTCACCATGGTTTGCCAATTCAGTTCATGAGTAAAGTGAGGTCTGTGGTAAATATAAACTGGCGATGCATCAACGTTTTGTTGAACCATGTAAACTGCACACGCTCGTGCACCAAACATTCTTATGTAGTGACTTATTACAAACACACATTTTTAAAATAAACAACACTGCAGCATGGCTGCATGTCATTTATGTTATAGAGCGTTGTTTTACTCAAAAATTTGAAACCTCTATTGAAAACTCAGAGGAAGTAACATGTTCTAAGGAGTAACATGTGTCTTGTCTGTAAAAACTTCACAAAACTTGCAAACTCATATGGGTTTTGTACACTTTTGTATCCGACTGAACAGTAAACATATTTCGCCATGTGGCCGACTATAAATGCTTCAACTCCTGCCTCAAAAATGCACACTGCACTTTGGGACAAAAATAAGAGCGGAAGACTGGTGAGAGATTTTCTGGATCGTGGGTTAAATGAAGAGAAAGCGAGACGTTTGTGAGAAAGACATGCACCAAGATGAGAACAGAGAGAAACCTTTAAATAGCAGAAACATCCATCTATACCCAATAAATATAAACGTACAGCATGATAGCTGTAAAATACCTAACAACAGCCACCAAAGTCTCATTTCTTCAAGTGGGAATTAGTTTTGATGGGTTTCTCTGTCTTTTCACAGGAGACCAAAAGTGTTTTAGATGTCTAAGAAACATGAATGGTGATAGATGTGCAGATGTTTGTGAGAAATACTCAGATCTTAGACTAAAGTCTGTTTCTCAAGAGGAAAAGAGTTTTCATTTGCTGTAAATTTAATTTCAGTTCGATCGACGAAAAAAAGAACCTTTTGAGATATTAAAGTGACTAATGTTTTTTTTTTTTCTGACTTGGATAGTCAGATACGTTTTTAATATAAGCATTTTGATTTGATAATTAACATTTGAAGATTTCAATACAATTACATTTGATCACAGATTTTGGGGTCTCAGCACAGTTTGAGTCATTTGAATCTCCAGCAGGACTTTTCCTTCAGGAGAAACATCAGAGAGTACTTGGGAGAAGTTCGTACTGAGAAATCGCTTTTTGTTATAGATATTAGTGTCCAAGCTTGGTTTGAGACATTATAATTTCTCTGAAAATCCAGACACGTATGGAGTCTTTTTCCTCAAGAGGAAAATCTGAGAAGCATGAAACTTGAAAATTCCAGCTGAAATATTACAGAGACCTCAGTGTCTTTCTATACAAATGTTCAGATCATTTGTTTTATGGAGAAATTAATGTTAAATATACAAAATTCAAAACAAAAACTTTGATTGTGATGCAAATCAGGGCACAGCTTAAGACAAGTCCTTTCATACATTGTGCGGCATTTTTTCTTAAGGAAAACATCTGAGAAGCGTGAAACTCAAGTCGGTCTTGAAGAATCAATTGAGATATTACAGAGATCTCAGTGTTTTTCACTCCAAATGCATCCTCGAATCATCTGTTTTGGGGAGAATTTAATGATAAACATTTGAAGTTCTTAGGAAAAATACATCTGTGTTTAGATTAAATGTCTCCTGAAACTCAAATGGAGACACATCCTCTTCATATGTTAGAAGGAAGAAAATCTGAGAAGCATGAATCTCATTATTTCATATATTGGGAGTATGAAAGAAATATGTTTGTTTTGCTTTTCTGCCCAAATGCATGCTCAGATAACTGAAAACTGTTTACACTGAAATTCCATTTAGACAAATATGAGCACAGTTGAGACATCTTAAAATTTTAAAGAGACACATACAGGGTGTTTTTTTTTCTCTCGAGGAACACCTGAGAGGCATGAAACTCTCATGGCATGTTTGCAGCAGCAATATATTTATAAAAAAGTTTGATTCCAGATATCCTCTAAATGCTGAGAGATCATCTGTCCCCGCCTCTGACAAGGCCATTGCTCCAGACTCACAAAAGAATACTCCAACTTCATTGAGTGAAAGGCAACACAAAGCAAACAAACCCCCAAACCGCTGTCACGCCACCCCTCCCCGGCAGGCCTCCACTGCTCTCCCCTCCTTCTCAGCTCCCGCTATTCAAGGGAAATGTGTATTTCCCACACTGGAGATGTCCAGCAGGGTCTGCCCGGCAGGGGTTTTGCTTCGGGGTGAACGGGGAGACGGACTAGAGGTTACATCAACACACACACCGCTGCGGCGTGTCACATCCTCACCGCCGGTTGCCTTGGCGCTGTTAGCCAGGAGAGCAAAAACCCAGCCGCTCTCCTCCTGTACCTACACTACATTTTTTCACCAAGTCGTTTATTGCACATGGGTTTTTAAAAGCCATCCGAATTATGATTATTATAATAAATTATGATCATTTGATGGTGCTGGTAACCTGCAATTATGGCGCCGCCGATGAAGGACAAAGATGCTAATGGCGAACATCTGCGTTTAATAAATACTGACCTGAAAAACGGCACTCTTTAATCACTCGCTGTCTGTTTTATATGCTACTGATGCGTTTGACAGACAAAACCCTCCAGACAGAAAAACCCAACTGTAATTAAGATGGGAAGATATGCTGAACAGACGCATTGGTTAACTTGAAGTAGATGTTACATGATTAAAAGCAAAAGTTAGACATGGAGATTTTAATAAATGGACCCGAGCTATAATTACCTAACAATGCACAACTGTGTTTTAATTAAGATGAATGAATTCTGCAACAACTAACGGTAACTAATTACACAAGTAATGAGTGAAGACAGAACCAGCAAGCGTGATGGAGGACTGAGGAAAAGACTGCAAACAAATGAGAAATACTGGAAGAATGAAATGGCACTGGCACAGAGAAAAATAAAATAAAAAGAAGAAGAAGAGGCAAGAATGACATTAAAATATGAAAAAGAAAGAAGCGAGGGATAATAATGACAGGAGAGACTTAAAGTCGAATTGAAAGAAAGCAAAAAGAACGAAAGGATAGAAATAGAGAGAAAGCAAGAAAGAGTGAAAAAAGAAAGAAAGTTCAAAAATGAACAAAAAACGAAGAAGAAAAAAAGCTAATAAATGTGACAGACATAAAAAAGGACAAAAGAAACTACTCCGTCATGATTACGATGACTCTGCCATCACATCTGGAGCACAACCGAACCAGCGCTGACCTGACTGTCCGGCGGTGACGAACAGGTGCAGGTCATTAGGCCCGCCGCTGCCACCTTCCCCTGTAAGATGTGCGTAAATCCTTGTTGTGGAAAATGAAAGAGTGAAAGTAGTTCTAATTACAAAATGTAAATATTGAGTTTTCCCACAATGGGAAACAGACCACCCAAGATGCACAACAACCCCCAACCCCCCTCCCTCCCGCTCCCCTGCTCCGTCTCTTTCTCTCGGCCGTCCCGTCAGCGTGACAGGAACAGGAAGCCATCTGAGCATCACCAAACGGAAATGCACACATACCAGACGTGCACATGCGTACACGAGTGGCCGCTGACATCACTGCATCATGCTTACGTAACAACCCATTAGCCCTGACCTCCAAACCTAACATCCATTCCTCTGGTCCTCGTGCAAAAGCTCGACAAATACCCAGAAGTCTGCTGCTTTCGGAGTCGCAGGTGAACGTCAAATACTTGACTTTATGGTGCTAAATACCTTTAAATGGCCTCCATGAGACTGTTTTCCAACTTTAGGCCACATATGGAACTGAGCAACATGTGGTCGGCATGGACCGAGCCCTGGGAGTCGCCATTTGTTGACGTTTGTTTGTACGGAGAGCATGTCGGTGAGTGATGGGGAATGGAGGTGAATGAGGGCTCAGCTGGGATCTAGAGCTCTGCCTCTCTGGACTCGAGATGTCTTCATTCTGAAGGTGATCTAGAGGCCCTAAAACACTTCAGTTCAGAGCTGTTCTTCAGCCCTTAGATGCTGGTTTGCTTCTACGCTCTCAAAAATAAAGGCTCCAAAAGGACAGCACAGCACTGCCATAAGAAGAACCATTTTGGGCTCCTTAAAGATCCTTTCAAACAATAGTTTATATTTTAAATATTAAAAAGAACGTAGTGCAAAGAAAAGGCTTCCAAAATGGACATTTTGGTTCCTCTAAGAACCTTTCAGTGACCAGTTCTTAAAGAACCGTTTTAAGAATAAAAAGACTGGCATTTATGATTCCATGAAGAACCTTGAAGATTGAAAGTATCTTTTCATTGCAAGGTTTTTGCACTCTTAAGAATAAAAGATCACCGTATAAATGAATAAAACCATTTTGGGTTCTTAAAAGAACCTTTCAGTGGACAGTTCAATATGTTGTTGTGTGTGTTTAAAGAACATTTTAATAATCTAAAGAACCTTTATAATAGTGCAATTATAAAGTTCCATGAATGATAACGGTTCTTCGTGGAACCATTAATGCCAATAAAGAACCATAATATCTGATAGTGTTCCAGTGAAAAAAGGTTCTGTAGATATTCAAAAGAGTTCTCTGAAGAACCAAAATGGTTTTTCCAAAGTATCACTATTTTGGAACCTTTCTTTTTAAAAAGTACATTTTCATTTTCTTTTTTTTTTTCTCCACTGGAAAGAACCTTTTGTGGAACTTCTTCATGGATGTTAAAGGTTCTTCATGGAACCATCACTGCCAATAAATTTAAATATATTTTTAAGATAATATTCTGTTCCGACAGCCAAATGTTGCATAATTGCTATTTTAGCACAGTAATGTAATTCTTATGCAAGTTATAATTAATAGAATCTATAATAAATGTATTTTTATTTTAGATGGGCATGGAAACTAAAATGCCTAGGATTTGAGTTTTATTCGTTTTGACATCTAAAGTCTGGTTCAGCATGTCATCACAAAACGCAATAGTCAGAAATGACATAATATATTATCCATAAACTCTAGAGATGCCTGAGGTACACGACCCTGTGAACTCTACACTGCTTTATTCTAACCTACAGGTGCTTGACACAGATCTGCAGATTCTTGTGACAAAGCCCTTAAGTTAAGAAAACCTAGAGATCATTGGTTTATATTATAACTTAGATGTAAGAGTTGTCTTAGCTTTAGGAGTTGCGAGCGTGCCTTGCCCTTTCACTCTAGAATGATCCGATCGACCCTCTTAAAAATAAAGGCTCCCTATTATCTTTGATCATCCCATGAAGTACCTCCACCGAATCTTTCCATTCCACGAGAGGTTCTTCAGAACATTACAATAAGAAGTGCTTTCACTAAAAAGTTGTCAAGGAACCAAAAATGGTTCTTCTATGGCATTTCTGTGAAAAGCCCATTTCAAAATGGGACCAATCTAAACACCATTTCATTTTAGAGCCATCATGGAAACCTCTGCATTTTTCCATACATTTGATATCATGCATGCACAATCAGCAAAGACAGTCTGTAAGACGAACAGAACCGCTTTCCAGCTGAAGTAGTAAGAAAAGTGCGGTGTATTTTACAGCACATCACTGTTGCTGTCAATGCGCAAATAAATATATCACGAAAATCTCCACACGTTATGATAAACACACCTTCACAGCATAAACAGTGTTAAAATACCTGTTTAAGTCCACTTCGGCGCTGTTTGGGGAAAACTGCGTCCCATAAGTTGTTCTTACGGAGTACAAATCATCAAACACTTATTTTTCCCCGACTCATTCCTCAGCCAAAAGGTACATTTCATGTGGAGGGTGAGAGGGAAACTTACCTTGCGGGTTTCTGCTTGCAGAAGCGCCGGCTGGCTGCTGGACAAAGGCGATCAGAGCGACGCTGAATAATCCAAAGCCAGCGCGCATCAGAACAGACATGAACATCATGTTAAACACCTTGAACCTTCACAGAGAGGGGCAAATTAAATAAAAGCGGACAACTGCGAGACTTTGTGTCCAAGAGTGGGTGAGGCTTTATTCCCGGCGCTGGAAACAGAGCGTCTGTTGAATGAGAGAGAGAGCGCGCGAGCGTGCGTTTTATTTCTTGGTCCTGCGGAGATTGTGTGCGCGGAGATCAGGAGGAGAAACACGGTCGAGTTGAGCGCTCATGATCTTCAGTCCTGCAGGAGACACAGACAGAGAGAGAGAGAGAGAGAGAGAGAGAAGGGGGAGGAGAGATGCACAACAGCGCGTTGCTCTCTCTCTCTTTTCTCTGATTGTTAGTCAGTGGTTCTTTATTGGTACATTTAAAATAAATCAAAAGTTCTAGAAAAAATGAATGCAAACATATCAGTTGCGCGGTTAATGTTTTCCTGATTATTTAAATGTAAGAATGCAATAAATTGTAAAACTAAAATAGCAACTACAACCGGCAAACACGCTGTGACTGCATAAGAAAATATGGCGTAGTTTATTTATATGGGGTTGGTGTTCATTCAGTAATCATCATGCTGTGAATGTGTTTGTGCATTAAAGAACCATTAAATAAAACATTAATTTCTACAATATCTGTTTCTTCATCAGTTTTGGAGAAATGTAGCATTGCGTCACTTGCTCAGCAGTGAATGGGTGCCATCAGAATAATAGAGTCCAAACAGCTGATAAACACATCGTAATAATCCACACCACTCCAGTCCATCAGTTAACATCTGGACAAGACAAAAGCTGTGTGTTTGCAAGAAGTA
>JAUYWG010000061.1:15892761-15904661 GCA_034779775.1 Enteromius afrohamiltoni
AACTGTATAATAGATAGGATAAACCCAATAATAATACTAAACAATTCAAAAATATATTTTAATCTAATGTTTACATATATTAATAATTTAATATATGACATCACATATTATATACAGAGACCTCAGTGTCAGAAACATAAGGTTTGAACTCAGGCACTATAAATACACAGACATAGACCAGACACAGCTGGACACTAATTAACACAATCAACTAAACAAGGGCAGGAAAAGCTATACATGGGCAGGGGCGGATACAAAAGGAGCATGGCACACATAAACAAAGACATGGTAGAACACGTGAACATTAAACATAGACTGTGACAAAAACAATAATCATTTAATTCACATCTATTTTAATTTTTGCAGATGTATATTAGCACAACAACAAAACAACATACCAATGGCACATATGATTATTATCATTAAGTAAAACTGAATTTAAAACAATAAACAAAACATTTTGTTACTTAAAATAAAAATAAGTGTAAAATAGTAAGATATATATAAATGGCAAAACAATTTACAAGGCATCGTTTTTGTTTAGCTTAGAGAAATAACAGAAACTAAATAAGCTAAAACTACTAAAATACATAAAGACATACAAAAAAAATCGAATGTAGGCCTGATTAAATAATAAAAATAACAAAAACATTTAACAAATATAAATGTGAAGACAGAAATGTTGTTGTAAATATTAAGAATCACTTAGATTCTATTTCAATAAGATGCTCACTTAGACACAGTGAATCAGCTCTTATAGAGCTCACAGGATCTCAAACCAAAGCCTGCTGTGTTGGACGTGTAGAGCTGTTTTGTGGTGATATGGAGTAGCTGTGAGGGTAATTGCTGAAGATATGAGCTCATCAGATTATCTGTGCTGATTGCTCTGGTAATCAGCTTGTGTAAGTATGTTCTCATGAGCTCTCGGCCTACCTGCAGGATGAGGCACTTCGCCCCGCATAGATCATACAGGTATCATATAAATATAATCCCATGACATCACCCCACCTAAAACACGTCTCTCAAGACCTTGAAAACATACGAAAGCAGCTATGACGGGTTAACCATAACGCTAACTGCCAAAGAAGCCTTTGCATTAAACCGCACATCATTTTTTTTCAAAGTCACACCCTTCAAGGATATGATAGCCAATCAGATATCAGTAAACCAGGAAGTGATCATCCAAGTAGCTTCGGCATTTCGCCCCTGCTGGTAAATAACACAACTACACCATTTACCATTTATGTCATCATACAAAAGAATAAGTGCTATAAGACAAAATAACACATAAAATGCAATCACAAAGAAGTATTATATTATATATGATTTTTATTTTTCTCCGTTTTTGACAATAATATAGTTTTGAATATATTTGTACTTTTTTTAATACAGTGAGGTCAATAAGTATTTGATCACCCTGTGATTTTGCAGCTCCTCCCGTGTAGTTCTGGGCTGATTCTTCACCATTCTTAGCATCATTGATACCCCATGAGGAGAGATCTTCCGTGGGGCCCCGGTCCGAGGGACACTGATAGTCATCATTAGCCTCTTCCATTTCCTGACAACTGCTGCAACAGTTGTTCTTTTTTCACCAAGCTTCTTGGCAATTTCCCCCTTAGCCCTTTCCAGCTTTGTGAAGGTCTACAGTTTTGTATCTTGTGTCTTCTGACAGCTCTGTGGTTTTGCCCATGTTTCTACTCAGACTTTGGCTGATTGTGGGGTGCACAGGTGTCTTTATGACAGCTAACGACCTCAAACAGGTGCTACTATTGTGGAATCATGAGCAGAGTGTAGCTGGACTATTTAAAAGAGAAATAACAGGTCTTTGAGGGTCAGAAATCTGGCTGATAAGCAAGTGATCAAACACTTATTTGACACATTAATTTCCAAGTAAATTGTTAAAAAATCATACAATGTGATTTCTGGATTGTTCTTTTCAGATTCTGCCTCGTACAGTGGAAATGCACCTATGCTGAAAATTGTAGACCCCTCCATGCTTTCTAAGTAAGAGAAATCACAGGGTGATCAAATGCTTCTTAACCTCACTGTATACAGTATACATATGTGTGTGTGTGTGCAAACTTTCAGTGTTATTTTATTGTAGTTTTAATTTTATCTGTCTGAAGTATTTATAAAGCATTTTGTTGGAATTTTGTTGACACAGACTATCATTGGCTCTGAATTAAAATATGCAAACTATTATTCGCCTGGGCCGCTGTCTCTCTTTCCATCCCAACAAACAAACAGAAAAGTCCAAATAAATCAGCTCTGCATCTGTCCTAATTCTCTTAGTAGAAATGTCCAAATATCTGAAAAATGTCATTATTAGCGCAAGCTCTTCTGGGAGGTCATTAAAGAGGTTGCTGGTAAACCTCAAAGGTTTGGTAACTTTGTTGTTGAAAGCCGCAGTAACGTGGGTTTGAGGAGATCTTGATGGCAGCCGGACACGTAACCCCACGCCACCCTGCGGCTCTGATTCACCATCTTCATCCAGATGTGTGGCCCGGGTCTCTGTGGTTAAAGCACTCTGGGATGTCGCAATAAAAAGCATTTTCTTCAAATTTGTTGCTTCCTCTTTTGCAGCAGATGTGAAGGAAAAGTATTAAAGCAGGCCCAAGTACTTACTTTTGCAGACTGCTCTCTTCTTTTTCTAATTAGGCCTAGTAAAACACTTTAATGAAATAAAAATGTGCAAAAAGCTAGTCACTTAAAGCATTTCAATAAATCTAACACACAGGGATGCTCAGGACATGCAATATCCCGGGACTCATTTGCCACCAGCAATAATTTAGAACAATTAAATATATTTGTATGTAATCCCTGTTGTCATTTTGGCTGCATCTGAAATCGGTCATGTCATTGATACAGTATTACCTGAGACACTAGAAACCACATTTAATACATGTGCATAACAAAGTAGATTAAGCGTTTAAAGGGGTTGTACGATGTCGCTAAAAAGTACATTATTTTGTGTATTTGATGCAACACAATGTGTTTATGTGATTTAAGTAAAAAAAAAAAGGTTCCACATAGTTTTTTTCAACATACTATACGTTACAGTTTTTCCTCTAAGCCCCGCCTCCTGAATCGGGTCGATTTGTATAAAGCTCATCGTTCTAAAAAACAAGGTGTGCTCTGTTTGGCCAGCTATCCAGTGCATTGTGACTGGCCGAATACCAAGCATGTGGCGGAAATGCCTTGTCCCAGCGCTATGACACCAAACAATAAAACGCATTATTACACGGCTCTCTGGAATGCTTGATTCTGATTGGTCAGTTGAGACTTTTGCAGGTTCGTCCTTTTCAAATAATAACCGCTCCAAAGTAATCACGCATAGCCGGTACTACTTATATGTTTAAAATCCCGTTTGGCGCCTGGACAACCACAATTACGATTACGTAAACATAACACCATGTCTGCGTCTGTGATCAGAAAAATGACAAACAACAAGCGCTACCCTTCACTGCTCAAAAGTCACGTTTGAATAGTAAGTATTAAGTTCTTTTAATAAGAAAATGCAACTAAAGGTAAAGGTTGTGAGTCAGAAGCAGCAGACTGTTCTTGCAGAGGTCGAATTTAAACGAGCTATTTTAGGGTGGTGTGGACAAGTCCAAACTTTTATAAAGAATATCTCTTTGGTTTTGAGACTTTTTAATCTATGCAACTTGAAGGATCTTATCTATGCACTAACAGCTTGTAAGACTCCAAAGAGAAAGGAACACTTGTAAATCGCATCATCTGACCCGTTTAAAACATACTGTACATGCACACTTGTTAAACATAAAGTTTACCCTCTTAACTTTTGTTAAACTGAATGTACAAAGCAAACAGCTGAAATATCTACCAATTAGAAAACAACATAAGAGTGTGCTGTTTTTCTATGCGCAATGTTTTTGTCTAACACAGGGGTGTCAAACTCAGTTCCTGGAGGCCCACAGCCCTGCACAGCTTGGTTGCAACCTTATTTAAACTCACCCAATCCAGCTAATCAAGTCATCGAGGCTTATTTGAAGACTTCATAGCATGTATGTTGAAGCAGGGTTGGAACTACACTCTGTTTTGACAGGTAGTGCAGTGCTCTTGTGTTTAATATATGCATACATCCTATTTTTTCTGCTTATTTCAATTATGCTCATAAAAATAGCAAGCTAAGCCAGTAGCAGTACTGACATTGTCTAAATAATACGTCTGAAGGAGTAAAAAGTGGAGGAAGAGACAACCGACTGAGTAAATCATTTACGCCGACTGCTTCAAACTCACACCCGCGATTTCCATCCTTCATTTCAAGCCATTCTTTTTCAGATCTGTACTTTCGAGCATGCTTCACAGAGCTTTCTTTCTTTCTTATTAAACAGTAGGACATTAAACCCTTAAGGAAGTAGCTTAAAACAAAGAATAAAGATAGCTTATAGCACAGATAAATCCCCAATGCATGGTTAGTGTAGAAAACTATGGGTCATTTTTGTAAGGGATGTGTTGACAGGTTAACAAAAACATGTAATAAATGTGTATCTTAAGAGAACACATATAAGAAGAACGTAGAGATTTTCACTGTTTTAGGATCAACAATCTTTTAGGATTTTAGGACTCTCCAGGTAGACTGTTGTTTGCTCTGTTTAAATACCGAACATCAAAGCTCCCAAAAAACATGTTTCTGATCCATCATTAAAGCGACCGCAAACACCTCTGACCCCCAGAAACTGACCATCTGGACTTCCTGGGGCTCTTTAATTACTGCTTACTCATTTAGCTGAGGCTTTTATCTGAAGTGACTTACAGTTCACTTTGTGAGGACGATTCTCCGGGAGTAACCTGAGATGTCCCGCTCAAGGGCACAATGATGAGAGCTCAAAAACCAGTCTTTGGGGGATCTGAACCTGCAACCTTTGGTTATCATCCCTGCCCAAATACAACAGGGCTATGGTGATTTACACCGATTTACATTCTCCACAGGGTCTGCGGCCACCTGCTGTGTGTTGATACCACTGTCAGACTACATGATTCTAATTTTCAGAAGGATTAAGTTTGTAATCACACTAGCGCTCTGGCCACAGCGGTATAAAATGTATGTTATACAAAGTATGCAAACTTTCTATTAATGAGTTGATTTTGAATTAGAGTACTATACATTTTTTTATGGCATAAATATATCATAAATATCAGATGAAAAGTTGAAATTAAAAATGCAGTCTTGAAATACGAGTTTAAGTTTTAATACTTAAAAATAAATAAATAAATAAACTTGGTAAAAATGACAAAGTGCATAACAGAAATGACTAACTTAACTAAAGTAAAAATGTGTTAAAACACTAAGTACAAAATTACTAAAATTTAAATAAAAACTAAATTAAAATAAAATTTGGAAAAAGATCAAATTGAGAAAAGTTGCTTTGTCAACTTACTGAAATTAATGTACTAAAATTGCTAAAACTTAAATAAAAACCACAAAAGCATAACAAACAAACCTAAAAGTTAACTAAAATTTAAATGAAAACTGAAAATGCTGTATCCTGGTTACTGTTAACTAAAACAAATACTAAAACTATTAAAGAACAATTAATTAAAAGCAAAAATAAAAAGCTGAATACAATTAAATGTTTATATTAAATGCGTTCTGTAATAAGAGCAGGCCTGTATGTGGTCAAATATTTTTTTATTTTAATTTATTTATTTAAGTTTTTTATGTAACGTTAGCTTTGATTTAAAATAAGTCCTCAGAGCAACACTGAACATAAAGGTCTAACATGTCTTTTGTTTGCTCAAAACCTTTTTTTTTTTGAGTAGCTATATTTTTGTGGACATGGATATTTTAATAAACATTTCCACTAGAGGGCATCCTAGGCTTAAGATACAGTCTACTTCTACTTATTTTCAGAACATCTGTTTCAAAGTAGTAGAATACAGGGGTTATTAATGGCCCTCAATGCTCGTATAAAAACTTGTGCTAAAAGATAAAGCCTCCGAGTGTTTAATGAGTAATGGAAGCATCACTAGTAGATCTAGTGTCACGGGTTGCTTTAAACACAAGCACACAAAACATCTCAGGTATGTTTTTATCAGTTCTCATGTCAGTTGGGATTTAAAACCCAGTGACGCCAGTGATTTCAGACGCGTCTTTCACTCTCAAAGGCACGTTCAGTCATTCCAGAGCCTGGTCTGGCTTTTGAGGACTCTAAACGTTTATCCCGTGTTTTAAATCTCTTTTGTATCTGTAGTATTGTCAGTATTGTTATGGGTATTTGTCGTAGTTGCGATATTTTTTTAAGCCAAACATAATACAAACTCCTCAAATGATATCCTCACGCTTGCAGAAGCAGGTAAATGAGCTGAAAACTCGATCGGCCCAGCTCACTTCAGGCTCAAATGGTTGCTGACAAAGAAAGGCAAGTCATTAGCCCCAGATCACACAGCTTCGGATCAGGTTGGACGAGTTCCCGCCTCGTCTGATAGAAGCGGTTGATGTTATGAAAGGAACTCTCAGAATGTTACCTCAGCAAGACTCTGTTGACAAGAAAAACATGGATGGCCACTCGTGCGTCACACACGAGGACAATGAACTCTGACTCAGAAAGTTTCACGGATACAAAACGAGATCCTATTTTCCAACCAGCTAGCGTCAATTCTCAAAGACTTCTCAAAGATCCAGATGCTTGAACTCCTCAGTGTAGTCCAAACTTTATTAAGAATCCTTCATAAATATATGAATTTATTTACAGCCTATTTTATAAGTTCGTGGGAATGGCACTTTTTAATAAAGACATACACCAGATTCGAACCAACATATAAGCAGAATCTATAATAGGGTAACAAAATATTCACCTTGTGGGAATCTTATTTCTTTTCTTTTTTTTCCTAAGGAAAATACTGCAACTATATTTACCTTTTACTTTAAGCAAAAAGTGGAAGTGATATGAAACCATAATTATCTTAAAGATATGGAAAAATATTATCTTTTTACATTTGCTTCATTGAGGTCAATTTGAAAACATCTTTAATTCAACACTGAAAGAAAAAAATTTCCCATATGGCAAAATCTGTTCACTAATTATATAAAAATATAGTACCAAAATAACTCAAAATGTATTTTGGGGGCAGGAAAATACATTTCCCATCTTGCAGAATAAAAAAAAAAAAAAAAAAATGTTAATTTTTGTATCTTTGAAATATTAAAATATATATTTTTACAAATATTTCCTTATGGGTAAAACATTTTAAGTGGAGAAAGAATCTGTTTACATAACTTGAGTTACTTATAATGCGTTACACCCAACACTGTCTCAGTGAGTTTTAATTGTGATAAAAGAGTTTTCAAATTGATCTGGATTCATGCAGACGTAGCTTTACTCTTTGGAAGAAAGTGCTTATATCATTTTGTATCAATTACTTAAGCGGGTACCTAAAGATACAAATCGACCACCAAGCCGAAACCAAAAGCATCACAAATGATGTCAAAGTCTATATCATCAGCATTTGTCCTTTCAATGCTAATGTCCCAGAATAAATCGAAAGGCCGGTAGCACCATGCATTAGTCCCTCAGTAATCCCAGTTTCTTCAAGGCTTCCCTTCGGTTCTCTCCATTTTCACCGTGTGGAGAGATCATCACGCTTATTCCGGAGCGGGGCAACTTTTGCCCGTCATTCCCTGGCTGACCCGCAGCAGCTTGGAGCAATTTAGTTGAATCCTCAACTTTATGGCCAAAGTCCTTCGCGCTCCCTGCAGAAGGAGGTTGAGCTCTGCTCTTTCGTAGCTGACCCGGAGACAACTCAACTTGGGTCCTTTCAGGGTTTGTCGTCTGTGGCGCAGAATCAGTGGATGCTCGAGATCTTGTACGCTCCAGGGACGCTGTTTTGATCTCGTAAGGCCTTGCCAGTTGCTTTTTTTGTGAATCGTCTCGCCTTTTTTCATTGTGTTTTAGCGTGTCTGCTAGTAGTTGCACATCATCTGGTACGGGACTTTCGGAAAGTCTGGATAGCTCCTGAATGGGTTCTGCCGGGTTACCAAATGACTGAGGGCGAGTTTTAGCTTTAAACGTTGGCGAATGAGAAGGAGACACGCCGTGGCCAGTTTCATTTACCTCTTCATTCTTTAGCAGGCCCAATTTTTTTAAAGCCTCCATTCGGATCTTCTGAGGATCCATTTGAGTTCGTTCGGTTTGAGGGAGTAACAAATGCGTGGTCCCAGGGTCCTTGTGGCTTTTGAGGATGATATTGGATGGGAGCTTCTTGGGTTTGGGCGCCACAACTGGAGGGCTTTTGAGATCGCCGTACTCTTTGGGCACAGCAGAACTGTGGTCTGAAGACGGTGAAGGTGTCATTGGGTTGTCTGACTCCGATTGTTGCCCAAGAGTTAACGGCGTCAAGAGAGGTGCTTTCTTCACAGAGGCCTTCTTCCGTAGGATTTCAATCACATTGTGCGGTTCACTTGATGTGCTTTCTGGGTCTGATTTGGACTTCATGGATCCACCGGGCTCCACTTTGGGGAGTTCAGGAACCCATTGTGGTGGCTCTTCGTAAACCGGAGCTGGTGGTGAATAAGCCAGGCTTATCTTCTGCTCTGGTTCATCCATGAAGTCTGAAGGTGGAGGAATGAAGTCCAGCGGCACCTCTGAGGACACTTTCTGAGGCTTGACATCCAAACTCTTGGCTGCACCATCTTTGGTTTTCGATTCACTTGGCAAACTTGTTTTAACTGGAGGTTCGGGTATGAAAGATGGTGGTAAGTCCACCACATCAGTTGATCGTCCAGTGCTTTGTTTGGAAGTTTCGACTTTTGAAGTAGTTTCTTCTTGAACTGCCTTTCTATGTTGTTGTAGGTCAGGGCTCGATCTAAACCCGTCAGGTGCATCTATAAAAGCCTCAGGAGACTCTTTGGAAGTGGTTTCCATTGGTTTGCTGACCATCTTAGCATTCCCAGGGGATGTTTCCATTGGTTTGCTGACTATCTTGGCATTCCCACTCGCAAGGAGTAATGGAGTTGGCACAAGGTACTTCTGAGATGGTTTGCGATCTCTTCCGATCACTTTGTTTGGATCCTCGTGGGCTGATAGCTCTGAAGGAGAACATTTATGAGCCATCACTCACACAGAATGTATTTAAAGGTACTTTCATGCATTCTGTTATTGCTTACCCTTAGATCTGTTCTGGTAGATGGACGTCCGCTGAGGAGTTTTTGCTTTCGGCCCATTAGATAGGCGTTCAGGTTCATCGTTGGACAAACCGCTGTCGTCTTCCACATCCAGAGACTCAATGGTCTCCTCCAGGAACATAAGACAGGCTCTCTCCTCAGCCGAAAGGTGCTCCAGACTGTCATCACTCTATCTCACAAAGAAAAGTGTGCTGTTTTTAAAAAAAAATTATCAACACTTTTTTTAAGCAAAGTTGAATTAAACTGATAAAAAATGAATAAGACATTTATAATCTCAGAAAGTATTGCGATTTTAAATAAATGCTGTTGTTTTAAACTTTCTATTCATTCATGAATCATTACAAAATATAATTGATACATTTTCACAAAAATACGGAGCAGCACAACTGCTTTCAACATTGATAATAATCAGAAATGTGTCTTGAAATCAGTGTATTTTTATTATTGGTGTTCATAAAAACATTCATTAGACAAGCGTATTTGAATATTATAATGCATTGTGCTTTAAAAACCTTTGATGTACTTCACTTCATTCAATAAAAAAAGAAAACATTCCAACAAAAATATGTGAAATAATTAATAATTATTATTACTTAAAATAATTTAAAATGATAAACTCAAAAGTGGTCATATATGATGTACTTTTTTATCATTTATTTTAATGAAACAAATAGTTTTAAAGTTAACTGATTGAAATTGTGTCATGTGTTTTTCTTTAAAATCAATTTTATGTAAGAAAAAAAATTCTTTGTTCTTCTTTAAAGCAATACTGATTAAAAAGGAAGCCCATAAAGAGAAGAGAACGTTCCTTGTGTTTGAAAAAACCAAAAAAACAAATGGTGAATTTACCTAAAGGTGAACATTTTACTTAAGCTTATATCAAGCTCAAACCCAATGGAGTATTTTTATGATACTGTTCTATTGTTTTTTGACCTTAACAGATAGGATGACTATGATCTGTCTCTGAATGGAAAAAAGATCTTCTTTAAGATTTCCTCATAATTCATGAAAAAAGTTACCGCAATAACAGGTTTGGAATTACGTGATGATGAATCAGTTTTTGTTTTGGGCACACTTTCCCTTTAATGTTCTGGGAAATGAATGAATGGTGTCATACTCACAAATCCAGAGTTGATGCTGAGCACACTATCACAGCTTCCTGCACTGTCCATCCCAGACACAGATTCAACAGAAACGCCCCCAGGCCAGGTGTCACTTTTTGGCATTGCACATTGGAGGAGTTCAGTTACTGCTGTGCGTCTTTAAGGAGCTTATTTAATGATGAAAGATAGAGGACCTATTCAAAAATACATTAAACATAACTAGATTAAGCAGCAGCAATAAGAGATGTAATGATAATATGCTAATTCTAAAATGCCATGGTGTATTTAAAGTCTGTCAGGGAACGTCTCTATCACAATAATCTTGGTAAAGATGACTCAACTCATGACACTGCTGACGCCACTCTGTACAAATGTGTATGAGATATGAGTTTAGCACAGTTTTAGACTTAGACAGTAGTCTGGGTCAAATATGGGTCCATTTTGAGTAGTTTTGTTCATGCTTTTTGGAGATTAACTGCATCAGTGTCACTGAGATGATATCATTTTTATTAATATTTTAAATAATGTTTACACTTTTCATTTTAATTTACATTTTTTAGTCATTTTGTGTCATTTTTACAATGTTAATTTACTGAATTAATTTGAAGTATATTTGAGTTTATAAGTTTACCTTACAGTACTAATCTGTTTGTTGTTTTAATAAAAATAAATAAAATAATTAAGATTAATGACACAACATAAAATAAACAATTTTTAACAAAAATATTGGGTTAAAGTATTTTTAATTAATTATCATTTTATCTAATATTACATATAATATTATATATTTAGATTTCCTTTTTATCTTAAGTAACACAGAGGTTTTCTTTAATGTAATTATTTTAATTTAATTTAATTTTTGTTTTTTGTTGTTAATTTTGTTAATTGTTTGTTTGTTTTTGTTTTGTTTGTTTACTGTTGTTTTTTATCCATGTAATTATTTCAGTTTTAGATTTTATATTTCAAATTAAACTAAATGAAAATAAGAAATGTTGTAAATTCAGTAAATGTATTTTATTAAATATATAATAACCCTAATCTATATAGATTTAATAGATTATACTGAATAACTGATTAATCTATCATAAAATGCACAAATCTTTAGGGATCAGAGGTGGGAAGATTATTTATTTTCTCTGTTAACCATTATTTTCTGCATTCAGGTATTTGCAGCATTGTTTGTCCCTGCGGTCCATGACCCTTCAGGACAGACCTGTGACCCTGACAATGATTTGCACATTTTGCAAGCAAAATGTTGGTTTGCACAGACTGCAAATCGATTAATCGATCAATGAATGTCTAAGCGCAGATGGCTAGATGTTCAGTAAAAACCTGCATCCGCCCTTTACACAAGCTCAGTGTGACATGAAAGCATGTCTGACACACCTGGTGAGATGAGCACATCCACATAAAAGCACACTGAAAGAAAGAGCTCAAAGCCTACGCCCAGAGAACACAATGTGCCCAGATTACTAATATTATTAATAGAGAGCTTTTGATTTCAGAAGGAAACTGCTTAATAGCTGAATAGGGGGAAATAACTGAAACATAGAAGGGTTTTAGGGAATCACAAGTGCCACTCCGTTATTTTAGCTGTGTGCTTAGGGTCATTGTCTTGTTGGAAGGTAAACCTTCGGCCCAGTCTGAGGTCC
>JAUYWG010000061.1:15918364-15934045 GCA_034779775.1 Enteromius afrohamiltoni
CTTACCAATACACAAAACATTCACAATTGATAAATTGGGCTAAAATAGAAGGCTCTGAGTGATGCTAAATAAAGAGCAATTTGGGAGCCAAAAGAGCGGAATCTTTGAAAAGAACCGAAATGCCCATCACTAATAATTTTTGTTTTGTCCATAGTTTTGCGGTTTCATTTTAAATGTACAGTTAAATACCGTTATTTCTAATAAGAAAATAGTGATAGTGATTAAAATAGTGATTGAAATAGTGAAATCTATTTTGTACTTTTGAAATACACTGATAACTAAAGCTCATCACAAGTAGCTTTTAAATAGTAAAATATATAGGAGGTGCTCAGCGTCATCAGCATCATGGTATTAAACTGAAATGGGCAATAAACATTCATTTAATAACATTGCATGCAACATACAACCCTAATAATCATAACTGATATAAAAAACTAAGATGAAACAGTTATTTAAAAGAAAAAACATCAAATTCAAACAAAATTTAAAAATGCAATGCAGGGAATTCTGGGAATGTCAGTTTATGTTTTTCCCTGTAAATTTAACAGGAATTTACCATTACCATTATATAATTATACAGCAGACTGACAGGTACTGTATGTGAAAATTACTGTAGTTCCCTGACATGTACATACCAATAGAAGATGCACATCTGTGTATCATTAGCCAGGTTTCCATTCAAAGTTAACTTGTGTGCAAAAATATTGCATAGAATATTTGCAAATAATCATCATTTTCTTCCAACGAATTAAAGATTTGAAATAATCACTCCCTGATAAAACTGGCACAAATTTATTACTAAGAAAAGTGAGAGAAGCCACTGAAAACAACAATTTTCACTTATAATCAATGACTTTACAAAACCCAATGAATGCGGTCATGGCTGCTGTTCAGGAGCATGCTCGTGTAAGACAGTTCTGAGAGCTAATAATACTTTGACAAAAGACTTTAATCAGGCATATCAGAATGACCAAAATATTTCAGAAGCATTCATGAGTCCACTGGTTAGTCCAGATATGCTGCATTACTTTTTTGATGTGCATGCAGAAATTTATTATGCAAATGTATTTCCATCTCCCGTTATTCACGTTAACCCTTTTTAGCACAAAAACAACCTGAAGTAAGCATTATTATTATTTTTATTTGGGATTTCTATCACTCGTTGCTGATGCCATACTTCAACATGCACATAAAAACAGGGTGATGGAAACATAGCTAGTGAGAAAACCCCATGATTGTAAGGATATTATCACCAAAGCTTTGTTGTTGACAGTGAGGTTCCAGCTAGCGACCACATAGTAACTCCCTGACTACCACCTGTTATAATACTCTAGAAACCACCCAACAATCCCATCACTCAGAACACTCTACCAAGAGCACCTTAGCAACCATCCATGACACCCTAGTAACCATTTGGAACATCCTAGCAACAGCTTAGTAATGGAATAAGAACTATCCAGAGCACCCTAAATATCACCCAGCAACACCCCAGTAACCAACTGCAACACCCAGCAACAGCCTAAGAACGATATAGAATATTGTAGCATCTACCTACAGAAGGTAACACCAAGCAACCCACTAACCTGACCCTAACCAACCACTCAGAATACTGTAGAAACCACCCAACAATCCAGTACCAAATGCAAAGAACACTCTTGCAACAACACAGCAACAACTTGGAGCATGTCAGAAATCACAGAGAACACCATAGCAACACCTCAACATCATAGCAACACCCGAGAAACACTCCAGTAACCAGCAGAAGACCTCATAAACCATCTAGCAATCCCCCAAAACACCCTGGTAACAACTTACTGTAGCAAACACCCAGAACACAGTAAAATCCCCCTACCAATCATGCAGAGCACCCTAGCAACCAAGCAGCAACTCTGTGGCAACTCCTAAAACACTCTAGTAACAACCTACTGTAAAGCAAAACACCAGCAACCATCCAGAATGCAAAAGCCCTCTATAAATCATGCAGAAAACCCTAACAACATAATAGCAACTCCCTGGAAACCACCCAGAACACAGCATCTGCCCCTAGCAATCATCCAGAACACCTTAGCAACCACACAGATACTACCTAGCAACCACCCAAAACTTCCTAGCAAAACCCTCGCAACAATACAGAACACAGTGTCTGCCCCTAACAATCATCTAGAACACCCTAGCAACCACACAGCAACTCCCTGGAAACCACCCAGAACACAGTAACAGCCTCTAACAATCATACAAAACACCCTAGCAACAACACAGAAACTGCCTAGCAACCACCCAAAACTTCCTAGCAAAACCCTCGCAACAATACAGAACACAGTGTCTGCCCCTAACAATCATCTAGAACACCCTAGCAACCACACAGCAACTATCAAGCAACCACCCACAAGCACAAGCAACCACTTACTGTAACAACACCCCAACAACTACCCAGAACACCAGTATCAGCCCCCTAGCAATCATAAAGCACACCCTAACAACCACATAGCAACTCCCTGGCAACCACCCAGAACACCATGGCTACACCCCAGGACTCAGGCAGGAATCCAAGAGCAACAACCCACAGGATTCTAGCACTGAAAAAACACCACTTCATTCTAATCTAAATCATTTTACTTCCCATTTCTTCAGAGAAATCTTCAGCCTTTTTTGGCTTGCAATATCGTGACATGAGATGTAGAGCAACCAAAGCAGCTAATAATTGTTCATAGTTTTCAATAATTCAGACTTAATCCTTTCATTCACATAATCCTCCAAGTCAAAAGGCGGTAAAGAATTCCACTGGCGTTACTTACAGTAAACCAGAGATGGATTTGTGTAACCGGCAGCAGGGAGGGACCCTCTGTAGTGTGCACTGGCTGAATATAAGGGTGAATCCCAACAGGAAACACCAGAGCCTGGCACTGAGGAAATAATACTAGGATCTGCATGCACAATACAAACAGGTCAAAACAGATCCCTGTTATTCTCAGGTATTCCTCAACGGAACTGACACGCCGAGAGACAAACACAATCTTGTCTGAAATCTTTGCCTTACTGGAGATCCCAGCTTGACTTGTCAGATGCCTAGAAATGAGTTATGAGAAGATTTCTGATGAGGTAAGGAGAACGAGTAATATGAGTAAGATTATGTGCGTGTAATTCGACCATGGGCAGCTTAAATACTGGGTCGAGAGGGTAGGAGTGCAGAGTGTGTCTCCTACTTACTTTCACTCCCTCTTCCACACACTAGCAGCCAGAGACAGACTGCGAGTGACAGACCTGAGAGCAGCAAAGAGGTATCATCAGACCGCCAACTGCTTGTTTAGGCTCCCCAGGGAAGAGAGAAAACATGCATTGGAACGTGGCCCTCCGGAGCGCTGGGCTCTGGGTCATTCTGAGTTTAGCCGCTGGTCAGCTGACAGAGCAGGAGAAATCAATTATCGTAGACTTGCACAATGAAATTCGCTCAAAGGTTCAGCCCATCGCCGCCTTCATGCAGAAAGTGGTAAGAGATAAACCTCTTGACTGTTTTTTTTCCTTCTTTTTTTGGTGTAAGCTAGGTCCAGGGATCTGGGATCATTTCAGTTGTGTTGTTGTCTGTGGAGGGTCAGACGGCTCTCTGATTTCATCAAATATATCTTCATTTGTGTTCAGAAGATGAACAGAGGTCTTATGGGCTTGGAACGACACGAGGGTGGCTTTTTTGGGAGAACTAACCATTTCAGTTTCTTATTCTTACCAAAGTTGCAATTATTTGGTTAAAAATACAGTAAAAACTGTAATAATGTGAGTAATTATTATAGTTTAAAATAACTTGTTTCTATGTAAATATGTATTTCAAATATAATTTATTCCTGTGATCAAAACTGAATTATCAGTATCTTTACTCCAGTCTTCAGTGCCACATGATCCTTCGGAAACCATTATAATATGCTCAAAAAAAAGTTTCTGATCAAAATGAATATCGAAAACACTTGTACTGCTTTACAGTTTGTGGAAACTGTGACTTTTTTTTTTTTTTTTGTTCCTTTGATGAAGAGAAATTTTATGGAAGCCACTGGAATTACATCTGTCTCGTTACTGCTGTAAACAATAATTATCACATTAATATCCATGGTAATTGAGCTATCATGCAATCCCTTTTGAAACAGGGTCAAAGTAGTACTGTAATTATTATTTTAGGTTTCCAAATGAAAATGTCTCTCTCATTATCTAGCCTAGTTCACTCAAAAAAGACTGAACACTGAACACAAAAGTCTCTGTCTCTATCTGATAAAGAGGGACTTTTTGAGCAGAAATCATGAATCAGATATAGTTTGACGGGATGGAGTGTGTGCATGCAATGATACCATTGCGAAACGTGTGTGTCACGCTGAGGAATGTGAATGTTACATGAAACCGCAGGAACGTTGTGTTTTAATAAAGCCCCATGTGGAGGTCTGCACTTACGGCCTCCTCTTTGTATTTTTGTGGAGGAAATTCAGAGCACAACTATGGGAAGATTTAAAGTGGAAAAGCCTCTGGTTCTCTTGTGAAACATGTTTCACTCACATTTACACAACAGTGGGGTGGATTGCACAAACAACATCTCAGGGGCTTATTTCACTGCAAAAAAAAGCTTGCTTTTTTATGTTTTGTTTATTTATTTCAGCATGAATTAAATGCAGTACAAAAAAAATAATAATAATAATTACAATTATCATTATTTGCATTCTGGTACTGGGAACATTGCTTTTTGTTGGAATTATATTTTTGAGCAAATTTAAACTCATTTTGCATTTTTAACAAAGTTCTTTTATTAATTCCTTTATAAATTAAAAGGAACTACAGCAAACACCAACATAAAAATAAAATACTTTACACTACAATATAAAAACCCAACAATACTTTAGTATTACAATTTACATTATGGAAGTTACTTTTTGTTTACATTATATTTTAATGAAACATTAAATGTTATTTAGAATTTAATTAGTTATTAAATATTTTGTTGATTATAATTTTACCTAAACACAATAACTACAATTGTGTAAAATAATAATTCCACTTGGCTTTAAGTCAATTTTCAATCTGTTTGAATTAACCTTTAGTTTTGAAACAGAAAGAATCAAATTGTTTTATTTGTTTAAATATATATATTCCAATAACTCATTTTATTTACAATTTTAAATGTTTTATTAAATATGTAAAACACTTTTTATTTAAATTAACAAATCTTTTGTTAAACATTCCAATAACGCTTGTTTTATTTACAATTTAAAAAAAACATTTTATTGTCTTTGAATAATGGTGTTGAAATATTCACTCAATATCTGATCTTTGTAAAAAAAAAAACAAATCTGAAAATCAAATACAACAAATGTGTTTGTGTTGTTTGAGGTGTGGGACGAGGCACTGCGTGTGGTGGCAGAATCATACGCTGCAAATTGCATCTGGGAACACAACCCTAAACTTGAGGACCTTGGTATGGGAGAAAATCTCTTTGTAACCACTGGACCGTTTAATGCAACCAAAGCAACGCTGGACTGGTATGACAAATACCTTCACTAAAACATAAACTTGAAAAAACAAATCTGAAACATTATCTATAAGCAGATTTGCAGCTCATTTCTTTGCGCACACAGGTTTGGAGAGCACACCGATTATGACTTTGAAACCAATACCTGTGGTGAAGACAAAATGTGTGGCCATTACACTCAGGTGAACAGCGTCAGTGTTCGGTGTGTGTTTGACTGGTTTCACAGATGTGATGATGTGTTTTGTTCTGTGGTTGTACAGATGGTCTGGGCAAAAAGCAAAAGAGTCGGTTGTGCTGCTCATTTCTGTGACACTCTGAAGAATCTGGATTTTAAGAAGGCCACTCTTCTTGTCTGCGATTACTACCCTCCGTAAGTGCATTGATCAACCCACACTGAACACTACCAAGAATGCCAATTAACCAATAGGATTAGCATGTTTGGCGGACTGTCCGAGGAGCAGGCAGGAAACCCGGCGGGCTCAGAGCCCTAAGGGATCTACCCCTAGGAGGCAAGGGCTGGGTGGTGCTCAGAGCCCGCCCTGATCCCCGCCTGCCTCCAGGAGGAAGTGAGATATTGAAAGAAGCGGAGATGATTTAAGCTAGGGCCGGGTGTCCCCGAATGAGCAAGCTGAATGTGACGGCAGCAAGGAAAAAACTTGAAGCCTGGCTCATCGGGGGCCAGTTCTCCTCTGGCTGGGACCGACACCTGGTTCTCGATTGGTGTGACGTGAGGGGTGGCGGAGGGAAGCAAAAAACGAAGTTGCCAGAGGGAGGAAGTGTGCGGTATTTAAAGCGAAGGGAAGAACTCGGATAGGACAACTAGGAAATAAGAAGATTGGCAGCAGCTGGTTAATAGTTTGTACATGCTGCTCCTGAAATCTGTTATATAAACATCTTTAATACATTGTATGGGTCTAAATGATTGATTTTTCTTTAATGGCAAACGTCATTGAGATATTCTTGCTACATGAAGATATTTTGTAAATTTCCAACAGAAAATATACCAAAACTTAATTTGAAATAATTTCTTTGGACAAGTTTTAAGACCATCTTCTCAATATTTAGGTTTTTTGATCTAAATATGAACTCATATTCCAGATGTTCAAATAGCTGTATCTCAAACAAATATAGTCTATCCTAGCAAACCATAAATCAATGGAAAGCCTATTTATTTCAGCTTTCAGATGATGTATAAAAAAAACTGACCCTCACGTAATAATTATTTAAAATGAATTTGACAGATTTAATCATAGTAATCTTATTAAAATTATAATTACATTAAAGATTACATTTTATTTTAAATTGAACGTTCTACAGGGTTCTGTAATGATTTTGTAGGAGTTTTTTCACTTGTTTGTTGTTTAGGTGACAAACGTCAACATCTCAAAAAAAATTAAATCCTTTAATTTTATTCTTTATAGAACTTTCCATACTTTTTCTAGGACTAGACATCTCACTTTTAAAGGATATATTATATCCAGGATTTCTAAAATGTGATTAATTGAGGTAAAAATAATAATAAATGCAATGTAAATCTTGATTTTTAGATATATCAAGTATATTTAACATCTTATTTTATCTCTGGTTTGAGAAACGCTGATCAAAATTCTTTCTCCTTCATTCCAGAGGAAATTTTCAGGGAGAAAAGCCATACGAGTACGGAGAGCCATGCTCAAAGTGTCCAGATAACCTATCGTTGTGTGAGAACAACATGTGCGGTAATGTGAAGACTTTATCAGCTTCAGATAAAAATGAAAAACTAAACTATGATTGTTTAACCTTCTCTAAAACTCTCTCTTCCACACAGTGGCTGAGAATCTCTTTAATTTATCCGAGAAGCCCGACCCCGACAGCGAAGCTCCGACGACTGTCTTACCCGAGCATCCTTGGATGACGACGGAGCCCGCCGCTGCTCCTGAAGAGCCAACTCAAGTGCAAGTTAAAATTGATAAAGGCATGGAACGTGAAATTAACAGTGGATCCAAGACGGAAAGCATCTCCGCTTCTCTGGTGACGATGGTCTTTCTGCTGGCGGCTCTTGTTTTTTGAGAACCTGACGAGAGACACGAAACATTCGTTTGAAGAAAAGGTCACCTAAAAATGTAAATTTGCTGAAAATGTATTCACATGCAAAAGATAGACGAGTTTGTTTCTTCAACAAATTTTCAGTGGATGCTCTGCAGTGAATGGGTGCCGTCAGAAGCTGATCAGAAGAATCCTCACGAATCCACAGCACTCCAGTCCATCAGTTAACATCTTCTGAAGACAAAAGCTGTGTGTCTGTGAGAAACAAATCCATCATTAAGACATTTTAACTTCTAACCAGTGCTTCCAGCTAAAATATGAGTCCATAATCCCTAATTTCTTTGGTCTTCATGTCTGAATTGGGAGAAAAGTATGAACACAAAAGTTTAAAAGACAAAACAGTCTGAAACAGTCCTGCACAAATATGTGTGTGGATTTTGACAGTAGATGAACTTTTTCACCGGAGGAAAGGTTATTATGGACTTGTATTTGTACAAAGCTACGTCTAAAGTCAAAAAATCCTAACTGATGGATTTGTTTCTTACAACCACACAGCTTTAACTTTTAATTAGAAAAAAATGTCTCAGGCATTTTGACTCTCGCAGAAGTGCTTTCCCTGAGCCCTACATCTGACACTTTCTTTGACATCTACATTGATTTCAGAAAGGCTTAAGAGATAAATACACGTTTTTGTGGATTAGGCCAAATGAGTGTAAATATATATGTATATTTGACATTGGTAGGATTTGTGCATGTTTTGTAGTTTTACGGAATCTGTGATTTGTCTTTTAGAAAAGGTCTGACTCATTATGAGCAAAGACTTGAATTAAGGCTGCGATGGCATTATTATCCACTATAAAACATGGAAGAAAACACAATCAAAATCAATTAGACCTAGGATTGATTCATTTGAAGTAGATAAAAAATTGGGCTGCATTAAGTTTGGATTTTGATTATTATAATAATATATACAGTATTTTATTTTTCACACAAACAAACTACAGATTTAACATAAATTGCTAAACCTAATGTGATGCATATTTCTTGCATTCTGTTTTAAATAAACAACTTGCCTTTTAAAAATATTAGTATTAAAATTATATTAAATTATAAACCATGCCAGAATTGTTCTGCGGAAATCTGTCCTTTTTCTTATGCATTTCATTGATTTATGACTGACAAATATACATCCCATTAACAGGTTAAAACCGAAGCAAAAACATCGCATGCTTCTCTTATTAGAATGTAGCCTCGTTCTATTGCAGCTTTATAGGCCTCTACAGTGAAAGCTCTTTTAAGATCTCATCCTTTCATCTCAACGCCTTCTCAAGTTTACATTAAGGATGATTATTTCACTGCAGATTATTTTTTATGTGCATAAAGCTTTTGCATGACAATCATGCTTGTATAGATTATGACTGACTATATTCTCAGCGAAGTTCATAAACGTGACATGTACTCTTCATGTATTGCCTAGTGATGGTAAAAACTGGCATTGAAACACCTGAATGAACTGGAATGTTTTATTGGATTGTTTTAAGCATTAGAAGAATTTAAAATGAGATATGTTGGTGACTTTCCAAAATATATGGTTACTGTCCTTGTGGTATTTTTGCTGTGAACGTCTCTGCACACTGATCATCTCCATCAATCACAGATTACGAAGCTGTTGGACACAACAGACAGCACTAGGTGGCAGTGTAACTCAATAAATCTTGACATCGCACTGTTATTAATGGACTCAACTTTACTGACTGTTTTGTATGTTCAGCGACCAACAAAACCAGTTCAAATCAAAGTTTACAGGCTTTTATGTCAAGCTTTTGAGGCGTTGAACATTGTATTCCAGAAAGCTGGTTATGTGACATACCCGACTAAGTTTAAGAGTAAGTTAGTGGATAACCTCAACTTTCGGTTCCAAAAACGAAGGTAACTTTCTGGGTATGTTTGTAACCATAAGAACTTACTCTCTGACGATAACCTGCTCGGTAGCAGGTAATGTTCCAGGGTTAGCTTGTTTCAGAAGGTTACTGAGCATGGCGTGCCCCTTTTGATGACGATCCTGTGGACGTGGAGGCACAAATTATACTAAGTTTTTACGTATTTTTAATTTCCTATTGATTATTTGAAAGAGCGGTTTTATCGGTTTTCAAAAGATGAGTTTATTTAACACATTTCTTGAGACCACATATTGCAAATGTCACAAACCGTGGGTCTGCGCTGAGCACAGAGAAAATTTTTTTTAATAATTTAATTAAATCAATGTTCTAGTTCATATGTGTATAACATTATGTGACCATGAGAGTACATTAATCTTTGAACACTGAATTAAATAATCTAGCAGATAACAGATATACACTTCTGTCATTTTTCAGTCAAACAATGTTAAATTTTTTTCGGCACGGCAATATGAAGTCCCTCCTTTACACATCTCTCTCCATGATGGTAACAGTTTTGTTTTTATAACAGGGCTGCAAATGAATCAAACCCACCCAAACTAACTAGAATATAAACACACATAACGTTATTTTCTTTATTTTTAGTCGTATTGCTTTTTTATTCATTATTATTGGCTTCAATTCTTCATACGCATGCATTAAAACCTCTAGCTCCGCCTCTGTGAAATATGCCGCTCCCTTTTCCATTTTGACTCATGAAATCAGTGATCCATTAAAAATGTCTTTATGTACGCGCATTAACTCATGGTATGCGGGTTTGGGGTAATTCAACCCAGAGCTTATGTTTTACCAAATTGTAAGTTAACCAAGCTTTCTGGAATACACCCCCGATGTCTTGCGGTGAAATGTAAATAACATTAGCACTATAGAAACTCGCGCCTCTTTATTACAGGAAGCCATCTTGTTTAAACTGAATTGTACGTACCGTGAAAACTAAGTTCGTCTTCGTCATCCTCCTCCTCGGGTGTTGATGAAAAAGCTGTCTTTTGTCCATTAAACTTGTTGTTAAAGCCAGTTTTGCTGGTCTCTTGATGTCTGCTTCCTGCTTCGACAGGAAATACATCACAAACACATTTAATACAGGTGTAAACTTTGTGTAATGAGAAATAATAAGATTATTAGTTCAACAGTAATAACTTCAGAAGGTGTTATCTGGTTTGCCCTGGTTTGTTGAACCAATGTAAGACAAAAAGCATACATTTCTCCAGTCATTGATTTTCCATGCAGGCCTATATTCTGACAAGATTTGTTTAATACTAGGCCTATGTTTTATTCATACTTCTACTATTTTAATACACCCTGCTGAAAAAAACAGCATATGCTGGTTAGGTATGTTTTGAAGCTGGGATGCTTTTCATACCTCTCTTAATGATGCTAAACAAACTCTGCAGCCTTCCACTGACAAATAAATCAAAAAAAAAAACAAATACAAAGATGCTGTATCAGTGTGTTGAAATTAATCAAAAATGATTGGTTTCTATTCATTCCGTGTAATAAGATTAAACACTTGTCCAAATATCCCAGCATCTTGTCATAATATCAACACTGTTCAGCAGGACTGATTAACATTTACATAAAGCACAAAGCAAATGTCAACATCTCACAGTTCATCTGTGCGGCGGGATCAGGTCCATCAGAAGGGATATTCACTCACCAGAGCAAACAGCACTTGAACTTTCTGCTTGTCGTGTGTCGTGTTAATCCATCCCTAGAGTGACGTTCACTCGGCTGAGTCAAAGCACCTCGGCTTTCTGACGCAGGACATAACAAACAAGCTTAATTGCAAAAGCAAACAGGGTTCATGTCGTGCCTTCTGTTTTGTAGAGGATCTAAAGGGAAAAGTGTCTGTCGAGACACCTTGTGTTTATTAAGAGGAAACAAGTAAAGTATTTAACATAATAAGTTTTTATTATTTATTTGTTTGTTTAAAATATTTGTTTACACACACACTTATATATAAAATATTCAAGCATAGTTTAAATATTTAAATAATTATTATATAAATATTTATATTTATTATATTGCCTTTATATTAGATTTACACATTTACATAGATTAATTAATTCTTATTTAATTATTGTTATAATTATACATTAAATGTATTTATTTATTTTAAATGTTTAAATTAATTAAAATACATTTATTACATTAGTTTAAGTATAATTATTTATTGTTATTTCAAATTTATTTACTATATTGTATAATTATACTATTATTATATAAGGTTCTTTACATTTTTATTATTGAAATAATGTTTTTAAATAAGTTTCACAAATTTTCATTTTTATATTACGTTTTTATTTACATTTATAATTTTTTTCCCCGTTATTTTAGATTAAGGTGCCTCATTTATTATTACTTTTTTTTATTTATAAACAACTACATGTACAAATAACCTTTTAACAATTACAAAATATTTTAAAAATGTACATAATTTGACATAAAAATGCATTAACTTATCTAAGGATTCATTGGTTTGGTTCCTGGCTACAGCTCTTTATTGGCAGGCTCATGTTCTTATTAGTAATATTTTTCCTTTATAAGTTCAAGAAAACACACAACTCATATCTTTTTGTCATATCTTTTCTTTCCCATGGTGTCAGATGCAGGGGTCTCTGTAGTGTTCAGATTGATGGCCCTCATCATGATGAAGCCTCGCTCTAAAACAGCAGGATTATTGTGTTCCAGCGGGCTGGAGAGCTTTGCCCTGGTCCTGCAAAGCAACACATCGTTCATGAGCACCGTAAGCCTGCTTGACAAACACCCACACATCTGAGGAGCAACCCATGGCTCCGCTGCTGAATTACCCACAGAGAATGAAGACGAAGAACTCATCAAACCTGCAAATCAGCCACGGAGAGAGATCCAGTTCACTGAACTTTACCTCCAGTGCTCAGACCACTGTTGCACATTGAAAGAGAAGATCATAATAAAACCACTGAGAGGTCACTCTGTTTTCATACAGCTGCAAGCTGTTCCGCACATGACAGGAATAATGAGTCCTTTATGAGGCCGACTTTTTGAAGAAATAAATCATATAGAGTTGTTCTTTCAAATCAGTCTCATTTCAGTGCTAATGACTCGCTATTCAAATAATATACATTTTTTTTCATACCCAAAGAGCATTTCGCTGTCCGGTGGTCATGCAGATTCTAGTAATGCATCCTTATCATGTGCACTTTTCAGTTTGAGGTCAATCTCTTTGTCGCTCATTTTATCTGTGAAGAAAACCTGCTGAATAATCTAAATGTAAGGAGATTTTGTTATTCTTTTTTTCACTTCCAGCCTTCATGAACGATAATATATCACTTGTAAATTATGGAATACCAAATTAATAGTAGTTATTAAGATTGACATGGTTTGGAATTGGTCAAATGTGTGCAAATATATATATATATATATATGTATTTATATATATATTTATATTAGATTTACACATTTACATAGATTAATTAATTCTTATTTAATTATTGTTATAATTATAAATTAAATGTATTTATTTATTTTAAATGTTTAAATTAATTAAAATACATTTATTACATTAGTTTAAGTATAATTATTTATTGTTATTAAAATGTATTTACTATATTATATAATTATACTATTATTAAATAAGGTTCTTTACATTTTTATTATTGAAATATATAATTGCATCTAAGATAAATGTTTTTTGTACAAAAATATATGTATGTGTAATGTGTATATTGTCACGGATCAGGGTGCCTTCCCGGCTCCCTCTGCTGGTTGTGTGGTCTATGTCATTCCTCACTGCTTGTCACAGGTGCAATCAGCAATATTCGGCATTGGGGGTGCGCGGTCTCTAGCTGATTCGGTCACCTGTTTTTTCACCTGTTGCCCCTTTACTGCTCCCTTTATAATTCACTCTGACTTGTCCTTGTTGTGGGTAGATTGTATTGTGATCTATGTGAATGTCGTGCTGTGTCTGCTTATCTGACTTTTGTGTTAATTGTGCCCAGGATTCGTAGTGGAGAGGACACCCTTTTCTGCCTCAAGTGTAACTGACATTGTGGGACTACTGCAAGCGTGTTGTCTGGAAGTTTCCAGCCTTTCTGTTTGCTCCATCCTGCAGGCAGAGCAGGATTATCCCAGAGACCGCTCACTGTTTTTGATTTCAGTTTTTTGTCATTGCCTTTTTGTTAATAAACCTCCACTAGAGTCTGACCCTCTGCATTTGAGTCCTCTGTTTCCCTCGCCTCATCACATATATTAAGTATGTATATATAAATAAACATGCATATATATATTGAAAATATTTACATGTATTTATATGTATATATTTATATAATTTATATATATATATATATATATATATTAAAATGAATCTTCAGTATATAGCTATGTGTGTGTGTGTGTGTGTGTAATAAATACAGTATGTACATTACACATACAATGTTAAAGAAGCGGACACTACACAGGAGGTAAGGGATATCAGAATGTTTATTTACAGCAGCGGGGAAAAAAACGGATTTATAGTATTCTACATTGATTCTCAATTATTGAAATGATTGGATTATTCATTATGTTTCATTTTTTATACCTGATTTTTATATTCTAATGCAAATATGTATTGGTGTTGCATGATTAATTACTCACATAAAAAACACCCACAAACACACTGTTCTTAAAGTCATTACAAGCGGTATGTGTTGAAAATTACCAATAACAAGAGCGGAGAGATCTGACATTTGATCCATGCCTCCAAAGTCTCAAAAGTGTATTTGACGAGCGAGCAGGGGTTGAACAGTTGAGTTACACGCGGCTTAGCACTTTTGCACATGCGTAGTGTTAAGTGCTCTCGCAGTACAGAAATGCTCCCTCCCGAGAACGTTTTTTGTGCTACCCCCCACGTGCCATGAAAAAATGCCGCCCCGTTCACCCATGCTTAAAACCACCACCGGGTGTGCTGTACAGGGGGCGAGCCGGGAGAATGCTGAACTCCGAGCCATAGTAGTTTGAACCCTTGCTAGGGCAGAGCTCGGTGTCCGGCTCGTATCCACGTGAAGGCGGAGAAGGGGAGGTGGAGGGATGCATAAACAAGACAAGTGGCTTCATGCGTGCTTCTCCCGAAATTTGTTTATCAACATCACATATTTTGGCCAGCCTCAGGCACACCTGTGCAATAATCATGCTAAGCAATATCTTGATATACTACACCTGTGAGGTGGATGGATTATCTTAAACGGAGAAGTGTTTACTAACACAGATTTAGACAGATTTGTGAACAATATTTAAGAGAAACAGGCCTTTTGTAGAAAAAGTCTTAGATCTTTGAGTAAAGCTCATGAAAAATGGAAGCTAAAACAAAAGTGTTGCATTTATAATTTTGTTCAGTGTATATGTATACGTTTATGTATATACTGTATTTATGTAAACAATGTATAACTTATACCTTAATTGCACAAAAATGGTTATTATTTACACATTTATACATAGTTTGAAATATATATATATCCACGGAGCACATAAAACCTTACAAATTCAAGAACGTCTAAAGGATTTACAGAATGACATTATAATTAATCTCAGAAAAAAGAGTTCTTGTCTTTGAGAGCTTGATTTTAGACTGTTGTAAAGGTCAATGATGCTAATAGCTTTCATTGAAGACAATGTGACTCTGGGTTTGAAACGCTGGCTCAGATCCACTCCTCACTGATCTTGTCCTCAGCTGACATTGGGAACAGTTTTTAAGGTGGTGTGTCCTCTAATGACGCACAACAGACCCTGTGTGTGTTAATTAATGTTTTTTATGAATCTCTTGACTCATTATCACCAAAGACAGGAATTAAACTTCAGTGGCATTATTACTCACACTAAAACATGCCAGAGAACAAAGACGTGAAGAGATACAGATATCAGTCTCTATGCTTTTTCATAATGAAATCATCTTTAATTATATGTTTATGAGTCTGTGTGTGTATATACGCAAGTAATCTGCTCATTTGTGGTTATTTCTGTGTTTCAAAAAGAAGTAAAAGCTGAAAGTTTTCCTGCAAGTGTCAAACCTTGTTTTTCTAATATAGATTTTTTTAGTATTAATTTAATATTATTTATTTTAGTGCCGTCAAATGATTAATCGCGATTAATCGCATCCAAAATAAACGTTTTTCTTTACATAGTATATTTGTATGCACTGTGTATATTTATTAAGTATATAAAAATACAAACACATGCATGTAT
>JAUYWG010000061.1:15940606-15958807 GCA_034779775.1 Enteromius afrohamiltoni
TCCGCGTCTGAGTATTCCGTCACGCTACACTGGGACTAACCTCGATCATTCATCTCCTGTCTGCCTCCGTGACAGCGTGGTACGACTCGGCTCGGCACGGCTCGTTACGACACGGATCAGTTTGGCTCGGTTTGCGCTTCCACTGCAGTTTAGTACCGCTTTAGGGTGGGTGGGATTATTCACGTGTCGTTATAGTTGCGCCGCCTCTACTGCCGTGACATCATCGTAAATGCGCCACAAACAAACAAACACACAACAATGGAGTATTTTTTATTCTGCGTCGCCCCATCAAGTTCTCGCTGGATCTGCTTCTCAGCTATCAACGAGAGGAACGTCTGTACTTTCTCAATAGACCACGAAACAGCCATTTTTGGTTGATACAAAAAGGTGCATTTCCTCAAACAAAACAGTTGCGTCCGATTCTTCGCTGTCTGTGGTGATATAAATCGAGTGCGTCTGTTGTGCCTCATGTGGCAAGTTCAGTGACGCAGTAATGATGGTTTTCTCCGGCTAATCAGTGACCAGCAGAGTTTACATGTCATGTTTTGGTAACGGTACAGCTCGCTTGGAACCTCGACTGAGGTGGAACTAAAAAAAGGACCAAGTACGGTACCAGGTACTGTTCCCAGTGGAAAACCCCCCAAAAGTGAGCTGTACTGAACCGTGCCGTGCCATACTATGCAGTGGAAAAGCATCATAAGTCACGATGCCGTTTGGTCCATTGACAAAGACCCTTTAGTCTGAGGCATGATGCTTTTTCATTTTAATGTTTTACCTGGCCCACCCTGGACCCACACTACTTAACAGCGGATCACAAAATTATATTCATTAATTATATTAATGATATTCAGTTGAGTGTCCTATTTTCCGCTTTCTTTCCGTAACGCAGTATCCACTCCCGCCAACACTCACAAGCCTGCTCAGAGCCAATGCTCGAAATGCACCAGACACTCCGGTATGCATTACCAGCACTTTTAGCGTTTAATCATTAGCACTTTAGAGTAAGAACGTCAGTATCCGGTTAATTAAAAATGACACTATAAAAATCAGACCACCCAGGAGGAGACAATGTCAGTACTGACAGGTCAAAGGCACCACGAATTAAAAATCACGAAACACATAAATGCAAGCAGAGTCTGTCTAACCCATAAATTGGGGCAGAAAATTGGGGAAAATGTCTGAAATAACTGAATGAACAAATTAAGGGACTACTGCTTGTCCCTGTCTTACTCTCTGTCTAGCAGCTCCACCTCATCTTTACTCTAATATGAAAACGAGTTCATATTGAGTAAAATATTAAACTAGCATGCAGAGTCTAGTCCGTGCTCCGATCACGCAGATCTGATCATATCAGGCCTCCATCCAAGGACTTTTTATGGAAACATATTCAGCGCTTCGAAATTACGAGTTAGCTCTCAAACATACATTTCTTAATTTGTTGTTGCTTTAATACGCTGAAATTTAGAATGTATAAATCACGTATCAAGTTTTTATTTCCAATGCAGTCTAATAAGTTAATAATAAGGAAAAAGAATTGATACCCCAGCCCACCTGGAATATCCCTTGGCCCGCCCTGCATCTGGAGCCGGGCCTGCTTGGTGGGCAGGAGACTTTCACTCATTGCCAACTGTATCATTTTTAAACTACTACTACTACTACTAATAATAATCATTATTATTAACACTTTCATTTGCGTCTGATAAATGACTAAATGTAATGTCATGTAACTGAATCAAAATTATGCATTTATTGAGAAGTATGTCAATATCTTTTTACTGTTGTTTGTTTTTTCATTTATCAGCTGAATTGCGCAACTGAACATTAGAAACATCAAATCAACCTCCTGAAGAGCATAAATAGTTGCCATGGTAATAAGACCATCTAATCACAGCAGCTCTCAAACACTTCCTGTCCTTACTGATTAGAGCATGTGGCATGAAATACACTTCCTTTACAGCGTGCTCAAGTTTTGTGTTTGCCTGCTCATTGTCTAAAAATCCCCTGACATTCAAACTTTTAATGGCATTTTAAAAGCGTCTAGATAAAAACAGACACTATTAAAAATAAAAACTAATGTCCAGTATGTGTCAATTTTCTATAGCCATGCAGATTATTTTATTATTATCTATGCAAAGAGATATTCTTTTAAAAATGATGACCTGTCCATACCTCCCAGTTCCCTTCTTTCCCAAAGAAAGAAGGTGGAGCTATTATTCTCGTTGTAGTGTTGCTGCAGGTGCCATGTTCTGGAGACGCTGTGTGCCATTGTGAAAGTCAAACTACTTTGTTTGTGCTTTGGTTAAGGGAATCATGTTGCCAAAAATCATTTAAAAAGCAGCCATGTATTCTGCCAATAAATAAATAAAGGTCATCAGAGTACAGCTAGTACCTGGAGCAGCTGAAGAGCTGTGCTGAATGCTGAAGGATGTCTCTACGAGTACTCGACTGACCTCTAATGCCATTAGCTGCGTTTACTTCTTACAGCATGCTTGAGCTGCCACTGCAAAACTGATTATAACAGATTATGATCCGTCGAGCACTACTGACCTCCTTCAACAGCACAGCGGTGGCCTTTCACCCCTGTGAACATTACACTGTCACAGTCTCAGTCAGTCAGGTGTTCAGCAGCAGCTCAGCACAGACTCACGGCATGCAGCGTGATGATTTAATCAGACGTGTTTATACAGGCCAACGGTGAAAAACAAACACTGGGAAGTTTGACGAATATCTCCCGTGACATGTTTATGAGAATTCAAGCCAACCTTAAACCCAACAGCAATTTTAAAATAACTTTTTCAAACATGACACCAAATGGGTAATTCAAATTAATTATGGCTTAACACAGCAAAACGGACAATAATCAAGAAAGAAATATTTATTTTTAATTTTTTAAAAAAAAGTTGAAAAAGTTGAAATTATGGCGTCCGTAGGCTAATTATGAGGTAAAAAGGAGCTGAAAAGTCAAAGTTATGACATAAAAAGCAGACCAAAAAACAAAAAAACAAAACAGAATTTAGGAGATAAAAAGTCAAAATTATCACAAAGTCGAAACGATATTATAAAAAGCAGCAATTAGAGATAAAAAAGTAGAAATTAAGTAAATTATATAAACACTCACATTTAGAAAAAAAAAAAAAGAGATAAAAAGCAATGCTATAATTAATAAAAAATAAATATAAAGATATATAAAGTAAAAATGATTATATATGAAGTCAGAATCAGGAGTTAAGAAGTCAACAAAATGATGGTAGTCCTAATGATATAAGAAAAAGAATTATGACATAAAAAGAGGGTAAAAAAAGAAATAATGACCTTTGAATACATAATTATAAGATTTAAAAAAGCCAAATAAAAATTGGAACTATAGATAAACAGTCATAAGTGTGATAGTTATTGAGAAATGAAATTATGACAAATAGAAACTGGTAAGTAAAAAGTAGAAATTATGACATATGCCCCCAGTTTCACAGACAAGGCTTCTGCTAGTCCCAGACTAAACTGCATGTTTGAGCTGTCTGAGATGAAGATATCTTAAAACATGTCAGCGTCATTGTTCTGTGTGAAGATGCTCACCTGTAATATTTTCTTATAAGACATTTTTGTAAAAGTTGCTTAAATATCTTAATTTATGCCTAGTTCTGGCTTAAGCTAAGCCCTGTTTGTGAAACCGGGCCTTAAGGTCATAATTATCAGAAAAGAAGTCAAAAATTAGAAATAAACTGTCAAAATAATGATAGTCCTCACAAGAAAAATAAACTGAACTTAGGAGATTAAAAAGTCCAAGTCAAATTATGATAGTAATCATAGCAGTGGGATAAAACTGACAAAAAAGCAAAACAGACATTTTTTTTTTTACTTCTATTTCTTTATTTCAACAAAACGAGAGGCTACATACATTTTAGAAAGACTGCTTTGCAAAATCATCAAATGGCTCATAGCATCATAAACCAAACCCAGTTCAATATTAACAAGGAGAAGACATCTGTACAATATAAAACCTCTGTAATCTCAAAATAATCTGTGGAACTGGGAAAGAGGACACTTCAGTAGAAAGATAACGGGTTGGTTTCTGTGTGTGTAGTGATTAGTCAATGTGCATATCTCTGGCTAGGTTAGTATTCTGAGAGGAAAAGGAGTGTGAAATGGCCGTCGTGTTTGTTTGACCTGCAAACATTTTTCAGTGAACCACTGAAGGACAAGAAACATGGCGTTACTGAGAGTCCACAAGGTTTTTTTGGTATTTCGAGGTGAGTAACACTAAAAGAATGATCCTAACAACTACGGAGCTCGAATGTGAAAACACCAACTTTTGTATTGATCTTCTAAAAACAACGAAGTTCCCTAAGTGAAGAAACCTGAAGAAAGCATCAGAAACACTGAAGAGGAGGTATGTCAGGAACATGTCCAGATCGTGTGCGATAAATGCAAAGACCTTTTAGTTTCACTGTAATAAATGAAGATTTAACTTATTCCGCAACTCTAGTTAATACATCAAAACCAACAACGTGACAAAAAGTGAAATGCAAAGTCGAGACGCTACAGATAAAAGTACTGCCACTGAAAAGACGCGAACGGCATAAGACTAAACGTATGATAGTGAGGAGAAGTGAGGTAGAAACACTGAGTAATGTAAACCAAAACACTGAATGATGTCTAACTTTCTCACTGGCTGGTACAAACACATTTTGTGTAGGTACTTGAAAGGAGTGGTCCTAAGGTGTACAGTAGGTGAGTTGGTGAACAGATTTGGAGAAATGTAGCATTGCATCACTGTCTCACCGATGGGTGCTCTGAAGTGAATGGGTGCCGTCAGAATGACAGCCCAAACAGATGATCAAAATACTCCACACTAGTCCAGTCCGATGGCACCCATTCACTGCAGAAGAGAAGATCTATATTCTTTTCTTACAAATCTGATGAACAAACAAACTCCTCTACATCTTCTATGGTGACACATTCAGCAGAACTATTCTTTCAACCTTAGACGTGGAGCACAGGAGTACAATTAACAAAGATTGAAGATTTCTTTTTTTTCTACAAAGGTCTGTATCTGAGATGTGGCACAGCTCTAAAGGTATGTATTAGTGTGTTTGTGTTAAGAGAAATCAAGCTACAGTGAATCAACGGTTCCCATAGAAACACAATCATGCAACATTCCGTACGGAATCACACGATGTGAGGCGCTACATTTCAAACGCTTCCATTCCGACGGAGCCAAAACACTCCAGACAATGTGAACGTAACGCCCGCTTTAAAGCTTTTTCATGTGAAGAGTCAAAAGGAAATCAGACATTTTGCTACAACAATGTGAAGTCAGATGAAACCCAAGGTTAACAACAACGAAACTCATTTGATCCCTCACCAATAATTATTTACATAAATAAACCTGCATAGAATTCAAATAATCTCCTGTTCAATGGCTTTAGAACAAATAATAGTCTGCTTTTTTGTTTATACCTGATTTATCTAGAAGATGGGATTATTTGGATGAAAGAAAAATAAGTCATTTGACAACTTGTAACTGCATTAATTCCTGTCAAATTATTATTTATATATATATATATACATATATATATACTGTATATGTGTGTAAGTGCTCTCAAACAATTCATTAATTGCAAGTAATTGCATCCAAAATAAAGTTTTTTGTTTACATAATATATGCATGTGCACTCGGTTTATTTATTATGTATATATGTAGTTATTTCTTTTAAATATTTACACATATACACATTTATATTATATTTTACATTAAATATATATGTTTCTTTTAAATATATGCATGCATGCATTTGTGTGCATATATATTACACAAATGTTCTGTAAACAAAAACGTATATTTCAGATGCGACTAATTGCAATTAATCACTTGACAGCACTAATATATATAATATTATAATAAAAAAAAAAATCATAAATGATAATAATAATGAAAATAATAATGAATGTCAAAATAAGGCACAAAGGGTGTGTTTTTTTTCTTTTTTCTTTAGAGGTGCTGTTGTTCGGGTCAGAAACATCTACACCTTCAGGAGAGACGGGTCACTGGGTACCCAGTTATTCACATTATATCGTTCACAGTGCGTCTTCATGTAATAACTTCCTTCTCTGGTGTCCGGTGAATATTCACCACATTCCATCCATCCTAGTGCTGCATTATGAACATCTAATTCTTTACATCTGTACGGTCTGGAAGAAGCAGACCGGATATGTTTGTTTGAGGACATTGTCCAACGCTACGTGTGTGTCTAAATCTGGTCCAAAACAACAGCACAGTCACAGCAGAGAACGAGAGGGACGTGAAAACACCGCTGGGGAGATCTGAGCAGGAAAACACGCCGTCAGTCTGGAAGACTATCAAGAAACCTGCATAGCATTTCCTTGTGAGGGGTTTTAAATATTTTATATCTCAAGTCAGTTGATTTCACTTCTGTTTTTTGGAAGAGTCACAAAAGGAAATTCACAGTTCCTGGATCCACTGTCCCTTTTTATTTCCATCGCTGACCAATCACACTCTGCAAACCTGTAGAGAGAGCAGAAGAAAACGGTTACTCAACCATACACGGCTATTCTCATTCTCACCACATATCAAACTGATCCCGCTGCGGTGAATTCAATTAAAGGGGAACAAAGGAATTATGGCGTACCAAGTCAGAATTCTAACACTAAAAGTCTAAATTATGACAGTAGTAGTAGAAATTAGGAGATTAAAACATATTGACGTTAATGATCATAATTATCTAATAAATGTAACAAATTGTTTACAAATATTAACTTCATATTTTTATCTCATAATTGACTTTCTAATCTATTTAAAATTGATTATTGCTTAGTATCTCATAATTTTGACTTTATATAATCATAATTATGACCTTGTGATTCATAATTGCTACATTGTTCATTTTTTAGGTTGTAGTTATGCAGCATCAATTTGGATTTATGTCATAATATTGACCGTCACAATTTTACCCTTGAAGCATTTTGTTCTGTGGTATCTCACACATTTGACGTTTTAATCATAATTACCTGTATATGGGCTTTTGTATTATTCACCGTAATTGCTTTGTAACTTTATATGTGAATTTCTACTTTTTAGTTCACTTATCCGTCATACTTTTCTAGTAATTATGCCTGTAATATCATGATTCAGAGTTTGAAAGACTGATCTGAACTTCACAAATAAAGTGAGCAAATAGCTATATTTAGCAAACCTGATGAATAATAATTGAGTGGTTCGGACAGAGCAGACCGAGCTGAACTGTGGTTATTGATCAGCTGATATTGGAGCTGAATATGTGTGGTCTGAGTCAGCAGAAGCCTTCACAGTAGCTGTTGTGTAACTACATGTGGGCTTCCTTCCAAACCCGTTCTCCTTCACCACAGAACAAACCTGAGTGACTGATTTCTTGCACTCGGGCGCACTACGATCACAGACTATGATCTGTCGGACAGCGGGTCAGGAGATGATGTACTGATGCAACACACTGTTTCTGCATCAAATCCCGTTTCATCCCCGGCCAACTATGGCTGTACGCAATCCAATAACACCGTCTGTCCAACCGTTTCTCTGAGATGGACCTGATCGAATGTACTTTACTGTCAGATTTCCACAAAAGACCTACATCAGCAAAAGTGAGTAAATAGACACCTTTAGCCAGCTATGCTGAGACACAGTTTTCAAAAATACTATATACACACTACAAAAACAAAAAATGGTAACACTTTATTTTAGTTACACTTATTAGTTGCTTATTAGCATGCATATTACTACAGTATTAGCCATTTATTAATGCTAATTAAACACATAATGCCTTATTCTACATAACCATGTTCTACATCCCTAATCAATGCCTGAACTTAAAAAATTAAATAATAGTTACATTTTACAAAACATTACTTATTATAGTTCATAATAAATTATGGAGAGTAGAACAATAAGTACTTAAATAAAGCATTATTTACTTTTAAAATATGAATAAATGAATGAAAAGTTATAATGCTATGAAATATTTCTAAACCATTGTTGCATATAATTTACATAATGTCACAACATCACATTGGTGTAAAGTACATAGTAATCAATAAATAAAAAATAATAAATAAGTATGCAAATAAATTGCATATTGAGTCTAAAAACAAATGCAATAAAAAAAACAATCTAAAAAAGAAAAAAGTATCTAAAATAATATATTAACACTAAATTATTCTCCGTTTTAAGTAGAAACACTGATGTATGTATATATGTATACACACACACACACACATCTTTGTAAAATATACTATACTATATAGTTATACTATATAGTTAAACTAAAATGAAATGTCCTACATATATTAACAATCTGATAGATTAAAAAAAAAAAAAAAGAGAGAGACTTCTCACAAGAGTTCAAAAGAACAAAAAACAAGTGTGCTAAATGAATAAATAAATGGAAAAACAGGGTGTTTTTCTCCAATTATCAGCTCAATGTTATTCCTGCTTACATAACAGTCTAGAAACACTCGCTCCTCCCCAACAATCCTGGAAAAACACTCCTAAACCAGCCCCGGCCTCCCAAAGGAGTCTGAATCTCCACAACGCAAACAAACAATGCTAGCTCGTATAAGCTTTAAAAAGACATGGGTTCTGCAGAGAGACAAAAGCTCGGTGAACATCAGACAGATATTGGTGCACGTGGCTCCGCACTGTACTGAATATATTCCAGCTGCTGTGATCTCAATGAGCCACTTCAGTAAAGAGCAGAATCAGACACAAGATATACAGAGATTTTTGGACGCTCTTGAAACTCTGACGTAGATTGAATGCTTGTCTTGTATTTAAAGGCAATTAATTTTTAAGTTAACCCCGTGAAAAATATTGATTGTGAAAGTAAGAAATTGATTGAATTAATGGTGAATTTGTTCACAATTAAAAAACACACTACTAATTAATGATTAAAATGTTAAGTTAATCATTAACTACTAGTGTGTTCTTGCTCAACTAATGCTTAATTGTGAACAAATTAACCATTAATTAATGCTTAATTAATGCTTAACTAATGCATTATTCTGACCCCCTATTCTGAAGTGTATTAAATAATATGATTAAATAAGTTAATTAACATTTTTGAAATATTGGAGCAAAGTGTTATTTCATATGAAAAAGAGAAATGCTATCATTAGTGCTGTTTTATTTTTATATTTTAACGATTGGGCACATGTATGTACCAGTGATACAGATGCAGTATATACTCAGCAGTAATCGAGGCGCTGCAGGCAAAGAACAAAATGTTCTGAACGTGTTCAGAGACACCTCTGAGTCTCAAAGTGTTTGGGTTCAGGCCTCTGTGCACAGCTGCAATCATCTCCTCGTCCCAGGCTTGAAGTCTGAAGCGCTCAAGGTGTCTGTACGCAAAAATACCCCTAAGCCCCCCCCTGTGAGACCAACAGCAGCTTGTTTTGACGGATGGCTGCCTCCATTCAGGCCGTCCGGGAGAGGAAGGAGGGATTGAGTCCAGGCGTGTTGCATAACTGCTCTATATGCTGTGAGAGCGTGAACACCACACTCAACCCATATCACACCAAACAAGCCATCGTCATTTCACTGGAGATGCGTGCTAGTCTGAGCGAGTCATTGTTTTTGAAGGTTCTCGCCTCGGGACACCAACCCAGCGAGTTTTGATTAAAACTGTGCTATAAAGCCGTTTCTAAAATGCATTTAATTTCCTCTGGCCTTTTCAGCTGAATCTCATCCAATACAAAATCCTTAAAAGAATGCAATAAACTCTGCAGCAATGCCATTCCTGTATTACTGATGTTGTTCTTTTACCCAAAACATGAAGCACCAGGTTTGTGCATTTCAGGTTAATAACAGAATTTCGAGTCAATTTATAGTTCTATTATATACATATACAAATGATTAATCATGTCCAAAATAAAAGTCCTCGTTTATATAATATAAGTGCGTGTACTGTGTATAAGTATTATGCATGTAGAAATTCAAACACACGCATCTATATATTTAATTAAATATGTTGTTTCTATATTAAATATAATAATATATAAATGTTTATACATGTAAATATTTAGTTAAAGATATACATGCATGTGTGTATTTATATATAATAAATAAACAAAATTACATATATTATGGAAACAAAAACATTTTGGATGTGATTTATCACAATTAATTGTTTGACAGCATTAATTTTTATATATTATAAATATATAATTGATTATATATTATATTCTAGTGGCATTTTGTTCATTCAGTGAATTATTTGCCACAGTAATGTAATATGTTTTATTTCAATATTAAAAATAAAAATTTTTTTATGTGTGTTTATATATATATATATATATATATATATATATATATACCTAGATTAAAAAAAGAAGACAAACATACAGCTATAATTATTATTATATAAGGATAAATATCACTTATTTAAAACAAATACACAATTAAATGATTAATATTGAATATTACTTATTTAGTAAACATTTTAAATATATACATGTATATATGTATATATATATATATATATATAATTAATACAAACTTAATATACAGTATAATTAGCATTATTAATATGAATAATTTACATAACATTAATAATAATAATTTTAATAAATATAATTGTGGCGTAAATTATAACAGAGTATAAAAATAATGATAATAAATGTAGAAACAGAGCTTTGGTATATTTTTAAATATAAAAGCTAAAGTGACCGCTTCTAAAACAAATTTAATTTCCCGTGGTCTTTTCAGTTGAATCTCATCCAATGCAAAACCCATAAAAGAATGCAATAAAGCGATGTTGTACAAGCTTTGGATCGTGCAGCACCTGGTTGGGAGTATGTCGTCTATTAAACTCTGACGCGATCGCCTCTGGCACAGTGCATTCTGCTGCTAAAAAGGTGTCGGATCTCGTTAATCAGCTCAGGGTGTGGCGTCAGAAAACCAAACAGTCCTGCGAGCAGGGCGATGTGACAGGTACATGCTGCCCCTCGGGCCAAATACGTGGGTTTGATCAGAGACATTCATTACAAAGCAGCAGAAACGATGGGAAATTCTTCAGTAGTTGGAGAAACCAACTTGAGATCGGCCTTGACACTTTAGAGTACTTTAACACACAAATCAATTTACGTAGCTATCATTACATACTGCCACACAAGGCTGCCAGTACTATAGAGCATGTTTTGTATGCCTGATTTGACAGAGAGACACGTTTCAATATTATTTGTCCTTCAGATTTTCTTTTTTAAATTATGTCCATTTTATATGGAAATTCAAGCAATAAATAGCATCTCGGCAAAATCTTAATTTTGGGGTGGAGTAATACAGTTAATGGAGTTTACAGTTATAAATTATAATATTTCACCCTCAGCGCAATCTGTCAAAGTGAGGATACTGAATGATGTTTATAACCATTGCTTAAAGCAGGGGTGTCAAACTCAGGTCCTGGCTGGCCGGAGCCAAAGAGTTGTACAATCAAGGAATTGCAACCCACCTGAAATTTGTGCATGCTCGTTTGGGTCCCGTTTATGCCGCGCATGTGACTTGGTCCATTCTGACCTCCAGCTGAGATGCGTCAGGCCGGTCCTGAGGGTTGACCGCCAACATGTCCTGCAGGAGCCGCTTGACGCCTTCAGACATGATGCTCCGCGTCTTCTGGGGGATGTTCAGGACCATCTTTGGATTCTCCAGCAGGGCCTCTCCCACCGGGACGATCTCGGACCCCTGGCGGACGTACGTCCCGAGGAGCTCTCGCTTGGACTCTGCGTCGATGAACGTGATCCGCTCGATCATGGCCCAAATGATGATGCCGAGCGCGAAAATGTCCGCTTTGGCCGTGTAGTGGCCCTCCCAGACCTCTGGGGCCATGTAGAAATCAGATCCACATGCTGACGACAGCCAGAATTTGTTAATGTTCACCAAGTTTTTGTTCAGCGGGATGTTGCCTTCGCTCTCCACGCAGCTGAGTCCTGCACAAACCTTGCTGAGGCCGAAGTCGGCCACCTTGATGACCGGATCGCCGGATTTCTGTGAGATGAGAATGTTGTCTGGTTTGAGGTCTCGGTGGACGATGTTGTTCTTATGGAGGAAGGCCACAGCGCTGGTCATCTGCTTCATGAAACTACGGTTGGTCTGCGGATCAGGCCGCCGCGAGAGGATGTACTGGTTGAGGTCGCCGCCGTCACAGAACTCCATAACAAACCAAAGATAACACGGTTCCTCTGGGTACCCCAAGATACGCTCCCCTGGAACGATAGTAGAACACAGTTAGCCACTCTTCTGCAGTAATAATGTCATTTATTCCCACGATCAGAGTATTTATTTTTAGTTTAGGTATTAATATTAGAGGTAAGTGGCTATATATATATATATATATATATATATATATATATATGAAGTAATGTTTTTATGGCTTTATTGTTTATTAACTGTAATTACCCTGGTTAAGAGCCAGCATTTGAGTTAATGGTAAAGCTCTGTTGGCAGATCAAACCCACTCTGTAATCTGCTCATGTGCTTGATTGAGTTATTTGTGCTGAGTCAGACAAGATGGCTCTATTGGACGTCGGCTGCTTTCTAACTGATAAGCCTCTGTTTCGGACTCGTTAACACACAGACATGGTTGTTTTTGATTAATCCCAATCCTGTTCAAACTACAACGGCTTTACTGTTCATACTCGGAGCCTTAGACTTGAATGAAAGTGTTGGTTTAGCTAACTCCGACAGGCTAGCAAAACACCAATCGGACTGTAGCTGAGCACAGATTTCCGCTGAGCGGCACGTTTGGAGGCTTTCCAAAGAGCCCTGCATGAGAGTTAACCCCGATAATCTGTCTGTGTCCTGTGATAATGACATTGCTTCACTACAGGAAACATGGGGAAGGGAAATGCATGGAGAACAGGTGGACTCTGACCCATACAAATGTTGCAAGAACTTCTAAACACTTGGAAACCTGCGTCTCTGGTAATGACGCTGTAATCACTAAACTTGGGGTAATTAAACATTTTGATATTTGCCACCATATACCTTTGAGACAAAAACGAATAACCCACAGAAGAAATTACAATTTACAAAAAAAAGCACTGACAAAGACGCCCCAGAGAACTGGAAAAATTTATATATATATATATATATTTTTTTTTTTATAAAAACAAATCAAAATAAAACCATTAAAAACAACTATGAATACTTAAAAAAAATTATTTCGTAAAAAACATAAAATTTTAAAAAATAATAATAATAATTTTAGATGATTTTAAAGATGACCATTTTCAGGACTCAAAATGAATAAATAAAGCAAATATAATTTTATATTATATATATATATTTTAAATAATAATAATAAAAAAAAACATTAATTTCTACTTATTACCAATATTAATAGAACCAATATTATTTATTGGTATTATATATATATATATATATATATACACACACACACACACACACACACACACAATTATATTTATTTATTTGCTAAAAATGTTGCTGATTTTTTTATGATTGCAATGACTTAAAAAAAGATCTTATGAACTATGAACATGATGTGAACGTGATGTAAAACTATTAAAATATTATAAACTTTCAAGTGCTACTTCAAGTGAACATGTTAAATTAAAGAGGTTTGACTGGCAAAGATCATAACTAAATCTTGATCCTGTAAATGTCTGCATCAACTCTGCACAATGACAGGACGTTCATAAATCAACTGCACACAGTGATCAAGAAGATATCCTTTTTAAAAAAGGAAAGTTATGATCCATAGGTGTGTTTATGAGTCAGAGATGACCTACTGATCATAGGTCACAAACACAAAAACTAATCTAGATAGACGTGTCAGTGGTTCAGAAATCATTCAAACGTTTATTTGTAGGACACCGTTAAACAACAATCAGCAAAAACATTTATATTTGCATAACTTCTAAACGAGCCTGTCGTGTGTAGCGGATTAGTTTTTCCATTGTGGACGAAGACACTAAATGGTGACACTTACATAACAGCAGTCAGCACAAAATAGATCCTGCTACTGCTGAGCACAACCACAAATATAGCACTGACACGACACCACAAACACGCACCCTCCACACACCAAACCAAAGACCCAGCATGCCATCTAAAAAAATAACACACATCCTGCGAATCCTACTTGCAGCCCTTTTTGATGGACTACAGTTTATCAGACTGCAGGATGTGTAAATAATTCATGCCAAAGCTATATTCAGGGTGCATTCGCAGGCCTGCAATTAGAAGTTATGCACTTTTGAGATCCCAGTGACTCATAAATGAATCTTGATGCTGTAAATGCATTCAGAAGCACTTCTGCTGTGTTATTCTCGATGTCAGTTCGAGTTTAATCGAATCTGATTTTAACAACAAGCCTACAAACGACACAAAAATGCCAATACTAATAAATCAACTGGAAAGCCACTGGGAAAAGTGACTCAAAGTTTGAGAAGTGCACACAAAGGCCAAAGCAGATTAGCAGAGGTGAACATAAAACTGGCCTATATGGGAGTGAAGGGGTTAATGCATGATGGGTGCTGGAACATGATGTTCCCTCACGAACCGAATGCCTTCTCTTCCTACTTAGTGCACGTTTAATGGCATGCATTTGAGATGCACGATAATAGCATGCATGCATTATATTAAAATCGATCAATTTATCACGTTTACAAAGTTGCGTTGCTTTTATGCATCTGCACCACAAAACAACACATCTGTGCTGACACTCGGAAAAACCAATCAACAGCAGCTCTTTACCTTTGAGTGATGTTTCCACCAGTCTCAAATACTGCTTGTTTCGTTTGTTCCCGTGGCTCATTTTCTGTGCCATCCCGTTTCTTTGCAGCACGCACTCCTCCAGCTGCACCACATTCTCGTGCTTCTTCTCCAGGCTCGCCAGGGCCCAGAACTCCGCCAGCGCCAGCTCCACTTTCTCAGGCGCGTCGCAGCGGAGCTTCTTCACCGCCAACCGAGCCCCGGACCTGCGGGCGATGGCCTCGTACACCACGCCGTAGCTCCCGCGTCCCACCTCCCGGATCAAGCTGTACCTGGGCGTCTTGAGAAACATCGCGGGATGGAGACTGTCACGCTTGAGGAAGCCCGTGGAGAAGCAGTCCTCTTCCTCCATGAGCTCCTCGTCGTCGTCCTCGTTCGTCTCCACGGGCAGCGGGCGCAGAACTTTACTGCTGTCCCGCCTCATGTTGGCGCTGGGCGGGTTGGCTCGCTTGCAGCTCCGCCGGAGGCGCGTTGGTCTCTCCTGTGTGCCGTTGCGCAGCTCCATGAGTTTATCACCCCCTGTGTTAACACATGTTGCGGGGCAATAATCCTGTTTTTCATAACGTCCCTGTAGAGCTGCGGGAGTTGTCGCTTTTGGGGAAACTCGAAAGGTTTGTTTGGGTATTTTTTATGACTTCCTTCATCAAACGTCTCTGACTGACATCAACAACAATAACCTCAACTGAGAGCGCGAAGGGGGCGTGGCTTCAACGGCCTGTTCCATTTCCTGCATAACACGGGGGAGGCGTGCCACTAATCTGACCTCTTTTTAAGTCCCTTTCCCTAGTTTAAACAACATTTAGCGATTTATTTGGCCAATTTTTATTTACATATACGAATTTAAAATGTTTTAATATTTAGGGGTTTTTTTCGCCAGACACACAGACACATGCAATGCTGCCCAACAAAAGCTATATCAACCTATACATAAGGAAACAAATATGCAGTTTTATAATAAAGAAAAAGAAAGAAAAGAAAAACGACTTTGTGAACTTTAAAAAGGCTTATTTCCCCCCGTATATACATTTCTGTATATTAAATATAGCTAACAGAAGTAGCAGGTGAATTAAATGGTAAACGCATCCAGCGTCGTTCTGTAGTTGATATGCAAAGTAGGGCGATGCCACGCATTCCTCTATAGGGGTGGGAGACGAGGCATGTTTGCGCTGGATTAAAACACTGATGCTGGTGCAGTTCAGCAAAGATAAACTGATAAACTGATAGAAAAGGGTTGGTGATGTGTAATGGAGCTGTCGCGCGCTCGGGTACTGCGTCCTCGGCGGCGTGGGTCTGCACGTGAGGGGAGGGAGAGAGGCACGTGCGGTACAGCATGTTCCCGCTGCCATGGACAGAGACTGTGACGTCATCAGGGGCCTGCTTCTCTACGCCAGCAGCCTATATGTTGCTTTGTTCTTCAGTATTTGCTTCTTTGTGTTTGTTATATTTGCTCCATCACAATGTGTGTTCATTCGTATAATACTATATATATATATATATATATAGCCACAATATATATATGGTTGAATCAAGTAGGCCTGTATATGCTTACTTGTGTACATTTTTCTGCTACAACAATGAATGTTCTTTGAATGTTATTGTAAATGAATGAATTAATAATAATTAATTGATTCATATTTAAATATGTTCACAAATAAACATGGTAATTGTTTTTTGCTGATCAGGTAACCTTTTTTTTCATCAATCATCACCAATATTTGGATAAATGGTCCAAAATGAGTTACAGAATTATAAAAAATAAAAAAGTGTGTGTGTTTCTAAAGATGATGCAATTTATTTACATAAAAAAGGTTTTCATACTTTTTTTGATTATTCTTTTTTTTTACTTCGTCTCATTCAGTGTTCTTCATTCAAAGTTTGTGCAAGAGCTGCTAAAAACAAAATAGATTGGTCACTGCTCAACCAATGATTATCTTTGAAAGAAAGACTGAAATATGATTGTATATCATTTATATATAGCCATCAATAGCTTCTACCAAGAAAGGAGTCTCTTTTCTCTGTGAACGGTGAAAAGTCAATAATTTCTTATGTGAGACAAAAGAATTCAATCAATTCTATTGATTTCTCCATTTCCCCAACGCACAAGCTGGAGAATGGACAGAAGGAAGATGTGTTTCAGTAAACTAATTGAATTCAAACACCACAGGGCTGAGTTAGCGGCTTTAATTGCTGCCCACTCAGTGCCAGTGATAGTTTCAGGCTAAAAGGCCTCTTTGAGACGTGACAGATCAAATCACAAGCGCGCCGCTCTCACATCATTAAATTCTGCCTCTCCTCCTCACGTTTAAAAATTAAACCGAAACACTTCAGGCATTTCAGCTATTTGATTACATTTCTCTGAGACTCACCCACTAGTTAACCGAACACCATCAATGGTCATTGTCTGTATTTTAGGTCATTTTGACTGCAGCTTGCTCTTGACCCTCCACAGCCTTCCTTCTTTCTTACTGTAGGCAGATTTTGTTGTTTTTTTTTTGCTCAAGTTTCATGGTCACAGTATTCTATGACTCACATGCCTCTCTTTCTCCTCTTTCTCCGTCATTCTCTTACTTTACACACAGCACAATGCATCATGTCACCTCACGTTGCCACGGCAACATGAAGGCCGGCACTTTTTTTCCCCCACAAATGTAAATTAAAAAAAGCACGCAAGCAGCTTCACAATAACATGCTTGTGTTCATCTTTGGAACGGTTAAAAGCAGATCTAATATATTAATTGCCCACTAGCACATGCACAGGCCCTGGATCACTAAGAGGAATAGTTCACTGTTCACTGTTTTGGGTCACCATTGACTTCCACTGTATTTTTTTCCTACAATGGAGGTCAATGGTGACCAAAACAGTCCGAATACAAACAAAAGAAATTCATACAGGTTTGAAAATACTTGAGGTAGTATGAAAGAATTAACATTTTTGGATTAACTATTCCTTTAAACAATTCCTTTAGTTGTAGCAATACATACAAAGGTCAAAATTATTGCTTCAAAAGGATAAAAGATCATGCCTCATGAAGATATTATGTAAATTTGCTACCATAAATATATTAAAACTTTTTGTATATATTAAATACTTTATTTGAACAAATTCAAAGGTAATTTTCTCAGTATTTAGATTTTTTTGCACCCTCAGATTCCAGATATTGTCATATCATAACAAACAACAATGGAAAGTCTATATATACATATAAATAAACATAAACAGACAAACACACACATTTATATATATATACATATATATATATATACGGGTCCTGAAAAAATTAGCATATTGTGATAAAGTTCATTATTTTCTGTAATGTACTGATAAACATTAGACTTTCATATATTTTGGATTCATTACACACAACTGAAGTAGTTCAAGCCTTTTATTGTTTTAATATTGATGATTTTGGCATACAGCTCATGAA